>CM053786.1:590931502-591414002 GCA_028749045.1 Cupressus sempervirens | reverse complement strand
TTGATAATTTTTTTGGAAGATCATTTATGTGTGTTGTGGAAGGTCATAAGTGGATAGAGACACCTAAAAATTGTTGCAATTTTTGCATGCATTCAGCCAAATCTCCACCTCCATCATTCATCACTCATGGATTTTCTGTTCAAACTACAAAATTTCACTCTAGAGTTGACTATGCACTATGTTACCAAACTAGAAAAAACCATTTATATGTTGGAAGAAACTCATCTCTTTCTCCCCCAAAAAAAGGAAGAAGCAAGGAAAATTATGCAGGAAGTTTTCGAAGAGATAAAGTTGTTTAGGAATGGATCTATGGATACTTCTTGTTCATCCAATCCCTTCTTCAAATCATACCTTCATTAAAGGAGTCACCACAAAAAAAAAAAGAAAAAAAAAAATTAATAAGGCAACTAGAGTGTGAGATTACATATATTTTTCGAAGAAGAAGACAAAATAAAAGCTTAATTTTCACCGGTGATATATTTTTATGGCAAAGGATTTTATGTCATCCATGCCAACTAGTACATGTATTATTATTTCTACTCATGCATTTCCATAACATCATAGGTTGTGATCATGTAGGTGGATTACAATCTTGCACCAAAGCACCATGTTCTAGTTGTTTGCCATGAATTTACTGCAATAATAGAGTGGATTTGAACCCTCATCAAAATGAGCAAAGAAAATGAACCATTGATAAGTAAAAACACTAATGTCTAATATTATTTTACCATGGGAGAAACTTCAAGGGCTAATATAGTGTACTAGACAACTCTAGCATATGTTAATATTGAAAGCCCTAATTCACTTTCCCTATGTGAATCTGTACTCATTCATTTAACATTTTTGAGTAATGAGAGGAGAATATCTGAGGAGGAAATTGGCCTAAAATTCCCTTTAGTTTGGATTAATGTAAAAATAGGTTTTAAGGGGACCCAAAACCCCATACAACAATTATCCAAGATTAGACATTAAGTCCATAGAATTAGCTAAAAAAAGAATAGATTTTACAAGGACCTAAAACCTTAGTGATAATACAATATAGTTCAAAAAAAAATCCCCTAAGGGAAACACCTAATTGTTAATGGATGAAATAGAGACCAAGATACCCGACTAGGACCAAATACCAATATCAGGGACCTAAACCACAAGAGCATGAAGAATAACCAAAAGAACAAAAAGATATAGCACCATACTAGAAAAGCTCCTTCACATCTTTAGCCGCATTCTTCTTAATACTAGCCTCCTCTTCAATTGATTCTTTAGCAATCAAAACTAGAGCTACCTCAATAGCTTTCTTTGTACTCAGCCTTGTGTTGTGGTCTCCACAACACACACCCCATTCCTTACTAGGAATGGGGACCCCCTACTTTTTTTGACTCCTGGACTCATAGTTCAGAAGTCAGGAGAAGAAAACTCGGTTAAATAAGTTAGAATTTTGGTGCTAAAAAAAAAAACCAAAAAAATTATAAATATTGAAAAAAAAAAAAAAAAATCATCAAATCACTCGTGCGCACGCACATCGATGCATGGCGCTCTTTCCAAAAGAGAGAGGGTTATAATACCCTCTCTCCCCTTCTTGACTTGCTCATTTGTGTGTGCAAGAGCAAGGAGGAAGAGGTATGGAGACCCTCCCCCCCCATCTCCATTTTTTTTTCTTCTTCCCTCTCAAGCGTGCGCGTGCGCATGAGAGGCAACGTCCGGCCCGCGCTGTGCACGGCCGCTACCACTACGCACTTTTGGGTGTGCAGTGCATGCCCTTTGGGTCGTGCAACTGCCGTTGTTGCACCCTTTTAGGTGCATGACACGACGCAACACGCGCCCTTTGGGCCACGTGGCTGTCATCGCCACAATGTTGTATGCGCCTTTTGAGCTGCACATGGCCGCTGCAGCCGCACCCTTTGGGCCACGCGGTGCTGCGCATGCCTTTTGGGTGCACAGCACCGCTCACCCCCCTCTCTTTTTGACATGCATGAGGTGCGCGCAGCCATGCCTCTACCCATTTTTTTTTAATTTAATTGTTTTTTTTTAGTTTAATTTAGTTGTAAGAGAAAAAGGAAATATATATATATATAAATAAAAATAAATAATTAAAAACAACAAAATAAATAAGTTGTCTAGAAGGACAATTTTTTTTCTTACATATCCAATAATTAATCATTTTTTTGTCTTTTGTGATGTGTAGGTAATATAATCAAATGGCGTCCACATCTAGATCAGCAGCAAAACCAGTTGTGTACAAGTTCCAAGGCATAACCCCAAAATCACAGTTGCGCGATGAATACTCTGAGATCAAAAACACTAAACTTGGACACATGGACTTGGGAGAGTTCTTGAGAGTTTGTAACAACCCAACTGAAAGATCATCTTTGAGATCTACCTTAATCCGTTCTGGATTGGTAAATGCAGCATCACATCTCGAGACCGTGCAATCAGTTGAATTGATTATGACCCTATCTCGACATTTTGTTCCTGATGAAAGGGTGGTAAAGAGCATCACTGGGGAAGTGGTCTTAGATCTATGACTTGATAATATCAAGAGGTTTTTTCACCTACCTAGAGTCGATCATTTTATTAGGCTTTCATATGAAGCAGTTGAGAGGTGGCATAAGGATCATTACCAGGAGGCCATCGACATCATATATTCCTCATACTTCATTGAGAAGCCACCTCAAGGGAAAACAATTAGCAAAGTAGATATGACTCGAAGATACATGAAGGATGACATTGGATATTCAATCATTCTCCTGAGTAGAGTTATGGGATTGCCTGCAGCAGGTCATCTCGCTCCATTCATGGTCAACTTCATTGAGACCATCAAACATGCAAAGATGCCACTGGATTGGGCCACCACACTTAGTGAGAACTTGTGTGACCAATTGCAGATAGTAAAGGACAAGAAGAAGTTCTATATGACTTCTTATATGGTATATCTACTTGCAGCGAGAGCCACCGACTATCCTAGATTATAGAAGAAGGGTAGTATGTAGGATCCTAATGCATGGCCATATATAGTCTATCCTTAGCTAGTCAAGAAGAAGCTCTCATTTTAGAGCAAGGAGTACATAATTGTGAATGATGCCTTCATCTTTGCCATTATTTGATTCATTGAAGGGGATTATGGGAAGAGATTGATTAATGAGGCCAAGGCATGGATCACAGCTCTCGGTGCATATTTCATCCAATTTCAGACATTCACATACATTCGGGTTGGTGGTGCATCCATCCATCCAAAGAAGCTCCCAAGATACCCAAGTGACAAGTTGGTTCTAATGGAAATTTCCCAACAGATTGAGTTAGCTTATGAGAGGATCAAAAAACAACGGAGGCCTTGTTGGGATTGGCCTTTTGTAATAGGAGCATACTAGGTAAAGAGAAAGTAGGATATCCCAACTTTTGAGTGGGAATGGGAGAATTATCCTCTTGAAGAATATAACTCTCCTTGACCATTCTTCGACAATGTTGGTAAAGTGGAAAACATGGCAGGAAAAGAGTTCTATCATGAGGATGCCATTCAAGATCATTGGATGAATGCCACAAATGACTATGATGTTTGTATCAAGGACTATTGTAGAATGAATTTGTATTTAGCAAAGAAGGCTCTCCATTTGACCATCCCATATGAGATAAGGCTACAGGATTCATAGGAGCTATTGGATCCCTTATTCAATACAGATAAAGTTGGCAAGAGGCCCATCCTGAATGCAGAAATTGATAGAGAGGAAGGAGATGATATTAATCATCGAGCGAGATATGTCATCAGAATGACAAAGAGTTGGATCAAGAAACCCTTTCCACTTGATCCAATTCTGGATATAGTGATATTCCATGCACATGCTTGCCCAGAAAGGGTAAAGGGGAAGAAAGTCACAGTTCCTATCTTTGCGCTCCAGTCTCCTATTAGGCTAGAAATAGTCTACCAGCTTGATCATCCAATGGGATACTACCATCCTTCAAAGAAGAATAAGGAAAAGAGGAAGAGAGCCTCTCCTCAGAGGATTCAGACAGAGCATGTTGAAGAACAGGCCCCTTTGCAGCGATAGGAATCTACTCCCCAAGAGTCCCAAGACTCTAGAATTTCTCATATCCAGGTTGATTTTCCATTATCTCCTATTTTGTCAAGCCAACAAGAAGAGGGAAAGATTCTAGAGACATCCATTCATCTGGAACATGAAGAGCCTGCTTCTCGTATGGTTCCACAGAAGAAAAAGAGGGTCAAGGTTAGAATGAACAAGAGGCAAAGAGTTCATAAAAGATTAGTGCCTAATCCCTATGTTCCTGAAACCATTCCCCAGGATGAATCAGATGAGGGGGAAACAGAGTTAGATGAAGAGGAGGAGCAAGTGCCTCTACAAAGGAGAACTTGACTGGCCAAAGCCACAGAATTGGAAAGAAAGAAGAGTATCACAAATACCCCACTACCCACCCAAGTTGAAATGGTAGAACTCTCTTCTTCAAAAGATGAAGTACAAAAATGGGTGAATGAGCAAAGGGAGCTAGGTGATGATGTTCTCTCCATCCCATATTTTGATTTCATGCTAGTGGCTATAGAATTGGTTAGAGATAACATTAGAGATACTCCTAGAGGTGAACTTCAATAGCAAAATTGGATGTAGATGCCACCTGAGATGCAAGGTCCTCATCCAACTCCCCCATATTCACCTTAGGTTATGATGGTAGATAAGGTTTCAGTGACACCTCCACCTCTGAGTTCAAAAGAACATGTTCAAAAGGAATCATCATTACAAGGAGAACCAAAACCAAGGGTTACTAATGAGCCATCAAAAGAGGCACAGGTTGTAGAATGTATACAACAACCTTCTCAGGAAATTGAGGATCAAACTACGGGATCTACAGAAACTAAGACTACAGAAGAAGAACCCTCACAAAAGGAGACTCCAAGCAAGAGTGATAAAGGGAAGGAGGTAGTTGAACACATCCCTTCATCAGCCAGAGCCAAGGTTATAGAAAGACATATCCTGAGATGGTTCCAGAAAGAAATAATGAGAAGTGCTAAGCATCAATTCCTCACTTCAAAGGATGATATTTGTGACATTGCAGAGATTTTGAACAAGCCTGACTCTCCATTACATGATGCAACACCCTTCACATTCATTAATACTACCCAAAACCAAGACTTATTTGCATAGGTGGCTCACCCTTCGAAAGGTATAGATGAAGAAATTGTTAGCCTTCAGGACTATGAAGTGAAGGATATCATGTTAGGAAAGCCTACATGGGATACTTCCTGATAGATGATGACTATGGGAGTCAAGGAGGTTCTTAACCATATGGAACAAGATGAGATTGAAATTAGAACACTTCGAAGGCAAGTTGAGATCTTAAAAGGATATTTAGCTGAAGTTATTGGTCCTCTTGATTCTTAATGCCCTGAGGAGACTTTGAATACCACTCTTAGAGAAGGGGAAGGTGTACGGCTCAGTCCATTTTTGAGAGCTTGTAAGGATTGGTGAGACAGCCTTGAGGATAGGGGTGTCACTATACTCACAAGAAGTCTTAAGTTATTACATGCTACACAAGAGAATGTTGATAAGATTGTGGAAATTTTGAGCCAGGACTTCAGTATTATGGATGAGGTATGGGTATGGAGCAAGGATTTACAAACTCTACAGGCCATAAAAGGGCAAAGGTACCGCATTCAAATTGATGTATATATCGAAGAAGAGTTAGACATGATAGATAATTGGATAGAAAAGATTACATATGGAAATAAAGAGATGGAAACATTGCATGATGAGATACATAGGCTCAAGGACCAAGCCCGAGAGCGAATTTTGGAAGCAGAAAAGTTGTACAGTGATGCATGCTTGGACATTTTTGAAGATGAAGAACGAGAGAAGCTTTTACCAATTGATGTAGTTGTAGAGGATTTTAGAAAGACTTTAGAGGAAGCATCCAGTAATGAAGACATCAAACAAGCCTTTAGGATAGAAGAAGCATTGTTAGAGTTGGACACCAAACTCGAAGATTTTGTAGAAACTCAAATTAAGGTGGACAACTATAGACAGAAGGTCAAAGACAAGTATGAGGCTTTGGATCTTCTTGATGTTGCTAAGATTACTGAGATTATAAAGAAATTCAAGCTCAAACATCCAAACATATCTTTAGGATAAAGATGAGCAAAACCCAGATGCCAAAATTTTAATTTTGACACTTAGTAAAATTTTGAAATTTTGACCCAGTCGAGGTCTGCAGCTCTGCAATTCAGAGGTGCACCGACAGTTGACTTCTAGTTCCAAAAATAGGACTTTCCATGCATTGGGAGTGCATTTTGATGGCAAGTTAACTCCAACACACATTAAGTGAAGGGCCAGCTTCTATTTTTGGTGTCTCCATGCACTTCTACTTCGACTGATGGCTTCCTCCTACTTTCTCTCTCATTCTTTCATTTTTTTTGACATGTAAAGGGCTCATGCATCCAATTAATGAATAAAATAAGGATAGAGTCCCTCTAAGCACTAGTTAGCTTACCAGTTTGTATATACTTAGTTTGTTTTAATATTTTAAAAGCATTTTATTGCATCAAGATATCTCTCACTCTCAACACAAATTGAGGAGAAGATTTCTTATAAATACCCTATTGTAAAATGTAACAAAGGCCACCATTATTATGCAATAAAGTTATGCTTTTGGTGCTAGCATTCGAAGTGTAGTTATTCTTACCTGAATGTGTCATTGTTTTGTGGATTTTATTCATGAGATTTTGATTGAGCCAAAGGTTTATTGCGTTGTTTCTAGTTGTGTGATCTTTTAGTTCTGGTGTTTGCTACAGATATATGAATTTCGTTGACGTAACAAGCTTGAGAAGAGATCACCTGATTATATCTACATAGCTTTTTGTCTCGCATGAGTGCACTTTCTATGGCCTTGTGATTTGATGAAGAGTGAAACATCATTCGATTTGTTAAAGATTCTCACCGACAATTGCATCAATAGATTCTAGGAAGCGCTACTCCTATTTTCATTAGTTTCCTACTGATTTCTTCGAAGGTTTAACTCGTAGTGTGTTGTGTTCTATAGCTTATGTCCATTTAGGAATTTCAATTTCAAGTTATTTGATTTCATGTTATTTGCTTTTAGTTTTGTTATTTTCTTTGCTAACCCCCTATTAGAATAGGACCTCATAGTAGTTGCATTATTAGAATTGCATTCATTGAAAAATAGAAAAATACAAAAATTGTTCTTTTAGTGTGATATTTTGAGACAACGAACAGATTTTACTTCAATTCTAAGATAAAAGAGTTTTTAGAACTAGCAAAGGCCTCCTTGTGAACACTCACATTTATCTTCTACTAAGAAAATTTTGGTATGTCACAAGACAAACACTAAACCTTGGAGTGGATCCTTAAAAAGATTTGCTTTTCAAGAGAGAAATTACACTATGGATTCCTGTCGTTGACCTCATGCAAAATGAATGCCCAACACCTTGTATGCTTATTGGGACATCCACTTAGTAAAGTTGCCACTGGGGAAACAATCTCTTCCACACTTCTCCTTCCCTCACTGAGAGATGAAACACATAAGTGAGAGGCAACCATATTCATGTTCTTCTCACTATTCTTGACAAATTGTTGAAGTTTGGTCTTATATTCCATGAGCTTACTAGGAATTTCCCCAACCTTTTTTTCCATCTCCATCCTTTTGCTTTTCTCTACCTCAAGACTAGTTTGCAGGTCCCTGACCACCTTCTTTAGTAAATTTATCTCATTATATATCCATGTATCATCCATGAGGGAGATGTTAGCCCATATCTTGGCCTTATTAAGAAATTCAAGATTACCACTACATTCCTCCCCATCCATCTCATTTGGATCATCAATAGCATAATTATCCTCCTGAATGTCTTGACCACATTTAAAATCTTCAAGCCTAGCATTAGCAAGCCCCTTAATCAATTTCTTCTCAATCTCTTCACCTATATTATCATCTAACCCTTCAAAATTTTGGTCAACAATTGGCTCATTCTCTATAGGATTTTTCAATGGACTAATCTAGGCTTGCAATATTTCATCCTTCTTTTCCTCATGTTACTCATTTTCCTCCCTAGTATCAAGCCCTTAAATATTATCCTTTATTACTATTGAGAAGATCAAGGGATTCTTAAAGATGGATTTGTTGGAGGGGAGTGATAAAGATCATCTGATCACTAATCACATGGGTCCTTGGGATCAGGATATCCTTGGATTAAAGCTTTCAAAAATCTTGGTTTCCATTGTATAATGCTAAGTTTTCTCAAAAGAAAAATAGATTGCTTCCCTCTTCCATGATTAAGTTTCTGACTGGTTCTAGCAGTAGTAGTCATGAAGGTGTTACCAGTAAGCATACTATATATTTTGAAGGTCCATCAATGGAAATGAAACAAATTCTTTAGATTAATTAGTAAATAAGCAAATTTCCTCTGAAAAGATTTTTCATGTCAAAAAATCTTGTCATTTGTTTTTTGTAAAATATATATATGATTGTGTTCATCGCAATAAGCTCAAACTAGTAAAACCATGACACCACACCTCAAGTCCTCCTTCGCTCTCACAAAATATTATTTTTAAAAATAATAAAGCAACAAAAAAATTGGGGTGTAGGAGTCATTCTAAATTCTAACAATCATCATCAATTTTTCTATTGAGAAAATAAATTTAACATAATTTGGGTCTTAAATAATAAGATTTTAATATTCTATAATAATATAATCTTAATTTTTAGTTTTATCAATATTTGAAATAAAATTGTGTGTTCATTATCATATCAATATTTTGAATCATAATCTGTGATTCGAAATATTCAATTTTTTTGGACAGATTTTTATTTTGGAAGGGTAAGTTACTTGGGCTTTTTAATCTACAAGAAGGATGATATCCAAAGGTTGCATAATATGGACAACATGTTTTCTTATAAGTATTTCAAAAACTTCTTTTTTAGTTTCTTTATTCTCTTGCCTTGTGCGGTGGAATCATAATTTTAAAATATAGCAAGTTGAATCCAAAGCAACATCTATAGTGTTCCAAAAAAAATTATGTTTAAGATTAAGGGTAATATGATGTATTTAAATATTTTATTTTCACAAGGCAATAGAACAATCCTTCTATAAGTGGTCTGCACTTTAGGACAACTAGGTTGGCTCATTTTACCTTGTTGGGGTGTCGACTTGGTATCTTTCTTATTCATGTAAGCTGACTAAGTCTTCACATTTGACTAGGTGCCAAGATGTGGTTCCAACCTACATGTTTTTAGAACAAGGCTAATTTGGGTCCCATAGCAAGGTTCCCACTTTCTAGCATCAAATCTAATAGTGTGCTTCATGGAGCAGTGTAACTTTTTTTATGTTGGAGATTGTTCTTTGGAGCTAACCTAGGTAGTCATTATGAATTCTTAATTAATATAACATTTATGCTTGCATTGATTGAGGAGGTGGTACATTTGGGTCCAACCCTATTTGATGACAACTAGTTTTGGATGCATATCTGAGGTGGTCTCTATTTAAAGAGGCCTTTCTCATTCATTTGGATATCATGTTTTATTTCGCATTCAAGGAGTAGATTAGTTTGACAACAAGACTTGGAGCAGAGGAGAAAATTGGGTACTCTTGCTAGGAAACTTTCATAGCATACTTTTTATTTGAGCTAGGGGTGATTTTCTTTGTAATAGCAAGGTCATACTTTTGTGGTTCATTTGAATTTTTTAATACAACATCTAATATTAGCTTGCATATAATAAAGTATTCGGTGCATTTCACCCCACCATATCTTGTTCCATTTTACTGTATCTTTTATTTTTGGCATTTTTTTGTCATACACCACATTATTAGGCTTAAGCATACTTGGGAGCATCCAATTTGATTGAATGTGCATTCTGCATAGGTGCATAAGAGTGATGTAGTCTAGATATTGATTTGTAAGGTAACACTTGAAAATTTTGCATAGTATAGCACGTACCACATGGGAAGATCCCATAGCTTGTGATAGTTGGTATCAAAGAAAATTTGATCTTGGACAGATTGACTTCAAAACAATTTTATTGGTGATCAGTTGGTACATGAGAAAAGGAGGTTTCTTGACATCAAATCTGGAAATTGAGAAAAAACATGGGTGACATGGATAGACAATTTTATGTGAACCAGCCCTAGCCTCAACATCATGATGGAAGAAAGAGTAAGAGTGGGATTCTAAAACATAAGGATTGGTTGCAAGATCATGAGGTGAGACTAGATGTATTGGAGAATTCTAACTTGGAGGAAAATTTGAAAGATAGATGGATGAAAGTGATGGCTAACTTAGACAATTAGATACACTCTTTCAAGGAAGAAGTTTCTTTCCTTAAAGAGGGTTTATAGATCTATCATACATTGCTACAAGGAGGTGGGAACTCTTCTAAGACATCAAGGATTGGTTCCTATGATGGTGATTGGGATGACAAGATACTAGATAACTTCTTTTAGGATGTGGAAGAGTATTTAGCATGCATTCCAAACTTAAGTGATAAGGCTCAAATCAAGATGGTGGTGGCACATTTGACTAAGAGTGAAAAGCTTTGGTGGTGAACTCATCAAGTGGATGAGCATGTAGGAAACTATTGTCACAAAGGTTTACACCCTTGTCCAAAGTTTTTTCCTAAGGACAACCTTGTGAAACATGGAAACAACCTCCAAGCTGTGGGACCTGAACTATGAGGTTGAGTCTTCGGAGAAGGTCGGCTTCCTTTACTATCAGGATGCACCTAACTACTCTTGGAGAGGAAAAGGAGGAAAAAATGCATGAAAGCAAATCTACCTACTCTAACCTAAGGAGGTGATGCACCAAAATAGAGTGTTCAAACTAATCTTTGCCCATACATGCACTATTGAACCATCATGACACCAAAAGATATACACATCCAGACTTGCTTTAATCAAACAATCACATGCAGATCAGAAAACCCAAATGAATGCCACAAGGAAAGAAAAGACTCACTTATATATCATTCATAGGCCAAAAGAGATACAGTCATGAAAGATTGCAAATATCCACAATACACCAATGAGAGGAAAATCATTCTTGCACTTTACATCAATGGCTGAAGGAGATAAGATAGAATGTCATATAATTCAGAGGCAAAGGGAATTTACACATGAAATTGTAGTGCAATATCAAAGAAAACAAAGAAGACTCGACAGACTTGAAAAAATTTACAAAAATTATCTTTATACCTTAGGCCTAACTGAGATATTTTTCTCTGAATTTATTCCACAACCACTTCCATTAAGTCTTACAGAGAATAATCATGCAGATCTAGAGCAAATCCAACCTTGGTGTAGACCTAAATACAATGAAATCTGATATTTTTTGAAACAAGGCCCTAATAGAAATGGAACCATTAACCATTTTGATCGAGTAGATGGGTAAACTGAGGTGGTGGAGTGTTCTCCTTCGCTCACTAAGTTTAGCATTCATCCAAGAGTAGTTGGCATTGATTACAAGGATCAGATCATGCAGGAAAATTTGATCTTCTACATTTTTGTCTCATGAATCAGCAAAAAATAGCAGTCAACGAAATACTGCAACCAAAATGGGCCACGTGGACCAATTATTTTATTTCATTTTGCCACTCGCAAGGTCTTCCCGAGTTTGACCACATCTAACTGACTAACTGTGCCACCTCCAAAACCCTGACCGTGATATCACATAACCGCCAGCCCTAACTGCCAATGCTAACTATAGCATTATCTCCTTGGGCCCACAAGGACATGTGTCACTGAATCGCTATCTCACTATACATAAAAAGTGAGCACCTTTTCATAGAGAGATAGTGACCATCATAGATTCTCACTGATCATGTGGAAGACATTGATACATTACTTAAGAGAAATATGGTGGGTCCCTTGTCGCTATGTTGTTGTTTGTAACCCTCGTACAACTCACCATAGTGAGATAGCGATGATCATAGATTTGAAATCGATCTCACAATCAAAATCTTTCATATGTTTCATGAATTAGGGCGTGGGTCTAGTTATTGATGACATGAGAAAACCTTGCTCTGCTGGCATATAAATTCGTATTTAAAAAACCTAGCCATATTACCATGTTGCTTGTGTCCCATTGTGTGTTTTTGTTTACCGATTGGGTGCTATGTCGCTAACGGCAAGAAGAATAAGTTTCTCGATAGCGATATAGTGACCTCCAGTACCATCACTTTTCTTGGTGTATATGTGTATCCAACTAGATGCCATCATGTGTCAAAACTTTATAACTGATATCTAACGGAGCATTGTCTCGGACCCACTTTATCTAAAATGTTGCTGCAGGATTACTTTTTGTCAAGATGTTATGTCGCTAACGGAGAGAAACACAAATTTCTCGATAGTGATATAGCGAGCACCGGTGGAGTCATCAAAAATTAGTGCCAAACTTCATCTTTAGTACTATAGAAAAATTTTGATGGTCACTATCTCGCTATGGAAAACAACCTTGCAACTTTTCATAGCGAGTAAGTGACATTCGTAGATCTTAACAAGATCCAATGGCGGGGAAAGTTACAGGCCAGTGGAAACAAAATAGGAGAGAAAAGAAATACAATAAAGTTTTAATCATTTTTTTTTTTTTTTCTCAGGCATTAAAATAATATTAAAGATGGGAAGTGGTCGTTGGGTGGGTCAAGTGTTTGAATTCAAATTTTGGCAGGGAGCAAAAATAGGTAACATTTCTGGTGACTTGGAAGGGATGCAAGCCAGCTATGCATGTGACCAGTGACCTTATGCATCCATTAGGCTATAGAGTTACAAAAGATTTGGATTAGTGCACTGTGAAACCCTAACCCTACCTCTGTGGGAACAAAACCCTAAAAACTTGCCCTCTATCTCTACAACTGACACCAAAGACCAAAAAACCTTCTGCAACCTTCAAAACTTCAAAAAAAAAATGGCGATCTCACTAGGAGCAACTTGTGCTCGTGCACTTCTTGGAAAGCAGGAAACCAATAGAACGAAAACTAAGCTACATATGTACAAGAAACCTCGAGCCTTATCAAAGACATGGTTTGAGATAGAGGCCATTGATTGGGATAGGAAAAACTTCACCATTAGGCCTACTTAATTGAAAAGCGTTGGCCTACTTGCAACTGACAATTAGATAGGGACCACTCCATAGTGCATCAAATTTTGAGTGTCTCGTTGGTTTTGCCCTGTTTGCATCCCATTTCAAAACTAAATCACTCTCTCTGAAGGTTATAACCCTAGCCTTCTTGTCAAAGATCCTTTTCACCTGTTGTTGATGTGTTTCTAGGGTCTGCATGGCCTAACTTCTTTTCTCTTCCAGTTCCACCAGCTCTGCCATTCTTACTGTCATGCAATCATCTTCAATTAGCTCCAGCTGATGAGCTAGTTCTAGGGATGGGACTTCTAATGAAATTGAAAGCGTTGCTTCTCTACCATAGACCAACATAAATGGTGAATTCCATATTGACCTCTTAGGTGTTATTATGTCATCCCACAGTGCATTCCTCAACTTTTGATGCCAACACCTCTAGTTATCCTCTATAGAACTTTCCATAATCCTAATCAATTTTTTGTTGGATGACTCAGCCAAACCATTACCCTAAGGATAGTAGTTTGAGGATGTGCTTAAGTAGATATTATGGTCAACTGCCCATTCACAAATCTAAGCTCCTACAAAAGATTTTGCATTATCTAAAATAATGGTTGAAGGGGCACCAAACCTGGTCACAATTCTGTCAAGAAACTCAACAACTAAAGATTATGTGGCATCCTTCAATGCAACTACCTCTGTCCATCTAGTGAAGTAATCTGTAGCAGCTAAAATCCATTTGTGACCAGAACTAGAAGAAGGATTGATAGGGCCTATGAAATCCAATCTCCATTGAGCAAAAGGTTGGTCCACCTGAATGGAATGGAGAGGAAGAGCTATAAGCTTTTGCTTACTAGAGAAGAAGGCACATTTTTCACACTTCCTCACATACTTATGACAATCATGGAATAGGGATGGCCAATAATAACCAGCCCTCATGATCTTCATTGCATTTGTCCTTGTTGAGAAGTGACCACCATCAGGACCATCATGAAGCTCTCTGATCATTCTTTCAGCTTGGTCTATGTCAATGCATCTTAATAGGGCTCCATTAAAGTCTTTCCTAAAAAGGATACCATCAACTATAACATAAGGAATTGACTGTAATCTATATTGTCTCCTTTTAGTTTTATCTAATCCTTGAGGGTATCCATTGCCTAATAAGAAATTCTTCATATCATCCATCCAATTCCTTGGGTCATCATTTCTTGTCTCTTGTTGCTTTGTTAGTATCATAGAAACTTCCTCATCTGATTCTTAAGATGATATCATCTATTTACACAACCCCTTCCCTCTTACCATCTTGGTGATATGGATGTCAACATCATATTCCATTACTTTAGTAATCCAACCAGCTCTTTTCTCACTAATATCTTTTCTCAAAAGGAAATCCTTCACACTAGCATGGGGTACTAACAAATGAATTTTATTATGAGACAGGAGGTGTCTAAATTTCTTTAAAGCTCTGATGACTACAAGGGCTTGCTTCTCTACATAGTTGTATTTGTCTTCATACTCTTTAAGCCCTTCACTAAAGAAGGCTATGGGTTGCTCTTCATCTTTATCATTTGTTTGAGTCAAGATAGCAGAAATACTTGACTCACCACCTAGGGTATAAAGGATGAAATCCTTTTTTAAATTTGGATTAATGAGAGTGGGGGTCGAGGCTATGGCTACCTTGATCTCTTCAAAACTTTCCTTCCCTTCCTTGGTCCATGCAAAGACCATACTTTTCTTGAGCATACTTGTAAGGGGTTTTACCATGGTAGCAAGATTAGGGATAAATCTTCTCACAAAATTTATCCTACCAAGGAAACTTTGCAACCCTTTCTTATGGTTAGGAAGAGGAAGAGAAAGTATTGCTTTTGTTCTTTCTCGATCAATGGTTAAACCATCCTCAAATACAATGTGTCCTAATAACTTTCCTTGATTGGTAGCAAAGACACACTTGCTTGGGTTAAGGGATATCCCAAACTCTCTACACCTTGAGAACACATGTCTTAAATGATCAAAATGATCTTCTACACTCTTTGAATACATTGTGATATCATCAAGGTGGAATGATGGATTGGAAAAATAATTTGAGCTTTAAGCATCTTGTCTATTTCTCTGAATATTGCATCAGAAACCTTTGGATTATACGTTCTCAATTTTTTCCTAAAAGGGGAAGTTCCTGGTTTTAGAGTAATATGGTGCTTGTATTTACCATTTCTAAAAGTTTTCAAATCATCATAAGAGCAAGAAAAGATATCTATGTATTCTGATAGGAGCTTTATGAATCTAGCTTTCTCACCTTCATCACAACAGGTTCCCAGATTAATGATTTTGGGGTTATGCTTATCACCTAGATTCACCTTTTCATAATCAGCATTTGGATCTTCTCTAGGTGTTAAATCCTGAGCTAGGAAGGTATCTTTCCTATCAAAAAGATTTTCAAGTTCGACTAAGCCTTTAGGTATAACATTCCCTTTTAATTGTAACAAATCACCTTCATCAGGTGGATCAGGACAAAACTCTCTGCATTCCACATCTGAACCTTCAAAATAGTTCATAGAGAACTTCTCAACATTCTGCAAGAAAGCATTAATATGAGCATCATCTTTAAATACTTTCCAAGAATTATTATTATCAAGGACACTTGGTCTGTGAATTATTTCCACTGAATACTTCTTGTTCATGAAATTAGGGTGGGGGATCAATAAAGAAGCTGATACTGCTAAAGAGTTTTCTCTATCATTTAGCTCCTGGGGAATTGCTTCAATTCCAAAAGCATCCAAATATTTGATTTTGTCCCATACTCAATTTCTATAATGCTTGAGCCTTGGGTTTTTGACTAAAAATATGCCTTTAACTTGTTTCACTATCAACTCGGCATCCCCTCTCTACTTTAATAGCTTGATGTTCATTCTTTTTGCTTCCTCTATGCCTAGAAGTAGGGCTTCATACTCAGCTGTATTGTTAGTATTTTCAAAGGCAATCTTATAAGGAAAAGGGAATTTCTAATAATCAGGGGATATGAGAACTATACCAACTCCAGATCCATTCGAACAACAACTTCCATCAAACTCGAGAGTCCATAGCAGATCTTTGCCCAATGGCTTCTCACCTGTTTTCTCATCTTTAGACAAAATTAAATAGTTAGCAAAATCTGTCTCTTGATAAAGGATTTGATATTTGGGGTCATCAGATGGGAAGACTATATATTTGGATTTTGCTTCAGGTAATAGGGTTACTTTCTCTTTCCCAATAGGTACCATAGCTTGAGACCAATCCATCTTAACTTCCCCTCCTAGGTCTCGAAAGAAAGTGTGACTAAGAAGCATGCCATAGCTTGTGGGGATATCTGCTACTAGAACGGTGAGTTTAATCCTTTTCTTTGGGTAAGTAGCTAATGCCACTTGGGCATTTTTAAATTTGACCCACCAATGGTACCTGTTTTGAATCCATGGAATAACATTTGCTAAATGTTTTGGTTAAAAGAAGATCTAGAGCTTTTGCTACTACTGTTGGCATTATATTATCAGAAGCCCCTAAATCTATGATGCAATTACTCAACTTAAATCCATGTAGAAAGAGAGAAACATAAAACAGATCAGGCTTGTGATTATAAGAGGGTTCAGGACTGATTGGGTCTGGTTGAACTATCTCTTCCTGACTATGAGATTTTTTTGTTTCTATTTTCTTTCCTTTTGAGGATTCCTTCTTTTGTTGAGCAACTATTTCGTTGCCTTCTGATACTTTAACTTCATGGATTTGTTTGGCTACTTTTTCAGGAGGGGACTGATTGACATATTCAATCAGCTTATTAAGTTCACCTGGATTCATTCTTAGATATTCTGTAGGAGAAATTTGTATCCTAGATGTCTTACAAAACTCAACAATGTCAAATGTGGAATTTGAATCAGCAACCTTCCTAAGGATTTGAGGAACAGTAGTTACAACAGGTGATGACTTACTTTCACTTTCTCTTTTCTCCCTTTGATCCTTGGCCAGTGTTGGATTTGATTTGTTCTTATCATGAGTTTCAGTTGCTCCAGTCCTTTGCCCTCGGGTTAAGACTGAATAGGAAGCTTCTTCTAAGGTTAATAAGATGTCATTACCTCTGTCAGAATTAGATTCATACTCAAGGTAATAATTTACAGAGTCGCCAGGTTCCTCAGAAGATTCTTCTTCTATTATTACATTGGTGGAAGCCACTTTTCCTGCTTCAAGCTGTTGATATCTAATATTTTCAGGACAATAAGTTCCCCCATGATCATTTGTAAGATGAAAAACACACATGTTATTTTTGCTAGGTGGAGCTTCAATATGTAATCTTTATTGACTTGAGGGTAAAGTAAGTTGTTTTCCCTGAAAACTACTTTGGCCTGGATATTTTCTTGGGATATCTTGGTATGGGGTGTTCATTTTAGGAAGTTCTTTCTTGAGAGTCATCACATCATTGATTAACTTTTGAACTAATGGGTCTGACTTTTCTGAGGAAGGTGATTGAGTTATAGAACCTTGCATTTCTTTCTTCCATTTTCCTGCAGCTAAAAGATCATCTTCTAGTTCAACGACTAATCTTTGAGTTGCCTCAACATCTGCTACTCTGTTTCTCCTCAAATGAAAACTGATGTCTGGAGTCATTACATTAACAAAGAATCCTTTACGATTTTCATCATTGGGTCTCTTGGTAGCAGGAACTTTATGAATTATCTTATTGAATTTCGCTACAAAATCTCTCAGGGGTTCCTACACCTCCTTATTCAATTGAGTTAGCTAAAGTAGCAAGGTATGCTCATCTTCAAAGGATTTAAATCTATCTTCAAAAGTAGTACGCATCTGATTCCAGTCAATAATAGAACCTTGAGGTAGATGATAAAACCAGTCTGCTGCATCGTCAATCAGAGTCTGCACAAATAATCTCATAGCTACATCTTCATGAGCCATAGCAAGGACAACACACGAGGTATTAAAGGCATTAAGGTGCTCATCAGTTGATTTATTTCCATCACCATAAAATTTAGGCAATACATCTTTCGCACCTTTAGGAAGTGGATGTAGATTACCTCCAAGAGCCAAGGGGCCCACTTGTGCGCCCCAAGGGTTAGCAGCCATCATAGGGAAAATGAGGTTCAAAGGCTGGATGTTTAAATGAGAAGGTATTAATGTCCCTGGTAGTATTAAAGCTTGAAGGTTTACAGCTATAGGGGTAGATTTCCTAGGAGAAGTTGGCCTACTTTTACTCTTGACAGACTTCTTTCACTTCTGGAAGAGATCAGGGGCAAAATTGAGGCTTTTTACAAACTCATAAGATTCATCAATGAATCCCTTCCTTTCTTCACTTTGAGTATACCTTTTGCTAGCCAGCTTATCACTATATAGATTAATATGCAATACTCAGAATGGCCTTGTGACTAGTCTATCCACTATTGCTTCTTCATTAGCAATAGGTATGCCCCTAATGAGTTCGACCCTTTCTTCTTCCCTTTCAAGCACTTGATTAACTTGTGTAAATTGCTCTAGGCTTGTTTTGAGTTTCTAGGCTAGTGCACTTAAGTCGGAAATGATATCTTCTTGTGTGTTATCAAACCCTAAGCCTGGTTGAAGTACTGGGAAAACTTCATGATGTGGTAACACCATTTTATCAGTCCCCAGCGGAGTCACCAAAAACTGTTAGTGAACATTTTTTCCCATGAATTTTCATATATCAAATTAGAGAAAAGAATGTAAACTAAAAAATGAATTCCTATTTGAAGAAATTAGGAATTCTCTGCTTAAAATTTTTTTAATTGAAACAGGTGCAGCTACCTTTATTGCATTGAAAGTTTTAACCAAATAAACTCAACAGAATAACTTTCCAAGAATGTAATCTGCTGGAGGTGTTGAAACAACTTATTTTATCTCATCAATATGAAACAAACTTTAATGCAAAAGAACCACTCAATTTTAATTATCAAAATGATCCACATAGCTGAAAACTAAATTATTGAGCAGGCAAGTTTCATGAACCAATTTCCCACAAAATTTCCAAATTTAGAGTTCACAATTTCAAAATCAATAATAGGTGCAGCTAAAAGCTTAAATAGTATCTATAGAAATACCAAAAAAAATAAGCAGATAATAGTATCCACTCACAAATCTTTCAACCCAAAATCAAACTATAGAGTTTCATGTGTCTGCCAAAGTTCTGAAATGTTACTTCTAAACTGGAAATAAAACCATAAACAAAAGTAGTTCTGTCTACCGCTCTACTAGAGAAATTTGAACCCCCTAAATAATACTAATTATTACATTTATAGGCATGGGGCTGGAATAAAGCCAAAATTACCTCACCAGGAGTTAATTGTCTTTTGAAAATAACTGATAACTGAAATTGCAAGAAAACAAAACAGCAAAGAAACTGTAGCTAAGCAATTCTCTATTAGGTTGCACTGTCTCCACCAACTGCACCTCTCACCATCTTCCACATTTCGTAGCTAGTTGAAAAGGAAAAAATAATGGATTGATGTGGAAGACCAATGTAGGCGAGTCATTGCTTCCAAATTTCCTTTATCTTCTTCAGTTCAGCAGCCTTTTCCTCGTGCATCTCCAAGTGCTTCAGATTGATAATCAACATAGCTTCAGTGTGCGCCACGTTGGAGAAATCCTGCTTGGATGGTGTCCTCTTGTCCTGCCATTCTTGAAATTTCTTTTGGACCTCTTTGATTATCTTGTCTGATTGGGCAACAGAGTCATCTTCTTTTTCCATGAACTATTTTACAAACCACTTAAGGTCATTCTGAATAATCTAATGTATAACCTTGAGTTCTTGTAATGCTTCTTTGATTTTAGATACCCCTTGTACCAGTGCTTCATTCTGCCATTCAATGCAATCTTTTATGACGTACAGGGTTTTTTCATCAAGACCGGCTACAGGGCATTCGGCTTGAAATTTTTGCAAGCCAAATTCTTGCACATCTTCTAGTAATATTACCACTTTTGCCCAATTATTCTTCTCTTTTTCATATCCTTCATTACTCACTTCCACTTCCAATGTGTTTTACAGTGTTAAGCAGAACATCTTGGACCCATTCACCTACTACTTTGGCTACTGCTTTGCACTTATGTAGGTTCTCCAATGATTGTTGATTGGTTGCAGAGGATACGTCAATAATGGCTGACATCTCATGGATTGGCTTTGCTTCAAGATGCAGGATAGCTTTAATGTATTGCGCCATGTTCTTTATTGTCTCCTTCATTTCTTGCTTATCTTGCTTGTCTTTCCACACTCTTTCGGCAATCTTCTTATTGGATACCTCAAAGAATCTCATATCTACTTCACGGTTTCCTTTTCCCAAATCAACCTTTGTTATTTGGAAATCTTGAGGCACTACAGAATCACAAGAGCTCCCATCAGGTGGTGTAGCTATCTCTGCTGCCCATCAATTTGAACTTTTGTCAAAATTAATTCTTGCCTTAGTCCTTGCTTTTTTTACTTTGGGTGCCTTACCAAGGTACTTGTTGACCAGGTCGTCAATAGGCATAGATATTGGGACCATACTTCTCTTCTTCTCCATTGATTTCTCCAGCCATTTAGGAGTTGTTTGATCCTTTGCGGTAGTAGGGGAACATTTAACTAAGGGGAGATTACTTTCCTGATTTCTGGTATCCATTAGAGAATTTTGGGATTCAGGTACATTATCTGCCATAGATAGGTCTTCTGCTATCTCCAAGTCCACTATTATGGTGCTTTTGCTTTTGATGGCTAATGCCTTCTTCGTGCTTGAGCGAGTTACTCTCCTTCCCTTTGGAGTTTCTTCTTGAACTTGAAGTTGAAGTGTTTCTGGAACTGCTTCAAGTTCAACTTCAAGTGGACCTGCAACAGAAGCAGGGACACTTCGATTAGTTTGCTTATGAGAAATCCTTTTACCCTTGCTTCTTGAAGACTTCTTAGAAAAGCTTGGAGTAGCCGCTGCTTTTGATTTTATCCATTTGGCAGTTCTTACTATTACATCCTTGGTATGGGCATATACATCATTTTCTTCCCTTTTCTCCCAATCGATTTCAAGGATAGGCATGCATTCAATCTAATCCATGTAAAATTGATCAAGTACACCTTTAGAATCATCATCTTTCAGCCCACAGGTATCTAACTCCACATTGAACATGATGACTTGTTTAATGGTCAAGCGTGACCATAGCCTTCCACACTTCAAATTCATTATGACAGTTCGCCCAGAAACCTTCTAATTGTAGGGAATGAAAGAGAGAAGCTGCATTTTTTACATTGTTTCTAATAAAGCCGATGTAGTCAAAATCTAACCGAGAGGTGAAAGATTTAAGACATAAGCAGGTTAAATATTTGGCTGATAATATGGCTTCTTTCAAACTGGGGCATCTATAATGTCCAATTTCAATCGGGAAGAATACTGAAGAGGATTTTTGGAAATTTGAAAGAACTCAACAAGAGAAGCAAACTGCCTACACATTTCTGACAACACTATAGAATCTGAACAATAGCGTGGTGATTTCAAAGGTTCACCAGGAAAACCACCCACTCTGATATATGTAAATCTAGGAAATTAAATGAAATAACAACCATAAATTTTCACAATGTGCATGGCTTCTTCTGACATCCTATCATTTTCTTGACCTTGTAGTTCAAAAACCAGTTTCCCTAAAAAAACATCATTGACCTTCTTAAACTCCTTGCATGCTATATCTTCCTAGAGATCTCTATAATATTGGTAGATAGGCATGTCATCTACCCAAGGTATATGTGGAAGATATTCCCAATATTTGGATGCGGCTAGGGTGTAAATTAGATAAGAGGATAAGAAAAATGGACCGCATATTGTTAACATCTATCAAGCCCTTATGCAAGTTTTCTGCCATTAGGTCTGACCAATCAATGAATTTGACACCTTCAACTATCTTATGTATGAAGAAGTACATCCAAGACTCCCAATGGAAAGCATGTTCATTTCCCTTAATTCTATTTAGCAGGAATACAATATCTACAATCTCCTTGATGAAGTGTTTGATGGTCAATGGTTTAGGCAACCTAGAACCTCCCTCTGCAGGCTTCAAGAGCCAGGACTGAGCAATCTTGGTGTCATAGCTAGCTTTGTTTGCGGCATACAAGTGTTCAGCTTCTTCGAACGTCCATGGCTCATAGGGTTCTTTATGAGGAATCCTGAGGGCAGAATTGACACTGGTCTTGTTAATTTTGACAACTACTTCCCCTGAGGTTTTCTTAATGCATCTTGAAATAGGGTCATAATGGTTTGCACATTTGAGGATGAGCTCTGGGCATGGGATTGTAGCGGGAAAAGTGACAGCTTCTAGTAAACCACTATCAACTAGCCTTTGGAAAATGGGACTTTACTAAGTAGTTTTGGTTCTTTCAACAACTTCAGATAAATTTCTATTAACCAAAAATGTATCAGGAATTTCAGGCAAGGAACTGAGTAATGGTGGCTTCTCTAATTTGGGCATTTTTGGCCGAAAAAGTGTCATGATTGTTATGACAACAAGTCTATAGGACAAGGTTTTAAATACTTTCAAAATGAAGCAAAGCATAACCAAAATGCAAAGGGGAATGGAGATGCACTTACAGTTTGACAAAGACACAGCCCGAAATTCACCTTTCTTACCCAGAAGCACCGAGAATTTTTTGGAGAAAATGAGATGGGTGGGAAAGGGTAACTGCATGCATTTAAGGAATGACTTGGACAGAGAATCGCAGGACAAATTTAGCAAGTAAAAACCATCATTACTCATTTGTGTGACATTCATTAGAAAAGGCACCGTGGGTGTTCTTGTTTTAAATACCCTGTCAAATCTGCACTTATCTTCCTATCTTCCCATAACAAGTAATCATGAAATGAAATTGTTAATACTCTATTAAGTATTGACCAAATCAAACACGTGCTGCCTTAAATTTCTTTGCATATGACTTTAGATGCTTTGGGAAAATATTATGCTGGGACCCACCTTGGAATGGCTTGGCAATCTTTAATCTGCATACAAAAATCGTTAGCAGACAAAAACAACACTGAAATTGAAGTTGAAGTTTTGAGAGATCGGGCTTCAACATCAACTTGGACTTCAAGTTTACAAAGGTCGACTCAATGAAACTAGTGCACTTATCACATGGCAGACCAACAAGACTTTGAACCTGAAGTTGAAGTAAATTACTACTTCAAGTTCAACTTCAATGGGAAGACTTGGGACCAAAACCTGTTAGGGTGAGGCCAAGATTACAAGCTCTAACATAGTACAACCAGGGCATACATGTAGGGCCATTTCTACATTCCTAAGGACCCCTATAATCTTGATAGTACTACCATCCAACTGTAATACATCCCTAACAATGGGCTCATATTTCATTCCCAAAGCATCAACAACACACCTAGGCATTGCTAAACTACTAGCCCCTGAATCAATCATGCAATTGTGGACTAGTTTATCCCCTATAATTAGAGAAACATAAAATGGAGGGGGTCTAACCTTTTTATTTGTTTCTTCCTCCCTTGATGGTTGTACTAGGCGTGTGGCACTTTCCATGCTAGGTGGCTAATCCTTTGGTTCAATACTTTCCAATTCTTGCTATAGCAACCTCTTTTGCGTAGGTATAGTAGCAATAGCATCCCACATGGAAATATTCACATTTTTCTTCTTCATTTGTTCTACCACACTCAATGGTGTATTAGGTACTTTGGTAGAAGCCTTGGGAGCTGCATTTGTAGGAGGTTGAGATGGAACAACCTAAGGATCACTTGCATCCTTTTTGCCATTATTTCACCTTTGCTACTAAAAGGTATTTGATTGATCATTTACTGCTTGTTCATGAGGTATTGCATTTGAAGTTGAGACATGATTGGGAGGAGGAGGGGTAGCATCTTCAATAGCTCTTCTTTTGCTCCTAGTGTTGTGAGCAATCGAATCATGGTTTACATTACAATGTTCCTCCACGTGATGATTCACAAAGGAGTAATCACCTTGTCCTTGCATAAATGAGGTATCTTTAAATTGGTCCTCCTTGTATGATTGTCCTATTGCAGGCTCTTAGGTGGTCAAGGCCAAATAAGATTCAGCCTTCTGACACATGCAACGGGCATAGGAGTAGTTATAGGAGGAACAAAAATCCTTATCTTGGACCATGTTGTTTTGAGGAACTGTGGCCCTACTTTGGTTTACATTTGAGGTTGACACATGGCTATTCTGCCTATTCTGATCAAAAGAATTGTTCCCATGATTATGATTTGGAGGCCTACCACTATTCAAAGTTTGATATTACAATTGATGAGCCTTGCTACCTTGAGCTTGTTGTCTCTCTAAAGTCACCACCTTGTTGCTCACTTTCTACATCATAGAGAAGCTATCCTCTAGCTTCTTCTCTTGGCCCTGCAATCTTTTATCTATGTTCAACATCATAGATTGCATCATTTCCTTCATTTCATATATTCCATTTCAAGATGTGGAAGCTTGAGGGACTAGAGCAAGGGATTGTGATGTGGAAGTTGTGGGAAGAGGAGCTATTTCCGGTTGGTCATTTGGAACATCAGGGAAGAAGGGCATAGGAGGCCTTGGAGCTAGCTTACCTCCTTGTATTAGAATTTTTTCTAACCTTATTGCTATGTCATAAGCATTAGGCAAGGTATCTCCTCCCATAGTTTGGATTGTAGTGGCAATGTCATTGTTAAAAGCTCTGAGGTAATGCAAGAAGGTATTGCCAGGGGTAGGCTTTACTAAAGTAGGTATTCTATCCCATGTCCTTTTAAATCTATAGTTGAAATCAGTCATACATTCATGGGGGAATCTTTTTATAGTAGTCAATTGTTCTAAAAGTGACAAATGGCCACTTTTGTCCTCAAAGTATTTGCACAGTCTTGCTCCTAATCCATCCCAATCTATTATAGAACCATTATCCAAACCTCTATACCATTGTAATGCTTTTCCTTTCAAGGATGAGGCTAGAAACCTAACTGCAACATCATCCTCTGTAATACCATGAATATTACAGACTTGCAACTTCTTGAATGTGTTCTGAGGGAGAGACAGAAGTTTTGCTAGTAAATTCTAGTATACTTTTGAGTGCAGATATTGGTATGTCATGTCTTTGGGCCAATAAAAGAGGACTCCCACCATTAAAGGTAGAAAAGTATGGGCTCTAGGCTGTGCCATATAGACAAGTGATCTATTGATATGTGTTGATGGCAATCTAGGCTGAGATCCAACAGTAGGATGAGTAGAGATAGATCTTGCAAGTGTATTTGTTGCTATTGCACTCCTAGCTGGTGATAATGATACTCTAGTCCTCCTTCTTCTAGGATTTGAAAATGAAAGCTCTTGGTACTGAAATTTACCTCTAGAATATGCCCTTGTTTCAGCTTTGGGCATGAATTACTACAACTTTGGTCTGGAACCAGATGTATTTGAAGGTCAAAGTTGCCAAGTACTTGAAGAATGAGCCTCTTGAAAGCTTGAACATCGAAGCTAGTACTATCTACTCGATATTAATCTTTAAATCTTTCTTTTGACACCAGTAAACTTGAAATTTTTTGAATATTGTCCCACCAGGCATGTCAAAAACTGTTGTCACAAAGGTTTGCACCCTTGTCCAATTTTTTTACCTAAGGACAACCTTGTGAAACATGGAAACAACCTCCAAGCTATGGGACCTGAACTATGAGGTTGAGTCTCCGGAGAAGGTTGGCTTCCTTTACTATCAGGATGCACCTAACTACTCTTGGAGAGGAAAAGGGGGAAAGAATGCATGAAAGAAAATCTAACTACTCTAACCTAAGGAGATGATGCACCAAAATAGAGTGTTCAAACTAATCTCTACCCATACATGCACTATGGAACTATCATGACACCAAAAGATATACACATCTAGACTTGCTTTAATCTAACAATCACATGCAGATCAGAAAACCCAAATGAATGACACAAGGAAAGGAAAGACTCACTTATATATCATTCATAGGCCAAAAGAGATACAGTCATTCAAGATTGCAAATATCCATAATACACCAATGAGAGGCAAATCATTCTTGCACTTTACATCAATGACTGAAGGAGATAAGACAGAATGTCATATAATTCAGAGGCAAAGGGAATTTACACATGAAATTGTAGAGCAATATTAGAGAAAACAAAGAAGAGTCGACAGACTTGATAAAATTTACAAAAATTGCCTTTATAGATCAGGCATAACTGAGATATTTTTCTCTGAAGTTACTCCACAACCACTGCCATTAAGTCTTACAAAGAATAATCATGCAGATCTAGGGCAAATCCAACCTTGGCGTAGACCTAACTACAATGAAATCTGATATTTGTTGAAACAGGGCCCTGACAGAAACTGTGCCATTAACCATTCTGACCGAGTAGATGGGTAAACTGAGGTGGTGGAGTATTCTCCTTCATTCACTGAGTTCAGCATTCATCCAAGAGTGGTTGACATTGATTACAAGGATCAGATCACGCAGAAAAATTTGATCTTCTACATTTATGGCTCATAAATTAGCAAAAAATAGCAGTCAACAGAATACTGCAACCAGAATGGGCCACGTGGACCAATTATTTTATTTCATTTTGCCACTCGCAAGGTCTTCCCGAGTTTGACCACATCTAACTAACTAATTGTGCCACCTCCAAAACCCTGACCGTGATATCACATAACCACCAACCCTAACTGCCAATGCTAACTATAGCATTATCTCCCAGGCCCGCAAGGACACATATCGCTAAATCGCTATCTCGCTATACATAAAAAGTGAGCACCTTGCCATAGCGAGATAGCGACCATCGTAGATTCTCATTGATCGTGTGGAAGACATTGATACATTACTTAATAGAAATATGTTGGGTCCCTTTTCATCATGTCACTATTTCTAACCCTCATGCAACTAACCATAGCGAGATAGCAATGATCGTAGATTTGAGATCGATCTGACGATCAGAATCTTTCATATGTTTCATGAATTAGGGCATGGGTCTAGTTATTGATGACATGAGAAAACCCTACTCTGCCAGGATATAAATTCATATTTAAAAAACATGCCCATATTACCACACTACTTGTGTCCCACCGTGTGTTTTTGTTTACTGGCTGGGCGCTATGTCGCTAACAGCGAGAAGAACAAGTTTCTCAATAGCGATATAGCAACCTCCGATGCCATCACTTTTCCTGGTGTATATGTGTATCCCACTAGATGCCATCATGTGCCAAAACTTTATAACTAATATCTGACAGAGCATTGTCTAGGACCCACTTTATCTAAAATATTGTCGTAGGATTACTTTTCGTCAAGGCGCTATGTCGCTAACGGCGAGAAACACAAATTTCTCAATAGCGATATAGCGAGCACCAGCAGAGTCATCAAAGCTTGGTGCCAGAATTCATTTTTAGTACTGAAAAAAAATTCCAATGGTTGCTATCTCACTATGGGAAACAACATCGCAACTTTTCATAGCGAGTATGCGACATCTGTAGATCTTAACAAGATCCAACGGCGGGGAAAGTTGGAGGCCAGTGGAAACAAAATAGGAGAGAAAAGAAATAAAATAAAGTTTTAATCATTTTATTTTTTGTATTTCTTGGGCATTAAAATAATATTAAAGATGGGAAGTGGTAATTGGGTGGGTCAAGTATTTGAATTCAAATTTTGGCGAGGGGCAAAAATAGGTAACAGAAACCTTGTGAAGTCGATCAAGACTTGGGCAGAGTTGAAACAAGTGTTGTATGATTAATTTAGGCTAGGGAACTTAGATTGGATCATTCAAACACACTTTCATGACTTGAAGCATACTAGCACCATCCACAAATATGTGAAGTAATTCCAAGTGTTGGATCTAGAGTGCAGCAAACTAAATGCTTTTGAGAAGTTGTTCCTTTTCAATAGGGGATTACAACCCTAGGCCAAAGAAGAACTAAGGTGCCAAAAAGGTACATACCCTTACCAAATCTATCATGATTTCAAATGAGTTGCATGATTACAAGGGTGAAACTACAAAAGGCTTTGGATGAGACCAAAATGGTCATGGGAAATGGTCTCACGAAAATGACAAGAAAGGTGACACCTCTTCAAATCAAGATGATGTTTAAAAGGGAAAGAAGAAGACTAACAAGTAAAATGGAGGAAACAACTCTAAGAAGAAGGATAATACCCCTAATAAGAAGAAGAAAGATCATGATCTTGGTTGTTTTTATTTGTAACAAGACTAATCATTGAGCAAGGGAGTGTCTAATCAAAGTTGGATCAATGCACTTTTTGTTGAGGAAAAGAAGATGTTTGGGATGAGCACCTTACAAATCCTTCACTCAATGCACAATTCAAAAAGTGCCTATGTGGCTGCTAAGCATGAATTTTTCAATGTGGAGACATTCTTTGAGGGAAGGAAGGTAATGGTGATGGTTGATTCACGGGTGATACATAATTACATATCAGCTAGGTGAGATATGAAACTAGCCCTAAAAATGAAACCAACCTCTACCCATTTAAAAGTTGTTACAACACCTACATAGAAGGTGAGCGGTGAGATGTAGAAGGAATTCATCCAAGTTAGCCTTGGTAGGGTGTCATAGACATGGTTTTCGTTGAGATGAGTTAGTTTGATCTCATCCTTAGACAAGCGTTTCTAAGGACCACAACAACAATAGTTGTGCCACATTTGGGATGTGTTTTTGTACTTGATCTAGGTAGACCTTGTTTGATCTCAATGGTGAAAAGAAAGGATTATGAATGGATACTTAGCACACTGAGTGCAAAGAAGATTTTCAAGAACAACCAAGATGAAATTTACTTAGCCATGTTACTTGGAGGATGGGATGCAAAAGAGTTATCTAGGACTTCCAACACCTTGGTCATCCAAGATGTTTTGTTGGAATACGTTGATCTCATGCCTAACAAGCTTCCCATAGTACTACCACCACATAGACATATGGATCATAGGATTGAACTATAAGTTGGAGAAAGACTTCCTGCAAAGGCCCCATACTATCCTTTAAGACCAAAGATGGTTGAGTTGAAGAGACAATTGACAGAGCTTGTTGAGGCAAGAAACTTGTGCTCATCTAGATCTCCCTATGTTGCCCCAATATTGTTTTAGCACAAGAAGGAAGGTACACCTATTATATGTGTTGATTAATAGGCATTGAAAAAGATGACAATAAAGAACAAATATCTACTCCCCCTCATTGTAGATAGTTTCAGCTACTTGGTGAATGTACGAGTGTTCAATAAGCTATACTTGAGAAAATGATCCTACCATATCAAAATTGTATTGAGTGATGAAGATAAAATGACCATAACAAACAGGTATAGGAGTTATGAATTTTTGGTTATGTCCTTTGGTCTTACTTACACCCATGCTACATTCAATACCTTGATGAACAATTTATTTAGATCTTTTTTAGATAAGTGTGTGGTTATGTATCTAGATGATATATACTTGTGTACAACATAAACTTGAATGAACATGAAGAACACCTCAAAGAAGTGTTCAAATTGTGCAAGATGCATGATCTGTATGTGAAAAGAGAGAAGTACAAGTTTTCCTAAAAGCAAGTGCCATTTTTGGGACACATTGTTGGATGTGGTCAGATCTGCCCAAATCCAAAGAAGTTAGTAGTGGTTCATGACTAGGAGCCACTTCATAATGTTCACAAGGTGGGGTAGTCACTAGGTCTAGCCAACTACTACTGGAAGTTTGTAGCGGCCTATTCCAAGATAACAAGTTCTCTCACCAACTTGTTGAAGAAGGAAAAAATTTTGAAATGGGGAGATAAATAATAGCATGCATTTGATACTTTGAAGGAGAAGTTGACTAAGGAGCTAGTCTTCACTTTGTCAAGACATGGCGAACCATTTGGAGAGTAGGATGCATTGAACCTTGGTGAAACTTCCATGTAAGGTGGAAGCACACTTTCTCAAAGTATTTGGGTGATGAAGGGTGCTCCCTTTAAAACCATAAACTCATTACAATAATCTATAAGACTAATTTGCAAACTACTACCCAGAGTTGTCCTAGACAATGTTTGGGCCTTTCTTAAATAGGCAATTTTATGTCGCTCAAGAAGGTTCTAGACATTAAAACTTAATACCTAGAGCCAACAGACCCTAAAAATACATATAGAGTTAGCTAAATACATCTTTGACAATTATTTTAGATATTTTAGGTAGCCCAAATTTGAAAGGCCATACCTCATAAAGCATTGCTCTGATTAGCTATTATAACATTTTTTGAAAATGCCAACTCATGATCAACAGGATCAAAATTGTGCAAGTGCCCTTTTGTTGAGTTTTTGGACCTCATCTAGGCACTCTAAGGCCTCCAACGATGAGCCTAAAGATTTTTGTACAAATATTTCCACCAAAAATCTGCAATAACTTCTCTAATACTTAAGGTGGAGCAATGAGATTTTTATGGTAGGCTTATAAGTCCAAAAGAAACTTCATATAGAAAATAAGAACATTCCAAGTGTCTATGACAAACTTACTAAAAATATAAAGTTCCCATAAATAGTAACCACCCTATCTACTAGTCCTTATTAAAATAGAAAGGACTTAAAAGAAAATATTTTTGGATGATGCAAGATTGCTCTTACACCTAGGATGCTCTTGCATCGTTGGGAGGCTAGAAGTACAAGTAGTGATGAAATGATTACATCTACATAGCTTGGGGCACCTTGGAAGGAATAAGTTGGCAAATACACACTACTATATCTAAGGTTATTTTTTGATGGCCAATCATCACTAATACAACACCAAACCATCGCATGACATAAAATGGAGTCATTGAATCTATTGCAACATTAGTGTTTGACAAAAGCTCTTGTTGTCACAATTGTTACACAAAATACTATCACAAATCACCTCTAGGATGGCCAAAACATGTGACAAAGTGGGTGCTACACAAAATTGAGAGTTGCTAATATTAAGACAGCCAATTGTTGCAACCTCTACAATATTGGGCACATCTATCATCGGTGAACATTGCACTGTGACAACACTCCCAGCAACATTGTTATATAAGTGATGACCAAGTATCACAAATTTATGACATAGTTCTTTCGTAAAGCCAGTCAATGGGCTTTACACTACGAAAACAATTTCAACAATATTGTTATATAGGTGACGGTCACACATTACACATTTACAATGCTATTGTGTCAACATTGTTCTATAATCAAAAAAAAAAGTGTCAAAAAGTTATGATGCCTAACAGTTGGTGAGGTTGTCACTTGTACAACATTTCCATTAACCAGGTGTCGTAGGGTTTTCACAACTATGGTCTTTGGTAGGGTGATCACCTTCTTAAAGATCAGCTTTAAGATGTCAAGGTTGAATGTAGCATAGATAGCTCTTTGGCATTAGTCTTTGATCCCCCCACAGTAGCCAAAATTTGACACTCATGAGAATCATCTTCTCTCTTTTTTAAGTTAAAAATTGAAGCAACAAATATGAACACATGTTCATACTTGTTGCTACAATTTTTAACTTATAGAAGAGGGTGAATGAGTCATGACTATTGAATTTTTTCCATTGAAGGGGGGATCAAAGACTAATAATAAAGACATATCTATGTCGTATTCAAGCTAGGTGTGTCAAACGTGACCTTCAAGAAGATAATGACATCAAAGACCATAATGCATAACCCAAATTACATCCATCTCTGCAAAAACCACAACCACAACCAAATTCAGGAAAAAAATTATTTTTTATCAATGGAAATGAGAAGGAAAAAATAGAACAAAAATCACTTACCTCGCTCTCATTATCTATTGATGGTAGAGTGCAACAAACATAGGCTAAGTTCAATTGCAAGCTAAGAAGTGCTTTCAATGTCCCAAAGTCATAGCTCATAAACTACATTTTTGAAGACCATTTATCACAGTGATAATTTTTCTATGTTCTAGAATGAAACTTATGTTAAAAGATAAATTAATTATCATGGACAATGTCTGCACAAACTACCAACCCATCCAGCTTCACTATACTTTCAAAGAGCTCCAAACTTCTTCAATAGTCACACTAATGGTCTTTTAATAATTTTGATGTCATTTGGATAGCTTTTGAATTATTTTACAATTTATGGGTAGGGAATTTCAAAAGTTTTATGCAATGAGTTATTATTCAAGTACATAATTATTTAAAATGGGTATAGTAGGTATCATTTCCATCCCTTGAATTGAAGTTATAATTCATTGAACTTATTAGGATAACATGGAATTTTTGTTTTGATCGGGTATAATGGGTATCATTTCCACCCCTTAAAATGAAAACTTTGTTTTTTGTGTCTCTTATTTTCTCAAATATGAAATGTTTAATTCATAGAACTTTCAATTTGTATTCTAATCAAAAGACAATTATGATGGTATAATTAATATCATTCCCACCTTTCAAAATGCAAATGGTTTTTTTTGTTGTCTTTATCCCTTCTTTTCTCATATATAGGATATGTAATTCATAGAACTTGTCATTCTACCATAGAAATGTGTGTTTTGACCATTAAAACAAAATTCATGATAGGTATAATGGGTATCATTTTCACCCCTAAAAATGCATACATTCTCAATCTATCTCCCTTCTTTTTTTCATATATGGAATTAATAATCTAGCCCTAAGCTCCTCCATTTCATGCTAAAACATAAATACATTTGCTATCACCTTAAAAATGTGAAGACATGGATCTATCTACAGTTGAGACTAGCTTGTATGCGTGATGTTTTCATATCACAATAATGAGACTATATTATGTGACTTATAACTACAAAGGTTCTGGTCCATAGTACATATTATGAAGGAATAGATGTGGGTGGTTAAGGAAGAATATAGTGATGCATTTATGAAGGAATGTATGTGAATATTGTAAGAGAGAATATGGTTATGCATATTTTACAATGAAGAAGATTTAAATTCAACATTCAACATATAGATTTTATTAACAATACAATGATGCATTCTTGATGATGATGCTCATGAAGGAGTGCCTCTACAAAAGCTCTGAATGAATCTCTTCTGATTAATATGAATAGAAATGGCACCACTTGTTATTTTCTTTACAACATGTATTATTACTTCATAATAGAAATGGCACCAATTGTTATTTTCTAGACAAAGCTTGAAAGGAGGATGAGCTGTCAGAGCCATAGAGATTGAAATCTAGGAAAATTTTGAGAGTTGAACTGAGATCTGAAATATGCAAGTTAAGTTGTGAGTTGTATCAGGTCAAAATCCCTTGTTGTTACTCTCTAACAATTGTATATATTAGGGTAAAATCTTATGGACTTAGGTTGGTTTAATAGACATTTGTAAATCCTTTAATAGGGTGGCATTCCAAGTGAATGTTCTAAAGTCCTCTAACCAGGCCCACTTCTAACAAGGTGGTTGAAATCCTTTAACCAAGTCACATTTAACAGTGTGTTGTAGCCTTTAATAGGGCAGGCCTTTCATAGGGCATCACTTCAGAAGAGTGAGAATTGAGTAGCATGTTACTAGTGGTTTTCCCCAAATTGGGTTTCCACGTAAATCACTATGTTATGTGTTGATTATTCATGTGTTATTCTTGGATGTTGATTTCCAATAACTTGCTAAGTAGGAAAGTTTAAGCTTGGATGCATGAATAGTTTAATGGGCTCACTTGGTGCAAAATTTTTATTAGGACATTTGGACCTTGAATAACTGATTCACCCCCACCCCCATAGCTATCAATTATTCTAAAGAATTTCTAATAATTGGTGATTTGGTTTAAAGGTACTAGAAGCAGGAAGTTAAAGATGTCCAAAAGAGAAGTTCCCAAGCTCAACAAAGATAACTTCACTGCATGGCAAAAGTTAATGAAGTTGCACCTTCAATAAATAAGTGACCATGCACAAACCTCAATTGAAGTAGAACATGTTGATCCAATTGTACCCACTATAGAAGATATGAAGAAAAAGAAGGAGCACAATCAGGCAATGATGGAGATTGCCTCTGCCCTCAACTATGTTGAATTTGATAAAATCAAGGGATGTGACTCTGCATTCAAGATGTGGAAAGCCTTGACTAATATTTATGGAGGAGATCAGAATGTTCAAAGAGCAAAAAGAGAAAGCCTCAGAGGAAAGTTTGATGACATGAAAATGGAGGAAGGTGAGAATGTTGCTCAATATGCCTCTAGAATGAAAGAAGTAGTAAGTGCAATAAGAAGTTTGGGTGGTTATTTAGAAGATGACACTATTAATAGAAAATTCTTAAGAACCTTGCTCCCCATCTATGCTATTAGAGTTTCAGCCATACAAGAATTAAGATGTGTACCAGGAAACATGCTAACTCTTGAAGGTATAGTAGAAGACTCACTACATTTGAGTTGTCCAACTTTGATAACTACAGACCTAAGAATCTTGAATCTACTTTCAAGGCCAAGATATCATTGAAAGATATTGATGAGGCAAAACCAAAGAAGAAGAAGAAAAAGGTAAAATATGCATCCAGTGATAGTAGCATAGAAGAAGAAGATGTGGAACAATTGGAAGCACTACTGGCTAGAAGATTTCATAGAGGTAAAGGAAAATTTAAAGGTAAGCTTCCTATCATTTGTTTTAATTGTAATGAAGTAGGACATATTGCTGCAAGATGCACATAGAAGAAGAACTACAGAGAAGGCAACAAGAATAAGAACATAAGAGAAGATGATAGCAGAGATTACAAAGACAAAGGAAAAAAGTGCTACATTGTTGAAGAAGAGGATTTTGAAGAAAATGATGATGAGGTAGTCTATGTAGCTATGAAGGATGAGTCAAATGAAGAAGAGGCAACAACACTAATAACCTGTGTGAACAAAAATGATAGGTAGATCATAGATACTGGATGCTCACATCACGTGACAAGAGACAAAAGAAAGTTTGTTACCTTGACTCAGTATGATGGAAATAGTGTTAGATTTGGAAATGATACTCCATGTCTAATCAAAGGAAAGAGTTCTATTAAACTTACAAAGACAATTTCATGTGATAATGCATACTATGTTGAAGGTTTAAACTACAATCTGCTGAATGTGTCACAATTAGGCAATATAGGTTGCAAAGTAGAATTTGGAAACAAATCTGCCAAAATCTATGACACTGATGGAAATCTGATAGGAAAAGGAGACCAAACTAGGAGTAATCTATTTTACCTAGATATGGAAGATGCAACCTATGTTATCATTAGATTTGATGATGTGTGGCTATGACATAAAAAGCTATGTCATGTCAACTTTGATAATCTGATTAGCATCAGCAAAATGAAGAAAGTCAGAGGTTTGCCTAAGCTAAAGAAGCCTAAAAATACAATGTGCAAACAATGTCAACTAGGAAAGATGACAAAGTCAAGTTTCAAAAGCAAAACCTACACTTCCAAAGAAGCACTAGAGTTAGTGCATACTGATTTATGTGGCCCAATAGAAGTGCAAAGCTACAAAGGAGACAAATATATAATGTTGTTTGTGGATGACTACTCCAGGATGATGACTATCATGTTCTTAAAACAAAAATCTGATGCATTTCAAATGTTTAAGTGGTATTTAGCGAGGGTTGAGAAGGAAAAAAGAAAGAGTCTGAAGTGCCTAAGATCAAACAGAGGAGGAGAGTTTACATCAAAAGAGTTTGAGACATTTTTTAAGACAAAGCAATTAAATGATAAACATCAACATCTAGAACTCCCCCACAAAATGGCATTGCAGAAAGGAGGAATAGATTAATGATAGACTGTGCTAGAACATTAATGATGGAGAAGAATGTTGCACTTAAGTACTAGAGAGAAGCTGTAAGTATTGTTGTCTACACCCTGAATCAAGTTCAAGTCAAAAAAGATACAAATGCAACACCTTTTGTATTATGGTATGGTCACTCACCCAATGTAAAACATTTCAAAGTGTTTGGTTGTAAATTCTATACTCTTAAAGATTCTAGAAATTGCAAGTTTGATTCAAAGAGTGATGAAGGCATATTCCTTAGATACTCCACTAGAAATAAAGCATATAAGTGTTTGAATACTAACACTAACAAGATTGTGGAGAGTGCAAATGTAAATTTTGATGAGCATGCAGAAGCTCAGGTTGATGAAACCAAGAGACTAGAAGAGTATAGATCCTTTGTATATTTCTATGAAGGAATGCCTACTGAAGAAGAAGCTACCAATCAAGTTGGGAATCAGCAATAATTTTTAGTATTAGCTAAGTCATAGACAGTGAATGTCAAGTTGCATTTAGAAGTTGAGTTGCAGAATGAAGATAATGCACATTCTGATTCTAAAATCAGTACACATGAGAGAGATGATGAAATACCAAAAAGAGATGTGCACGGTGACTCTGAAGCTAAAAGATCAAACATGGAAAGAAGGACAGAACCAAGGTTATCCAAGTATGTGAGAAGACATCACCCTATAGAACAAATCATTGGAGACAAGGAAGCTAGACCAATGGCAAGGAACATACTAAGAAATGAATCATGTCTGCTAAGCAAGATTGAGCCCAAAATAGTGAAAGATGCACTGTAAGATGATAATTGGCATAAAGCTATGGAAGAAGAGATAGATCAGATAGAGAAGAACAAAACCTAGACTTTAGTTCCTAAACCAGTTGATAAGAATGTGATCGATACTAAGTGGGTATTTAGGAACAAGCTAGATGAGAATGGTGAGATTACAAGAAATAAGGCTAGACTAGTCTACAAAGGTTATGCACAAGAAGAAGAATTGGACTATGGGGAAACATTTTCCCCTATTGCAAGGACGGAAGGAGTAAGAACACTACTTGCATATGCTACTTATAAAGGTTTTTAAGTCTACCAAATGGATGTAAATTCTACTTTTTTGAATGGCATACTGGAAGAGGAAGTCTACATAGAACAATCAAAGGGATTTGTTGATGACAACAACAAGGATATGGTCTATAAGCTACATAAAGAACTCTATGTTTTGAAGCAAGCACCTAGAGCATGGTATGAGAGATTGCACAAATATCTTGTGAAGATAGGATCTGATAGAATAGATGATAACAACAACCTGTATATTAATGCAAAAAAAGGAAAAGACATTTTGATATCTGAAATCTTTGTTGATGATATAATATTTGGAGGAAAATATGCCCTATGCTAAGATTTTGTTGATCAAATGAAACATAGGTTTGAGATGTCAATGTTTGGAGAAATCAAACTCTTTGTTGGATTGCAATTACATCAACTGAAGCATGGCATATTTGTGACCCAATCAAAATATATCAAGGAGATACTCAAGAAATTTTGCCTAGAAGATTCAAAACCATTTAGTACACCAATGGTAATAGGACATAAGTTATCCAAGAATGATGAGTCAGCTAAAATAAATCAGACAATGTATAGATCAATGATTGGAAAGTTACAGTGTGTTGTGCATAGTAGACTAGACATTGCATTAGTTGTTGGAATAGTGGCAAGATTTTCTGCCAATCCAAGAGAAAATCATCTTATGGCAGTAAAAAGAATATTGAGGTACCTAAAAGGAACTAATGACTTTGGATTATATTACAAGAGGACTGAAAAGTTTGAATTGAAACCCTACACTGATGCATATTGGGGAGGTAATATTGATGACAGAAAAAGCACCAGTGGAGGAGCACTTTTCTTAGGTAAAAGATTAGTCACTTGGACTAGCAAAAAGAAAAGTTGTACCTCACAGTCCATAGTAGAAGCTGAATATGTTGTTGTTGCTATCAACTACACTAATATTGAATGGATCAAACACCTATTACAAGGTATGAAGGAAGAAATGACTGAACCTATTATACTCTATTGTGATAACACAAGTGCCATCAACATATCAAAGAATCCTATGATGCATGCCAAAACAAAACATATTGCAATTAAGTATCACTATGTAAGAGAATTGGTGAAAGACAAGCAAGTGAGGATGGAATATGTCAACTCAAAGGAACAATTGTTGACATCTTCACAAAAGCATTACCTAAAGATGAATTTGATTATCTTAGAAGTAAGTTAGAGGCAATACCCCTATCAAAGGCTATTTGAGCAAAAACAAGACTACCCTGCATCAAACGAGTTGATTGTTGAAATGTTATAAATTGATGCAGAGGATACTTACTTTAGGTTTTTTCTTGAAGTAATCAAAGTATTGAAATTCCAAACAAGTCACAAGCAAGGTGATAGAGGGAGAAAATTAGAGTTCCTACAAATGTTACACTTGCATGACAAGATGCTAGAATAATATGTCTTGGCATTATTGTCAAAGAAGGAGAAATAGCAGAAACTGATCAAATCTACATAATCAAATGGACAAAGGGAGAAGTAGCTAAATTGATCAAAGCAGATGATATCAAAATAGTAGAAATTGATCAATGCATGCAGAGGGAGAAATAATGTAAGAATGGAGAAATAGCAGAACAACAACAAAAAAAAAGGAAGGAGAAAGGAAATAGTAGCTCAGAGGGAGAAAATAGTGAAGATAAGAATCAATCAGAAGGAGAGCAGAACAAAAGAGGAGAAGATAGTTTATTAGTAAATTTTGAAAGAGGGAGTTACTTATAGAATTTAGAGGGAGTCATAAGAAATTCAAAGTTAATGATGGAATGAATAGTTTTGAATAAAGTTTTATTTTTGGCATTTGATTTACTGTTTTAACTTAGTTAGCATTTTGATAACTTAGTTGATCAGTTTGGTTTGTCATCAATGCCAAAGAGGGAGATTGTTAGGATCTGATTGAAAAGATCATTATTGAAGAAGGAAGATTGTTTGCAAAGAGGGAGATTGTTGATAAAGAATGCTTTCAATCATTATTTTGTCACTAATGTCAAACCTGCTATTTTTTGGAATGACAATTTCTTATAAGATCCAAGTACTATCACTTAGTTGATTGATGAAGAGGTTTTAATCAATAAGATGTAACAAAAGCACCAAAGGGAAAGGTTGAGTTATGGTTTTCTAATGAAGTACAAAGATCAGTTAAGACAATGGTAAAATGATGTATTGATAATACACTTGAAGATATAGAAGTTGGCTACACTTAGAAACTCTTGAAGAATAAGTTGTAACAAGGTTGTCTACAAAGCTTGACTAAGTTCATTAGTGGGTGCCAAGCAAGCTAGTTCATGCCGAGCATAATTTTAGTTAGTGTCGAGGAAATGCAAAATCTAGTGTGTGTCAAGTGAAACAGAAGGAGCCAAGCAAGTTAAGGTGTCGAGCATCAGTAAAATGTAGTTGTTGCCGAGTAACATAGTATGTGCCGAGCACCAGAATTTCAATAGTGTCAAGCTACTGCATTATTTGAGAAGTCAAAGATTCGCCAGATCTGAGCTGAAAAATTTGTTACCTTGAATTTTTTGAACTAGATGGAGGATAAGGATGATGAGATGGAGGCAGAGAATTTTAGCTAAACTATTTTTTAGTGAATTCAGGAGGATTCTTCATGATGTTTCTAGAAGGAACAAGATAAGGGGTAGATTCATTGAATCCTACCTAATCCATTCGAACTAAAATTAAAAGCAAGAAGATTCAAGCGGGAAGAGTATTTTAGACCTCTATTTAAGGAGTTATAGGTCAAGAAGCAAGAGTTGCTAAGGTGCCAAGTTGTGAAGTGGTTGGTAGGATGTCAAGGTGAAGGCATCGAGAGGAAGGAATAGAGCATAGAGACTCTACTTCAATAAGTGATAATATAGGAGATTGCATTGGTACATCGAACATGGAGACTCAAGGAGACAAATCTTGAAAGGAGGATGAGTTGTCAGAGCCACAGAGACTGAAAGCTAGGAAAATTTTGAGAGTTGAACTGAGATCTAAAATCTACAAGTTAAGTTGTGAGTTGTATTAGGTCAAAAGCCCTTGTTGTTACTCTCTAACAATTGTATCAGTTAGGGTAAAATCATTTGGACTTAGGTTTGTTCAATAACCATTTGTAAATCCTTTAACAAGGTGGTATTCCAAGTGAATGTTCTAAAGTCCTCTAACCAAGCCCACTTCTAACAGGGTAGTTGAAATCCTTTAACCAGGTCACATTTAACAGTGTGTTGTAGCCTTTAATAGGGTAGGCCTTTTAGAAGGCATCACTTCAGAAGAGTGAGAATTGAGTAGCATGTTATTGGTGGTTTTTCCCAAATTGAGTTTCCATGTAAATCACTGTGTTATGTATTGATTCTTCATGTGTTATTCTTGGATGTTGATTTTTAGTAACTTGCTAAGTAGGAAAGTTTAAGCTTGGATGCATGAATAGTTTAATAGGCTCACTTTACTTGGTGAAAAAGTTTTATCAGGACATTTGGACCTTGAATAATTGATTCACACCCCCCCCCCCCCCGCCCCCCACTCTCAATTATTCTAAATCATTTCTAACACTGAACAAGCCTCACAAGATTATAATTTTCTAAATACTATGCTTGATGTAATGTATTTCATTTCTCATTATTAAGGTTACAAAAAGGAACATGCTTATTATTATAAATACTACATTAAGGCACAATCAAATTTGGAAAAATAATAATGTATTGTTGGGATATTGAGGTCTGTGGAGTCATGTTCATATTGAACGTTGCAAAAGGATCAAAATTTTAATTTTCTTGAGGATTATAAATACGTGAAATCTTTGAGTGACATTTATTTCCCTATAGTGTGTTTATGGACAGAGAAATGAACATTAAAATGATTCAAAATAAGAATGTAGAGTACAAATTCAATCCAAACAAATTGGAGAGTATTTATAGATCTCATACTGTATAGTCCAATATTTATGTTTTGTAGGAGAATTCATAATTTGAATGATTTTTTAAACTTCCCAGATACTAAAATAAATGATTTAATATGCGTATTTATTCCTTGACTTGCGGCATCAATGATCATAGAATGGACTTAAGTGGGTAAAGTCATAGAGTTTAAAATAATATTATCTTCCCATTTAAATGTTACAAGTTGTAAATAGAGTTTTGTTTAGCTTGAAGTTTTGGACAATTTAATTTTCAATCAGCCAAAAGTGGCATCATTTTTGTTGTTGTTGGCATTTACACTTATACTCAACAAGTTACGTTATGCTCTTGTGTATCCAGATATGCTACTAAATTTGGGTCATTCTTTTAGTTCAAATTTACTTCAAATTTGAGGTTGGAAAGTTAATTTGGTCTTTCATTGATGTGTAAATATTCACATGCTTTTAAATTGGTTTAGAAGGTGTTCTTGGTCAATGGATTCTTCAAGCTTTAATTTCCTATTCACATGTTTTTGAAATATTAAGCAACGAAAACAAGGGGGTTGACCCTTACAAAACAAATTGGTAGACTACTAGCATATTACCAACCACATAAAGGATCAGCCCCTAACCTACATTAACACTCCAAAAATAGCAACTAAACTAAATTAACCTATTTTTGAAATTTCCTATTCACATGTTACATTTTGGTGATGAAATTGATTGATATGCAAACTATTAGACCTATCTTAGAAGAGTGGTTTTAGATATATTTGGATCCTCTATTTCTCTTGGCATGGAATTCTTCATGTATCATGGGTGCAAATGATGTACTTTTTGCAATATTATTTTATCTCCAATAATCATATCTAATTATAAATATTTTAGAAGACCATATAAAATGAGATCGTTGATCGAAAGTTTGAGGTTAGCAGAATATTAGGTTAAATTTATTTCTCCAACTAATAATTAGAGACCTACATCAATAAAATCTAATATAATTTTCAAATGATTGTATGAAATGAATTGGGCATGTGAGTAAAAAGAAACTAGAAAGATATTGTGTATAAATGAATGTATGAAATGGATGATTTTAGAGTACTCTATACAAACATTCAACATTTACTATGCACATATCATAGTTGCTTAGTGATGCAACCTCCTCCTGCTCTAGTAAATTTATCAATTGTTGATCAAAAGTTTGAGGTTAACAGAATATATTTATAGACAATGTGTTGTTGATCAAAAGTTTGAGCTTTAAGAAATGTATTTAGAATATCAAATGTTTATGATTCTTGTTCATGAGATTCTTCTCAAATATTTTCTAAGATTCATGTTGTTTGATGATATTCAGATTTTTGGTAGATGTTAAAGTATCTTATCATGAGACTATGAGTTTCAGTTGTACAATTCTCTTATATCTTTCCCTAATGTAGTGAGTTCTTGTATCAACTTATAGTAAATCAAAGAAAACTTTTATTATTGTGTATTGTTAGTAATGGTATAAAGTAAGTGAACACAAAATTAGGTCATAGGGGAATGGAAAGGAGTTTGTGGATCTTGTCTCTAAGATTAATAAAGGATTATTTGGTTTGCTTGACACATGATCGTATTATGGGGATGAATAGGCCTAGGCCTGGTTATTATTTATGATCATAATATAGTTTTCCTCTATATAGTTTAGTATGGTATAGTTAGTACTATTACTACTACTACTCAATGTAAATTTTATTACTAATTATACATAACAAATCTATGAATATACAAAAATAAAACTTACTAATTTATTTAACAAAATTATGTATATACTTGAAATATATAAGGCCCAATAGTGAAGCACAAAATATGTAGAAAGAGGAGTGTCAGAAGACCCTAAATGTATTTTCGTAGATTTGCAATAACCAAATTATTGGTCAAAAATGAGTTTGGGAGGGGAATGGTATCTATTTTTTGCAACTTGGAGCAACATTATCAAAGGAAAAAAATTAACTTATGCTTTCACTTGAAAACCACCTAGTTTTGATCGTAAACCATCATGAGGCTCTCTTTTGTCATGTACTTATGCCCTCTCATTATTCTCCAACCTTCATTAATTATCCCTATCTTGTTAATATAGAGATAAAAATTACAAATTGAAAAAATATATCTAATACTATTGGAATCACAAAAAATTAAAATTTCTTAGGATGTGATACCAAACAAAAGATTCTAGCATATTTAGTAAAATCAATAATGATCACAATACCATTGTAATGATGTAAGTGTTTAGGTACATTTGAGACCCTAGATAAGGAATGACCTTATTGAGCTTCACTTTGTTTCAAGAATACTTTAATATTCTCTACTAAATAGGGCCAACCATGTGAAGGTGGAAGCTCATTTACCCCCTCCCACCCTTAAATCAATCTAAATTCCCCTTTAAGATCTAACATCATTCATTCTGTAATGTCTTAAAATGGAAGAACTTCCATGTTAATAGTATTTAGCCCTCTGAGTAAGTGGTTTAGAGTCATTTCAAGCACCTTGATTGGGTCTTTGCATAGATGTAGATATTTCCCCCTATTCTACTTCTCTCCCCTTGTTTCCAGCCTCTTTCTGACAACTCTATTTGAGAAATTGAAGACTTTGATTTTCTAGGTCAATGATGACTTGATGGGTCAAGTTAGACCTCAACCCTAACTTAGGTTAAGAATGACCTTGACCCTAACCTAGGGCAAAGTCGACCTCGACCCTGACCCCAAGTCCAAATTTCAAGTTCTGGAGGTTTCAGGATATCAGGCTTTGGAAACATTCATTTTCCTACTTCTAAGTCAGTTGTTTCGAGTTTTGGAATTGTAAACTCTTAAATTTCATTTAGTATAGGTCCATTTCTAGTGGTTAAGGTTAATTGGGATTTAATTCTCCAACGTTGGCCTCTCTAGAGTTGTGCCCTAGATCACTATATAAGGAAGCCTCTTCCTCTCATTTTCTCTAACACTCATTATAATATCAAACGATCCATTGTATCATCAAATTATTATATTTTAGTCAATGACATAAATAAAAGATTATAATATAAAACCCATTATTGATCTTTTGTTATAATTAAAAATTACATTAATACTTACTTGATAGCTATTAGCTAGTTGCATCAATTCAATCCCTCTCCTCTGTGACTAAGGAGTCTAAGGTTGTTGAGATCTCAATCACTACAATTCTAATGAAATTTTATGAAGGACCTTTCAAATAGAATCCATAGGATTAGAGGTTGATGCAAAATCAATAACGAATGGGTCCTGCTATGTGGACTCCTCCTCGGGGACTACATGTTCCTTTCCCTTACTCTAGTTAGAACTCATTTTTTACAACAATGTTATTAGCACTATATTTAAAATTACTCCAAAATAGTAGTGAAAAAATAAACATAATAAAAAATAACAATGAGTTTTATTTGTCAGGAAGAAGAAGTGTCATGAGGATCATCATCGTCACATCTATATGGTTGTCAATCCATAATGTAGCCATGTATTTCAACAAAGATTTATTAAGATGTGTTAAAACATATGTATTGTTATTCTAACTTATGTTGAATAATAATCAGTTATAAGAGAGCTTCAATTAAAAGAAGAGATAATTAGATGATACAATAAATCTGTATAAGTTCTCTTTTTTTATTTTTAAAAGATTTTAAATCATGAACAAGTTCATTTGATGATTTTATTAATACCAAAATGAGAGTTTGTAAAAAAATCCAATTATTTATGAAAAAAATAGTGTTGATAACACTCAACTATCTTGAACAATAACAATAGTTTACAGCTAGGAAGATAGTGACATATATTAGTACAAACATTAGCAAAAAATCTTTATAATTTAATGGTGTGTTGGAGTCAATGATTAAAATTTTATTTAAATGTGAATAGTACCTACCACCCTAACCATTATAGTGGCTTTGTTTGTATATATGTGACTCAATTTGTAATTAATAAGAAACTCTTCCGTTGCATGTATTGATTTTATCACACATACAAATACACAATTTCCCTCATGCACCTCAAGTATGCAATTGGGTTGCTTAATAGTTGACACATGTCATGTGCTATTTATAAAACCTACAACATTCCCTAATGCTTTTGACCTTTTGTCAATGTATATAGCTACTCTTTTACTTTTTTCATCCTCTTTCGATTGTATATAATTTATCGAGAGTGCATACCTACACACACTTTTTCATATCTCATCCTCCATTAATTTGACAACGTGTGGGGGGGGGGGGGGGGGGGGGGGGGATGAAGGGGGGTTTGCAAATCAAGAACCACTTAAAACTTTTCACTTAGAATATTTATGCTTTACTTTATTAGATTTTCCATAGAAACACTCCAATGAGAAGGTAAAACTATGGTGGGAATGATACCCACAATGCTTCACTGCTATAGTAATAAAGTTGGCCTATTAGGGCTTACAATTGATCACTTCTGGTGATCTGCTCTATTAGGAGTATAAAGGATTGTTAGGTCCACCTTGTGAAAATATTTTACAATACAATGAAGCATGTACTCTATCAAGAGATCTTACAAAGGACTATTAGGTCCATCTTGTTAGAGGATTTACCTGATGCAACTATTAGGATGCAATCAGTAGGATGACCCTTGTTTGCAACTTGATTTGTTGATATAGATCCTTTGAAGATTGTAATCACCTGACTGTGATAGATATGTTTATGGTCTACCATTTATAGTGCTTGGCAGCCTGCTTACCTAGTCTGTTCTATCTTCTTCTTGTATTTAACATTTATCTAGTTCACTTTCTTACATATCTCTCATGTATTTGTCACACTAGACAAAACATTTTACCTTTCTTTTATTTACATAAAACAATATTTTCATTCTAAGTCAGCTCAAACAAGAGGTGTCTTTACAATAATCAAATTACACCTTCATGTTGGCTAAATGTTGATGCTCGATTCACACTATGCACTTAGGTGTTATGTTGATGCTCGGGAAATTCAATGAGCTTGGTTGATACTTGGATGCTTTGGTTAAACTAAATGCTCAGTTCATATTGAGAACTCAGCAAATATTGCGAACTTGATTCACACTGCTATCTCGGTTCACATTGAGAACTCAATTTACACTATGATGCTTCTACATATGAGTGCTCAATTAACACGGGATATTCTCAATCTACTTAGGCTACACTGAAGTATGCTAACTGAAGGAAAGCTCAATAACAGTATTAACCAACCTTCCTAGATGACTTAAGTGTTTTGTCACTAATTGACAATATGTCTTACCATAGGATTGACACTTTATGCCATTTGTGGAAAATAGGCCCAAACCATGTAATGAAAATGGTGATATGTGATATATCCTCTCTCCAAGATTAAAAATAGTGTTTATTTGAGGAATTTCCTTAGGGACCCACTTTGTAGATGTTGGTACCTAAAGGGTACCTTTGAGTCACCTTTTCTCTCATCATCATAAGAACATGAGGCCCCTTGAGCAAGGAAATATTTCATACATTTATTGAATTTAGTTATGAACTTTTGGCCTCTAGTTGATCTTCTTAATGTAGACATACTAAATGTCTCACTTTCTTCTTCACACATCAGAAAAATATTTATTTATTAGTACATGCACTCAATGAAATGAGAGAGATATTTTGCAAATAATAAAAGACATTAATCTATATAGGGTGTATTGTGTTATCCCTGATGATCCATGAGACTGTGTGGGATGTTCATGATCAAAGTGGTTCAGGTTCCTACATATGTAATTCAATTATATTGTATTAGCTAAAAAATTCATGATACATATACTCAAAATTACATAGTAGACAACATAAAGTACAATATATAGTCATCATAATCATTATGTATTTTTTCTATTCCTTACCTTTACTTTATGTTGTCTATAAAATACTTTCAAGAGAAGTTGGGTTAACAATGTCTGTAGTCCATTACCTATTTTGACCAAGGGTGGCAACATCAAAAAAATATATATAAATGAAATCAGAACCAACAAGAAATTTGAATGTATCACATCTACCATAAGCATTGCATGTGAATTAAGAACATTAAAAGGTACATCACAAATTAATCATATTAAGCATTGATCGCATAACTGTACATCTCTACCAAGAAATCAATAATAAATAGCATAAGCATTGATTATATAACTATACATTGTATTCATTTCATTGATCATCTTCATCCATCTCATCATCATGTTCACCATCGTCAGCATCATCGTCATTGTCATTGTCATCATCAACATCAACATCATCATCATCATCAATAGGCACAACAACATTGTCATCATCTTCTTCATCTTCTTCTTCAAGAAAATTTGCATCAAAAACAACTCTCAATCATGGCCATCATCATCATCTTCTTCTTCTTCTTCTTCCTTAGCATCTTCTTCTTCCATCACATTATACTTTATTGGCCTTCCTCTTGGATTGTGATAAATGACCAACCCATTTTATGTCAAACTTTTGAGTAAAATACCTACTCACATTGGCTTGGAAGAACATAGGGCTCATCTCCAAAATGCTCAAACAACCTTGTATTGATCATTGGACATCCATTGTCATGTTTAATAATAGTTCTATTAAGATCATTTTGATTAAGTCATAGCCAATACCATTTGATGACAAAGAGAACTAATTTGAAAGAATTTAAGTTACACTCTCAAGGATATCATTCACGATGAAATAGTATCAATTTTCATACTCTCAAGGATGTAAGTCATTTCTAGAAGAAATATTAATGACCTAAAAGACTACACTTATCCCATAATCACATGTTTTCTTTGTATCATCCAACTTCTTGATGGAAAATTTAGAACCATTACATAACATAACCTTGTGGTGTTTCACCTGTAATAATATGTCAAACATCTTAACATTATTGTATCATGAGCTTACAAACATGTGGGTGATTAACAAAATTCAACTTACCTAGAACTCTCTTAAACCATTTGATAAATCTATTTCCCTTTCTGTAACATTGGAATCTCCATTACATTGAAATTCTTTAACCAATGAAGACACGCATTCCCATGTTAATGTGCAACCAAATTGTTGACATCGTTCAATCCATATCGTCATCCAATCTTTGATTATTTGTAGTATACAAATGTAGTGCACCCCACTCTTGAGAAACTATACAAAAAAATAAGTATGTGAATTACAACTAGTTCATTAATAAGATTAAGAAATAAATAACTACAATAACATCTTATAATGTATTATGTCTCAATTTCCTCAATCTACATTTTCCCACCAAGTACTCCCCTTGGAAATTTTTAGTGGGTTTGGGATGCCAAATGCAATCTATATGGCTCTTTGCTACAAGATTAGGAAGATACTGAGTAACGTACACCATAGTCTAGTATACCACATGTCCCTCCACCATAGAACTCCTAGAAGGTTCTCTTTTCTGAACCAAAAGCTTCAAAAATTCCAAGTGTCACTCAACCATCCACATTGACCTAGTTTGTGCAAATCCACACAATTCAATCTCCTCAACTTGGTGTATGAGGTAGTGTTATTGTGCATTGAAAAAATTTGGAGGTGGACACTTTTGCATTTCACACATCAGTTAAGGAACTCTTCTCTTCCAATATTTTATATATTTTTTAAGGATTTCCTTAGATGACAACCACCTACAAGAGATTCAAGACATAAATATATATAAATACAAGACAAATCATGAATATAACAAATTTAATAAATATTACTTTTTTGATGTTATTGTTGAAGTTCTCAGGGAGAGATAAGGGTAGCACATACCACAATAATTATAAACTGATGATTTCATTATTTTCTAACATAATATAATAAAAAGTACATGTACTTTTACAAATATATTGTAAATAGAGAAGAACATGACTTACCTTGATGAAGGTATGCCAATCATATATTTTCAACCCTAACCCAAAATCATCTTTCTTTGATATGAGAATGCTTATGTTTGCAATAAATCTTGTGAGAAATTGAGTTTTTCATATGACTTATTTTATGGCATCACTTTGTTGCTCCGTAAATAACCAAGGAAGGGCACTCATATTAATCCAGTCTCCATTGCTATTTGATTGAATGAAAAGTTTCAATACATGATTGGATTCATGAATGCTACTACAAATTTTTACAATTTTTTCTTTGCCATGCCTTCCATCTGATATTTTCTATAATGCTGCTATTATATTCTTTCCAATATGCATTGTATCAAACAAATGCATGATTCGTAGTTCCTCGTAATAAGATAACCTACTAAATTATCTAGAATAACATTTTAGTCCCTTTGGAAGGTGCTTAGTAGTACCTTGATGACCTTCATGAGAAACAAAAGACAATATCAAAATAAAAATTTCAAATAAAAACCATCAAATGGAATGATATTACCTTGATGCTTTATTCTATTGTATTCCAACTTCTATAAATGAGGTATCATTCTTCATGGCTTTGATGTTGTCTCTTCTTTCTCATTGAAAAGATGTTTTCGGTAGTTTAATACTTACAAATTCTATGGAGGAAGGGCCTACACTCATCAAACACCTATTTTCCTAAACTTTTTGAATGGTGAGATTTCATCTTTGGACCTCAAACTAGACATACAAATTCTCCCTTTGTTTAAAGACATACAAGATAATGATACAACTAGATTAAATATGCTGATTTTAGTAATTAGAATTATCATGTGAAACTTGAATTCACCATAACATACCACAAAAATTTGTTAGCCTTAGGGTATCATGTATTATACATACAACCATTTCATGGAATTGAAATCGTCTTTGTACAATTGGTCTAGACATGTCATACAATTGGTCTTTGTACTTATCTACTTCAATTAACAACAAAAATATTATATAATTATTGTGACAATTTTGTTTCAAGGCTTATAATTACATGTAGATAACTATAAAGTAATAAATTACTTATAACAATAATTGCCAACATCATCCATGGAGAAAGGTTATTGTTGATAACAAAAATAGTCCACACCAAGTAAATAGATCTTATCTCTACAAATGGATTGACACCATTCATTGCCAATGAAAGCCTAAGATTTTGAGGTTCCTTAAACTATGGTCACTTTTCCTTTATGTCCATAAATGATGAACTATTTGCAAGAATTCAAATAATGTCATCTCGACTTCTATTGTGTGCATGGTAATCCATAAATAATGCCAAGCTACTACACGTAAAATAATCATTACAAATGTGGAATAATGGGGATGTAATGAAGAACCTTGTGAGGTACATTTTTTGTTACTTAATCTAGTTGATATCTACTCATATGACATTTAGGGCATTCTATTGAAAATTCATTTTGTTTATGGTAAATAATATGATCATTGGGACAAGAATCTATTGTTTGATACTCTATTCCAATATCTTTCATAGTGGTGCATAATTCTCGATATGAGCAAGGGAAAATATTTCAAGGTGATAACAAAAACTCGCCTATCAATCTGCAACAAAAAGTGTAAGTTCTTGATATAAATAATATTAATAGAACATGTTTCACTCTTTATTGACAATAATGATATATATATGACAAACCTTAGCATACATGATATTATCATGTTGGATAAACCATTCATAACCTTCAAATTCACCAACAATAATACAACAAAGAGAAGAGTAATTTGAGAACCTTCTCAAAGGGTTGTGTTTATTGTCTCAAGTAGATGTATATCATGGACAACATCAATTTCATTATGATAATCATCATCATTAGTTGTATCAGTACCAAATATGTCATGGATCAATGTATTTGTATCATCATCTTCAAATATGTTTTTTGGTGTGTGATCATCAACTTCCCTGTAATCATGATTTCAACTTCAATATTTGCACCTCCATGTTCCTCCACTTCCAAAACTATATTGCTCGGGATGTGGTTACTCATATCATGCATTGCCCTGGGGAGATTGACCTATACAAAAATGATGAACATAAAAAAACCATGATCCTAATCTCATCATCAAGTGATTTCATGTGTATATTAATTGTTAAAACAATATAACAAACAACTTACTAATGGATGATATTCAAACTCCCTTCAATGTGACCATTGTACCTACAATGTATCTTAACTTTTTTTATTAGGAGTCTTCCAGTGTTTTAGCCCTTACACCTTTTGTAGGGACAATAATATTTTCCATCACCTTCTCTTTACATGTTAGCCACCAATCTAGCAATTGTCTCCCTATTTTGACATAATTCACTTCTGTTATTTGGCATGATCCTTCTTCACATGAATATCTTATGCTTGTGCCCTTATTCAATTGGTTGTACTTTCTATATCTATCATTGATAACCATTTCACCATACACATTAACATTAAAGAGAAAAGCTTGAAAATGAACAATGAATTTTATGATGCACCAGAATTTAAGTTTGACATCTACTAATATGAAAATCCTTTAACTAAAATTAGCCCTTTTTAAATCTCAAAACATATGCATGTCCAACTTGAACTAAATTGGTATATTTTCATACAATATTAAGTCTATAGTGGTCTATGGTTATCTTAATTCATTTGTAGATTGGTTCACTGATAATCCAAAACAAATTGAGAGGTTTCTAGTTAGCCAAATCATTTGTATATAAGGTTCATAGTCACCCAAAACCACTCATGCGTGATGATTTGAAACATGTGGCCTGATTATAACATTAACAAGATAAAGATGATTTGAAAAAGTGACTAATATAATGAATATGAAATACGATTAGTATTGGAATGGTGGGAATCAAGATGAACGGATATATCTTTGCATCATGTCTCGTCATTTTCTTCACAAAGTATAGAAAGATTTCCCTCATTGGATAAAATTATAAATTATCCCTATTTTAAATATTTCCCTCATTGGATAAAACTATAATGATGTTTCATAATTTTCCCTATGACTTGTGCTGATAACCTATGAGTTGTGCCTGGTGAATTTGACTATTGAAACCATCTATATATGAGTGTGAATATGAGAAAGGTATGACATTGTATAAGTTGTACTTGTTGAATCTAACTATTAGGTCCCTTATTTGGTGGTCTTTATTATATTTTTTGGAAAATAAAGATGTAAAGCTTCTTGTTGTCTGTAGGTGTTGATGTGAGGTTTTGTTGATTATGTGACTTTGAGAGTTGTAACATACAAAATATTTATTAAGAATTTGCTAACAAAATTAGTGTTCTTTCCTCTCAAAATTTGTAGTGAACCAATAAGATAACATACCTCAAGAAGAGTACAAAAACTCCTAATAAAATTCCTTTATGAATTCCTTCAAGGTTGACCTACATTAAAAAAAAAATGTTGTCATACAAACAATAAACATTTCAACATTCAATATTACATTAATTCAAAGGACAATGTTAACTATTACACATGATTTTTAACATGTTTCTAATACACATTAGAGGGTAAAAATTAGGATATATAATATGTTACAAACCTCATAAGGTCTCAATGAAGGCAATAGGTGTGTTAGGTGGTGAGACCCTTCCTTCTCCACTGAGAAAGATCACTACAAAGATATAGATAACAAGGGCACATAAAGAGACAAAAAAAATATTCACTCCTAAATCTAAAATGAATCAATGAATTGAGTATCGATAGCTTAGATTGACATGAAGATAAACTTGTATTCAAGAAACTAGAATTACCTTATTCACATGAAGATAACCTTGTAGGACAGGTCTCAATGAAAGCAATAAGTGTGCTAAACCAAGTGATTATTAACTAAGGTAAAATACCTATATTACACCAACATCATAGAAATCCCACAACATAAGAAATTAGAAGTTTCATATATGCCTACTACTTGATATGTTACATATTTAATTTAATTTTGATATATAGAAAAAAGTGCATGAGAAAGACAAAATGTTATCTTTATGAATTTAACATTACTTAAAATCATCAACAAAAAGTCTATATAATTTTAGACATCTCTTAAAAAGAATGATTTTAATTGTTCAATCAATAACTAACTATACGATAAAGGTTTAGATGCAAAATAGAGTAAAACTATATTTAGAATAGTGACAAACACATGTCATTAACGCTTCAGCTCTAGAGGTAATGTCCTTGAAGTGAATAGAAGGTGGGTCATAACTAGGATTAAGAAATAAATAAAGAGGGTTTGATTTTCCATTACCTAAACTTGAAGGTAGTTATTTTGAGGGTGCTCAATTGAGTCCCTTAGGTTCCCTAGATCTACATCTTTGAGTGTGCAAGAGTAGAGAAATGGTCAGCATTATCATACCTTTGAATGACATTAGAAAGTAAAATAAAGTGAAGATTAGGAGTAATGTCAAATGGAATCCTCCAATTAGTGAATTTATCAAAACAAACTTTGATGGGTCTTCAAAGGGAAACCCAAGAAAATTGAAGGTTGGATGTATAACTAGAGATATCAAGGGAAATGTGTTAGCTGCTATGGCTACTAAATTACTAGATGGAATTAGCAACTTTATAGAGGTGCTCTATTAAAAGGTGTGAAAATAGAACTAGAATGGAAGGTGAAGAAATTTCATATTGAGGGAGACTTGTAGTTTATTATTTTATCTTTAATCTCAAAGAAAATATGCAGTTGGAAATAGATTGTATTCTATTAGAACTATGGAAATTTCTCCATAGATTTGATGAATTAAAAGTTAGTCATTATTTAAGAGAGGCAAACAAAATGGAAGATTGATTGGCTAATTATGTAGTGACAAGGTTAGAAGACACACTCAAGTTTAATGTAAATTAGTTGTTTAAAGCTGTCTAAAGTAGCTTATTAAGCAATGAATTAGCTCACATATTTGATGAAGTATACTTAACCAAGGGGGACTCATGCCATGTCTAGGGAAATTAGAGAATATTGGGTTATAATAAAATAATAACTAAAGTAAAAAAAAAGAAAATACACTAGATGGTATTAGATCAAGATCAAGCAGATGAAATTTGGGTAGAAGTGGTAACAATGATTACCATGATTTTGGAGGCATACTAAATCAACAAAAATTAATATTACATGAGGTGACACTCATGTAGGTTGTGGGTTTGGTATCTTCTTCCCAATGAAATCTTGAGAGGGGATATGACATATCTTTTAGATAAATTATAATACATTTGTTGTAAGGACTACATATCTAGTAATTAAGATAGTGTATACGAGTGTAAGATCTCACATAAGATCAATTATCAAAAGGATCAGTTGCAATAATGGCTTTGAGGTGGTATTTATAGTCTAGGGAAGGATTATTTATACTCTGTAGTCTTCTTGAGTACAAAGTATACATATTATTTTGATTTGGTTTGTGTGAGCATCATTTCATTCAATGTTGATATGACCCACAATTCATATTGATGGTAATAAAATAAGTAGTGCATCACTCCTCATTGTAAGAGTTTGAGGTATGGTGTTGTGTGAGGTTCCCATAATTTAGATCGAATGGGTGAAAATATGGGTCATTAATTACTTGAAATTTAGATTATAGATTTGGTTTCACATCGTTCAAGATTAGTAATTCACATGGTAGTAGTTTAATGCATAAACACCTAGAAATAGACTAAATTTGTATTCACCATGGCTATTATTGAATCTATAGTTAGTTGAAGAATTTAGTAAGATTTCTCTTTTAGTATTATATAGAGTACTGATCATGGATTACAGACCACTTAAGCTATGTTTTTTATTCCTATTTAGCAATGGGAAATGCCCATGTTAGGCTAGTTTGTTAGTAGATAATTTTAATAGGATTTTAAGGCAGCATCATGGGATGCAGAGAAGTTATAATGGTGATAGGGGAGGAGGATATAGAGGGCACATGAGAGTATTGACCATTCCCGAATGGTGTCTTTTGGTGTTTGAAAACGTTACCTATTTCCAATTACCCTGATGAGAAAGTGACACATATAGGGGTAGCTAATTCCCATTTTCAACATGCCCATTCAGACACTAGGCCAACTATAAGGCTAGACTCTTCTTCTTCTTCAGGCTCTGCAAAACCTAGGTGGGTAAACCTATAGATTCTTTATATGGTACCAGTTATCAAAGCATACACTGAATCTATTATGAAGCAAATAAAACCCTTATTTCTCCTGATAACTCATGAAATGACATCAATCTATAGTAGCTAAATGCAGATCTAGGAATCTCATAAGCTAAGTGAGGGTTCAACTTTTATAGCTCTTCAACATGAAGGGAAAATGATTGATTTATATTGAGAAAAGATAGCATGTCCAATATGCAGCAAAAACTTAATGATCCTACAAATGACCAGTGCCTTATCCATTAGGGCAATCCTATACTCTAGAATTACACATCCTTGAACATCAATCAACATATGGCATATGTTGAAACATTCATGTTCGGTCTGTTCACCTTATGAATTAGACAACAATATCCAATATAACCCCATACTTTCACACATCCTTCTTAATGAATCTGCAACCTTGTCTGAAAACACAAGCAATTCTATGACTCCTTGAGTCAAAGGCAAGAAAACTTCAAACATACAACCGGGCAATTGCAAATAGGTTCAAGCTCTTTGTTCTTGAACATATAAAATCACAAATTCAACAAGAAAGGAGACAGAATTATAATGAAATTCAAAACCTTCTGCACATTGTATTTATCTCCTTGAAATAAGTACATTAGGAATGCATAAAACAAGATACAAGATCACACTACTGTATCAGAAGTATCTATGAAATCCATATGTTGTTCATACAAGATATGCTGGGTGTGTGGCTTTCACAGCCTGAGCAGAGCTCCAAGAACTGGAAATAGAAAACCCACTAACCTACAACAGAGAAAGAAAAGAAAGAAATAGCAAAGAAAGAATTCTTAGATTCATTATACAGTTGACATGTGTCCCTTTAGAATTCCTTCCCTTGGCAACTGAACAACCTCTTTCTTCTATCTCCCTCTGATCTAATTTTTTCTTTGTCATTATTGTAACTGATTTGCAAAATATCCCCTGCTGAATGATGAAATCCCTTATTTGCTAAATATCTTATTTGCATCAAAATGTTGATAAAAATTCCTTTAACTGACTTAGAAATGCCCCCAATTGAATTCTCCTTGTCTTTTATGCATATTCAAGCTATTAACTTACCAAAAATCACAACTAAACACTGACACCTAAAAACGGTTGCAAGATAAGAACCTGAGACAAAACCTCCTATAGCAGGAACCAATGGCACTCTATGCAAAAACTAGCTCTAGAATTAGAAAGTTCGTCTTCTCCCGATTTTGATGATATATAACATCACCTATTTTGCATCTCAGAAACCCACTGAAAGTCGTTTCGAAAATGACTCCTCTAATAGAAAACCATGGTCTGCACATCTTTGTTTTTTAAATTTATTTTTGAAAATTTTAAAAAACTCTAAAGTTAAAACTTTAGAAATAATCCCCTTTTTGAAATTTAAATCATGCCTGTATCATTTTGAAATAATTTTTTAAAATGAGAAATTTTAAAAATCATTTTAATTCTCACCCCCTATGCCTCCAATTTTGAGTCAATCCAAAGTTGACTGGCCTTTCTACCATGTGGCAACCTCTGATTGGTCGACCACTATTCATCAGATGCCACCTCATCACTCCCAGGACCCAGTGCCACGTGTTGCCTTCCCACATTCCTGCATTATTTAACCACCCTACATCTTCATAATGCGAAATTACGGATACCGCTGGATCTGCCACATGGCGCGATCCTATGTGCTCGCTTGAACCTGTATGTTCCTGCCACGTCACTGCACCCAGAGCCCGCGTTGCCATGTGTTAAGAGCCTACTTTCCCACATTTTTTATCCTCCTCGCATCTTGATAATTCATAGAAGCAGGCACCGTTCGATCTGCCATGTGGCAGCATCTCCTGCGATCTCCAATTTGGGCGCCAACTCATCATGTCCACATCTTTGCGTAAAACTAATACACTACAACCCGCTGACATCATCTGTGAGGACCCCACCTGGGCGCGATCTTTACCTTCAAAAGGCACTTTTCATTTGACATCTTATGTATTGTTAAGAGTTGTATTTAAAGAAGTAAAAGTCTTTACCTACTGAGCACGTGGGATAATCATTTTTACACATCTTTTATTTTCCATTGCGCAATGGGACTCTGTTTTAACGTGTTTACCCCACTGTCATGCGAATGGCCTTTTGGATGGGTGATCTACTCATGATGTCTCAGAGGCTTGTCCCCAATTTGAAAAATTATGGACTCCATTTGAAAATGTTTGCTGCTCACTTTATTCAGCTATTTGCTTTGACTTGGTATGAGCTTTGAACTTGGTGTAGACATTTTTCTTATACTGGCGGCTTGGAGGCTTTTATCTATGTCTTGTTTGATGTATTTGTCCACATTGGAACTATGACCTCTTGTATGCTATTTTTTTTTATCTAACATGGACCCCCTGCCCAAAACATGGATGCTTTATTGATATTGAATGCGTGGGGACTTTCTTCTGGTTAGTGTAGACCTCTGTCTTTGCAACTGACTTGGCTTTTCGTTTAAACGTGTGAAGAGTTCCTCCTTATTAAAACCATGACCCCTTGCCTCCTCCATGTGGATGATGGAATGGAGCTTTGTTCTTCATACTACCACTTCATGCTCCCCTTCAACGCTTACAGCTTATATGTTACCCAGAAAAACCTTTATATTTGCTGGTGTGTTCCTACTCACATTCGCGTGAGGCTCCTTTAACTATGGGCTCTTATTCTATGATGGCGACTTCTCACAAGATTTTTGACTTCCCTTATAAAATATATAAATGGATGGGTTTGAAAAGTGACACTGGCTCTCCAAATCCCCTGTTGCTAATTTCAACGCCCATCTATCCTGAAGTTGTGGGTTCTTTAGTTTCTTGGTGTTGCCTCTTCTAATGAAGATGGGTTTTCATTTTTGAATGGGCTCGTGCATCCATTGGTTTCTATTTTAATATGCTCTGGCTTTCATTCAGCAAACTGTTGACTGCTTATGCTCTTTTTACGTGCATCTTCTGCTTGTGAATGCTTGAATGATGGTTTCTTATATATGTGTGGGGTGTTTTTTATTTGGTGTATATCATTCTCTCTGAAGTGACTAAGTATCTTGACCAAGGAAAGCAATTCTATTCCAGAGAGAGTAGAGCAGAGCAAATATGAGATCAAGCATTATTCAACTGAATCTACTAGTCCTTGCATTCACTAGTCATTTATGCTACTGCTAGAAAACATCCATTGGATCCTTTCACAACCTCTGAAATAAACCATGTTAGAAACATAGTCTTCAAGTTTAAGTTAGGCCATCACACAAATGTAAGCTTCCAATACCTGGCCATGGAAGCACTAGAGAAGAAGGTTGTTTATGATTTAAAAAATGAGTCATCTCCTTTGTCTCCAAGCTTTCTACTCTTGGCATTGTTGCATGAGATTCTAGCCCATGGCTATTGGAAATAACTTCCTTCTTCCAAAAGCCCATTTTTCTCTTAATAGGAAAACAAGCTTCTTCTAAAAAATGAGGACGAGATTGAAGATGTGTAAATTGGAGGAGAACTCTTCTATTCCATCATCTCCTTTGTATCTAAACTCTTCATTAAAACACTAATGCTTCCATCATCAAAAGGCATTCTGTGAATCTACGCATGATCTACCTTTAATAACAAGAGCAATTACTACTTTAGAATTTCTTAGCTTATGCTCCACATTCTCAAAATTTGGGATTTCATATCCCCATGTTTCTTTCATAAATCATTTTCACTTTATAACTTAGGGTGCCTTTAAGATCTCGAGACATCCAATCAGTCTGAGGCAATTAGTCGAACCCCAAAGTGGGTTTGGCTAAAAAAAAAATTCATTTTCAAACACCTGAGCTGGCAAACTAACCCATTCAGCACTGATTAGAAACAAGTTCAATCACCGATTAATCAACTGGAAACCATTTTACCACTTATCTGCAAATTGTGACTTTCAGCTAACAGGGCCTACTAGTTGGCTTTAAAAACTGATCCAAACACCTGACCAGGCTCTAAAAGTTGGCACACTGAATCTTTGTTCCGCATACTTTCACCCTGTCAGATCTCATCTTATGAAGAATTCCCAGTCAAAAGATATTTTCCATCAAAGTTGCTTTCTCAGAATTACCTACAAGTAAACAAGTTAGAAAACAACAAACTGGGTTTGGATTCGGCTTCAAAAACTAGGCAGACGGATACTTGGGAGGACAAAAATAGGGGCATTTATTCTCTATCACAAGGTGAGTATAAATCTATGATTTGGGCTCACAAAGAATCATGGGACGCAAATGGTGATCGGTCAAAGTGGGCTACCTGGATTTTGCAAACTGAAAGCACTGACAAAAAACATTTTTTGCAAATGGAACTTACCTCAAAAAGTGTGTAGACGGATTTTTCATGACCTAAAAATTGGTACACTTAAAGTATTTTTAGAGGACAACACAGTGGTACAATCCATTCAATCTCACCAATCATGGGTTTTGAATTATAATGCCACGAACAAGGGTACTAAACAATCTGCATGTACTGACACTAGTAAAAGGTTACAAATTACGTTTGGTATCGCGTTTAAAAACTAATCAAATAGATTTGTCATAAGCTGAAACTTGAAACAGAACAAGTCTCTAACCTCTAAAATACAACAAAAAAGGAATTTTAGCTTTTTGGTCAACTGGTCAAAAGTTATAACTCGTCAAGCAGGGCTTCCCAGAAAAGTGTGCAAAGTGCATCAGCATGAAAACAGTAAACTACCAACTTTGAGGGATTCAAAACCTAGCCAAACGGACTCGAAATGACTCAAAATCTGAAACATGGGTTCTTGAGTATGGACACTAGGCACTCTCAAAGAAGTGAATCACAAAAAATTTCTAGGTGTGGGATATTCAATTGCAAACACAACCTCCTGTCGTTGTTTGACAGTTAGGTGAAAATGCAAGATTGACAATTTCTAAAAGCAAGACTTCGCCAAATGATTCGGAATGATTATTTAACTTCATTGGACAGGTAGACGGGCTAAATGAAAGGTGTTAGAAACATTGAACACCTCTTAGGCCTCAAAAGTATAGCCAGGTACAAACTCATTAAAAGGCATTTATAGGGCTCAATTTCTTCAATGGTGCTCAAAATTGACCATGCAATTTTTAGCGCCAATAGTATCAATCTTCCTCTCAAATTTCTTTGACTTTGTATCAAATTATTAGAGTATAATGAGATTCATTGGCCAATTTATAAGTGGTGATTTTCATTATATAGATGCATTGGATATTAAAGTAAGTAAATACGACTTGTTATATTTGGATTCTTGGGTGGGGGTTTGTTTTCAATAAATATGTAAAGAAGAGAATAAATTTTTTTAGATTCAATGATGTGAAGGAACTTGGTCTTGAAATTTTGGTAACAATTATTTCTAACAAGAGTTAGGTTCTTTGACATAGATTATTCCCTTAGAGATCATGGGGAATGTATTTACACCATTCAATGTCATTGTCATGTTTTTATAATACAACTTGAATTCTCACAAAGGTTGATAATGCATTCATTAGATTACATTGGGTTGGGAGAATTCTATTTCACCTTCACCATCTAACAAAGGAAAAGAGAATATTAATGCTAAAGAGGCTAATTCATTAAGGATCTTAGACCATGATGTTAAATCATAAATTTAGAGAGTAGTTTTGTAGTGCTTTGTTACTTAGGATGCCATTTTGTTATAGGTAATTTCTTATATGATGTAAGTGATAGGTATAAGGTATCATGTATAGGTCTAGAGGTCAGAGATAATATGGTTTCAAAATACGATCCGTAGTCTTCAGATTCTACAATAGTATGATGGTCTTTAATAGAGAGATATAGTGTTTATAGTATATTGTGGTTATGGAGCCATTGTGAATCTTGGTGGCATGATGTATAAACATATGTAAATTCAAATATATATTAATAAAACTAGAAGTCTCAAACCTTTTATCAAAACAAATTATCAATATTTTTATTATTGATTATTGTACCCTATTTAAAACTATCCTTGTATTTGATGATAGTCCTTTGAACAATAACATCAATTGGTGGAAGCTCTACCATTTTGATATCCATATACTCTATTAAGTATGTCTAATACTTTTTACCTAAGAAGAATTCATTTTGTGATTGAATTTAGTCAATTTTTATATTACCTCAGTTTTAGTAGTAGATTATCATTAATGTTGTTAGGATTCGTCGTAGTCTTCTCATAGTATTTTGCAATAGAAAAACAAGCATCCATTTTTTTTAAACTGGACCATTGTCCACACATTCTTTCAACCACATAGAGAAATTAGAACAATAGTTATTTTAAATTGAAAGAATAATGTAAACAAGGAATAAGGAAACAACAATAAAGGAATACAATGTAGAATTTCCAACTTCATGATAAATAAGAAATAGAAGTTAAAACTATTAAACAAGTAATGGTTGTTATTGTCCTTATAAAACATTAAGATTTCAAAGAATCAACAATTGAGAAAAAATATATGGATGGGTTAGTCATAAGTGATAGTATTACAGTCATGCAAGTACAAAAAAAAAAGGATAATGGTGCACAAGTCAAAGCCATAATGGGCTCAAAGGATCATCTTCATATGACTTTATAAAGATAGCTCTATGGGTTTCCATATAATATCATAAAAGATACATTGAAGGGTGTTAATCAATAAATAAATAATGAGAAAGAATCCACTCTACTGGTACTTTTGGATAGGGTTATACAATGTAAACCTAGATTGAGATTTGATATTAAGAGTTAGGTACATAGCAACATCAAATAGGTAATCAAGTAAACATTAGAATGATTCTTGGGGTTAAAGTGTAAAAATCCAAAGAAAAGGAATCATTGTATAACAAAATAAATTGTAGTTTTTTGTCCTTCATTGAAGATAGTTAAAGTATATATACCATCATTGAAAAGAAGAGTGTTGGAGCCATCAACAAGTTAGTGCAAAAGAACTAGTATTTTTTTTAGGTTAACCTTTTCCTTCAACTAGTAATGATATTGTTTCTTTATCATGGGAGGCAGCTAAAAATCAAAAGACATGTACAAAATGATGCATATAATTAAAGAAAAAATGACAATTTTCAACTACATTTTTTTGTACCACATGAACAGAACTAAAAAAGAAAATAGAATTTAAGCTAGCTACACATGGTAAGTGTTGGTGTTTTGAAACAACATGATTTCAAATTACCCCGATGAGAACAAGATACATCTAGGGGCAGCTACTTCCCATCCTTAACATATCTTTCAGTCACCAAGCCAACTATAAGGCTAGACCCTTCTTCTACTTCAAGCTCTACAAAACCTAGGTGGGTGTACCTCAGATTCACTTATATGGTACCAATGCTAAAACATAGACTTGAATCTAACAAAGCAAATAAAAACCCTAAATCTTCTAACACTTATGCAAATATCTTAGACATGGAATAGCTAATAACATGGCCAAAGAAATTCCTAAGCTAAGTGAGGGTATCAAATTTTAGTTCTTCAAAATTAAAGGAAAAGACATTTGATTAATGATGTTGGTTTCAGAAAAACATGACATGAACAACATAACACTTTGATCCTATAGCTAATCAATGCCTTCTCTATTGGGTAATCCCACAAAACCCTAAAAAACATCCTTGAAAGTCATTGACATATCCCATACATTAGGACTTTCTAATCTATCTATTCACCTTGTGAATCAGATGTCTACATCTTTTTGAATCTCATACTCGACATATCCCTTCATGAGATCTGCAATCCTATGATGATGAATCAAGTATTTACATAACTCCTTGAGTCATAAGCAAAATAAATCAACATTTACAACCAATAAATTACAATTGAGTTTCATACCCTTTGTTTATAAAACATAAAAGACCACAAACAACATGAATGGGAGACAAGATATCAGAATGAAGACTAACTTGCTATTGCATTTTCATTCATTTCTTTGAAATAAATACAATAAGATGCATGAAAATGAAATGTAAAATTGCCAAATAGATCACTACTATCTGTATGCTTATTTCTTGTTGGTCATTACAAAGGAAATTGTGAAGAAAGTGGTATCATAGTCCTAAAACATATCAAAAACTGGAACCTACGGTCTCACAGTGAAAACTACCAACCCTTTCAATGGATGAGAAAGAGAAAGTTATAGAAGAAGAATGGAATCTTGGATCTAATCTAGAAGTGACATGTGCCCACTTGAATCTCCATCCTTTGTAGTTGTAAAACTTCTCTCATCTTTCTACCCATGAAATCTAATTTGGTTTTCATCATTATTTTGTAACAACCCCAAAATATCTCCTCTTCGATGATGAAAAGCCTTATGTTGCCAAAATATGTGAAGTGCATCATAAAATACTGATGATACCTTGATTCAACTGATTTGGATGTCACAAAACTCACCCATAACTGCATCCATGTTGCCTTTTATGTTCATTCAGTTCATCATTTCATTGGAAATCAGATCTAAACTACCCCAACTGAATGAAAATGAAAATTGGGCACCTGAGACAAATCCTTGCATAACTAGAACTAGTGACCTCCTATGTAAAAGAAAACTCTAGAAATGGAAAGTTTTTTCTCTCCCAATTCTAGTGATATATAATACTCCTATATGGACTTACCAGGAACTCCCATGATCTTAATTCAAAATTCAGGTCCTTAGCATGGCTTTGAGACTATATTTCAATTTTCAAAAATTTAAAATATTCCAAAATTTGAACTATAGAAAAAAATTATAATTTAAATTTAAAAATCGTGTACGCTCAGCCAAGGAAAAACATTAAAAATTAACTTTTTGAGCCTTTTAATTTTTCCCTCTAAAAATCCATCCAGATCAAACTTGTTTGACTGGCCTTACCACATGTCATGCTCTAATTGGCTAACTTATGCTTGATCATCTGACATTTTCCACATGGGCACCACATATCACCACCTCATTGGTCACCTATTATGCCATGTCACTAGTTGCCATTTTGCATGATGAGTCAACATTGTGCCACATCATCACAACATAGCAACATTGCAATGCATGGCACCTCGATCCTTGTCAGCATCCAGTCATCATGCCATGTCACTATGCCATGTCATCAATTGCTATACTACATAATGAGTTAGCATTGTGCCACATCATCATGACATAATGACCATGTGACACGTGTTATTTTCCACTACGTTAGTACCTCGATTTGCATGCCACATATGAGTTCCTTTGCCACTTGTAAATTTCTTATTAGTCCAGAGATCCACATCATCACTAACATCATTGTCCATGTCAACTAGTCGCCATGTCATTATACTTATCCTCCTTGCATCTCTCCTTGGTGACATGGTGACAATTGTCCGATCTGCCATGTGTCGCCATCCTGTGCCTTAGATTTTAGACCGCCACATCAATACCTCATTGAAATCTAAGCCACACGTTGCATTACAATTCATCCATCTGGCTAATGAAATCATTCATTTGGGCATCATGTTCATTCAAAATTTATGACTCTCCATCTGGTCAAGTGGGACCCATGTGCATGGTTGAGGCTTCAAAAGCCTTTGTGCCTTTAAGATACTTAGAAAGTGTGTGCTCTTGTATTTAAATACATGAAAACCACCCAGCACGGACAATGTAGGATTAAAGTTTTTCATTATCTTCCCTTTTCTCCTCCATCACAAGGCTTTCCTGTGTATAATTACAACAAGTTGACATCAAGCATCTTGTGTACACAGTGAACCATTTGGAATATGAAAGATACACATCTCTCTTCAACAACAATAATCCAAACGCTTGTTCAATTATGTAGACCTTTCACACTCTACTTAATTCAATTGTGTACATAACAAATATTATTGCTCCAATTCAATTAATTGCTTCTAGTACACTACTTAGTTTCTACTCCTATAAAGGCTGATACCCCTTCTGTGACTGATTTTTCTATCAATTTTGGCAAGGATCTACTTAAAACTATGGCTCCTTTCACCTGTATACTGTGGACATCCTTTACCTCTACTAGGGCTTGAAGAACTTCAGGCCTCATCTTGCAGCTTCTCCAAACTATGCATCAATGCATAATTTTTTGTTTTGCATGTTCAAGACTTTCCTCTGCTCCTCACACCTTCACTCTGAACTTCAACTACAGGAACCTGTCTTCTATTGCTTCCTTTTCGTGGAGCTTTGCTTCCTCTATCATGAGGCCCTGTCCTTCCCCTTTGTGGATATGGAAATTCTTTAAATCCTCCCAATATTGGGTGTTTATAGTCCTCACCTTTTTATGGATCTCCAAGGTCATTACAATTTCATCAGAAAGCCTTTTGGAGTCTGCCACGTGTCATCATCCTATGCCTCAGATTTTAGACTGCCATGTCACTACCTCATTGAAATTAGAACCACATGTTGTATTACAATTCATCCAGCTAGCTAATGAGATCATTCAATTGGGCATCATGTTCGTTCAAAATTTATGACTCTCCATCTGGCCAAGTGGGACCCATGTGCATGGTTGAGGCTTCAAAAGCCTTTGTGTCTTTAAGACACTTAGAAAGTGTGTGCTCTTGTATTTAGATACATGAAAATCACCTAGCATGGAGAATGTAGGAGTAAATTTTTTCATTATCTTCCCTTTTCTCCTCCATCACATGGCTTTCCTATGTATAACTGACTACATCAAGTTGACATTAAGCATCTTGTGTAAATAGTGAACCATTTGGAATATGAAAGATACACATCTCTCTTCAACGAAGACAATCCAGACACTTTTTTTATTATGTAGACCTTTCACACTTTTTTGAATTCAATTGTGTACATTAAAAAATGTTATTACTCCAATTCAATTAATTGCTTCTAGTACACTACTCTGTTTCTGTTCCTGTAAAGGTCGATACCCCTTTTGCAACTAAGTTTTCTATCAATTTTGGCAAGGATTTACTTCAAACTGTAGCTCCTTTCACGTGTATACTATGGACATCCTTCACCTCTACTAGGGCTTGACGCACTTCATGCCTCATCTTGTAGCTTCTTCAAACTATGCGTCAATGCATAATTTTTTGTTTTGCATGTTCAAGACTTTCCTCTGCACCTCACACCTTCACTTTGAATTTCAACTATGGGAGTTTGCCTTCTCCTGCTTCCTTGCTGTGGAGATTTCCTTGCTCTGTCATGACACCCTATCCTTCCCCTTCGTGGATATGGGAATTCTTTAAATCCTCCCAATATTGGGTGTTTATATTCCTCACCTTTTTATGGATCTCCAAGGTCATTATAATTACATCAGAAAGCCTTTTGGAGTATCTTTAACATTTATATTTTTTCTATTCATCACAGAAGATTTGATATAGTTTGAAATAGAGCCAATGTTGATTTACATGATTTCCTCTATTTTTAGAACTCCTCTATTCCTTCAAAGCATCATTTGATAGGTCAATAATCACCACAACAAAGTAAATCATGAATTTCACTAAACATTAGAATCACTGGCTGTTGATGGATGCTAATTATTTGTGTTGAACATCCACTCAACAACTTTATTATTGCCACATTTTAGTATCATGCCATTCATAGAGTGGAATTAGGCACAGATGTTAACAAATGTTGATGGCATAGATTAGGGTCTCTTCTTTGATGAGCAGTGCTCCATTCATTCTCACATTGGACTGTGATATGTATGCCAACAAATGTGAAGCCCTTCTAGAAGCCACATGCTTTTTCTAGAATATCATATATTCTATCCCATTCTTCCATCTTTCCTATTCCAATCTCCTCTTAAATTCTCAAGTTCTTTACTTCTCAACTCCACCAAGGCAAGAGGTGTGTCAGCTAGTTGATAGCTCTTATTTGAGAAGAAAATCCAATCTTTATTGTATTTACTAGCAAGGTAAACCAAATATTTGCATGCAAAATGAACACTTCCTTGTTTAGGAATTTCAATCATCAAAGACTTGAGAAAAAACTCATGGCGATGCAAATTTCTTATGAGAAATGCTCCAAGAGTTCCAAAGCTCAAGTCCCATTTAAAATCAACCCTAAATTTTCTCTACTCACTGACATTGTGTTCACCTCTAGATTTCTATTTTTGTATAAATGTTGCCTCCCCAAATTCTCCACTTCCATTACTTGGATCAATAGAATTAATGCTAATAAGTTGTAAAGAGACATTATTTTGGAGCTAATCTAAGGCATTTTTTATTTTGGAGAACAACAAAGCCTATGATTGTCTCCTCTTTGATGAATATGTTAATGTAAGATTAATGTATCATGTGGTACTTCAAATATGTTCCTTTGTACTGACCCCATGATGTCTTCATGATAAAGGCATCCACTATGAACGCTTTTCCATATCTTATCAATTGGATTATATTAGTCAGGCCTAAAAGCAGGTCCGGCTAAAAACAATTTCATTTTCAAACAACTAAACTACTAAACTAATCCCTTAGTCATCTGATACTAATTTGATTAAAATTCCATCACTATCACATCATTTAAAATTGACCTTCAACCTTTCCTGCAAACTATCAGTTTCGTGTCAAGAGGTCCTTTGACTAGCTTTAAAATTTGACAAAAACACCTGACCAAGCTCTAAAATTAGAGATGTTGATTCTTTGTTCTGCACCCTTGTACCCTATCAAATCTCATCTCATAACAAATTTTTAGTCGAAAGATATTGACTGTCAAAGTTGCCCTCTCAGAACTGCCTGCAAGCAAACATGTTAGAAAACAATAAATCATGTTCAGATTTGGATTTGCAAATAGGTCAAACTGATACTTGGAGGCATGACAACTAGGGAATTGGTTCACCATCATGAGGAAAATATGAATCTATGATTAGGGCTCATGAAGAATAATGGGGTGAATCTGGCGAGTGGTCAAATTGGGGTACTCAGAATTACAGAGCTAGGAACAGTAGCAGAAAAGCATTTTTTGCAAATGGAATGGACCTGGGAAAGTGTGCAAACAGATTCATCAAAACTTGTAAACTTGCACACTTAAAGAATTTTTAGAGTAGAATACAACAATACAATCCATTTGATCTCACCTATCATGGATTCGAAGATATGACATCACAAATAGGGGTACTGAACAATCTACATTTCTTTGACACTAGTAAAACTTTACAAATTGCATTTGGAATCGCATTCGAAAACTTAACAAATAAATTCTTCATAAGCTCAAAATTGAAACATAGCAAGCATTTGACCTCTAGAATGCAATGCAAAAGGAATTTTCTCATTTTGGTCAACTAGGTCAAAGTTATAACAAGTCAAACAGGGCCTCCTAGAATTCTAAACAATTTACATTAGCACAACAATAATAAACAACCAACTTTGAGGGATTCAAAACCTAGTAAAAACATATCAAAATGACTCAAAATATGAAACATAGGTTCTTTGGTATGGACACTAAATACTCCCAAAGCAGTGAATCATGAAACATTACTTGGTGCAAGATATTCAATTGCAAACACGGCTTCTTGTCATTGTTTGACACTTAGGGGAAAATGCAGATTTGGACATTGGTCAAAATGAAACTTCACAGAATGACTCATAATGGCAATTTATCTTCATGGAATGCATAGACATACTAAATACAAGGTGTTAGAAATATTAAACACCTATTAGGCCTCAAATGGACAGTCACGTACATATGCATTAAAAAGCGCTTATAAGGCTTGATTTTTTGGATGGTACTCAAAATCAAGGCTTCAATTTTGAGTCCCAACAGTAAGAATATCCAATGTCTGAAAATTTGTATTCAAAGAAAAATTCATAAGAAAATTTATCGTTTATGGTACAATAGCCATGGTTAATTGGTATGTGGATCATTAGATGATGGTATTTAATGCTAGAGTTATCTTCAAATAATTTTTATCACTGATTGAAATTTCTAAATTGTGTGTCACCTAAGATGTTGGTATTTGACCTATGTATTTCTTTCAAAAACCTTAGAATATTTTGAAGTTATAGAGTCTCAAGAAATGTTAATTTGACATATGAATTTATAAGGCTTGTTGTATTGAACTCATAAATTGTATTTATAGCTCTACTCAATCATTGGATTTTTGTGTACAAAATGAAGATGGCAGAGACAAGTGGTAATATCTTAGATCACAAAGGCACAATAGGAGACAAAATATGTTAGTTATTAAACTTTGATTGATTATATTATAAATTGTCCCCCAACTAGTTTTTCCATATATTCATTCATTCATTCATTTGGGATTAAGGAGTGAATATATTTTTTGTCTCTTGATGTGCCCTTGTGTTCTATGTCTTTGTACTAATCTTTTTTGGTGGAGAAGGAAGAAAGGGAAAAATAAAAGGAAGGGTCTTGTATACATAATGTAGTACAAGTGGCTTAGATACAAACACATTAGTGGCTAGAAAGAGCAATAGGAGGCTAGGTCAGTTAGTAGTAGTAGTAGTAGTAGTAGTAGTAGTAGTAGTAGTACTAACTATACATACTATACTATAAAGAAGTAGACTATAGCATGATCATAAATATAACTAGGCCTATGACTCTTCATACTCATAATATGATCATGCAATAGACAACTCAAATAGTCCTTTATCGATATTAGTTAAATCCCCACAAACTCCTTTCTGTGGAGAAGGAAGAAAGGAAAAGGAAAAGGGAAGTGGCTTACATACAACCACATTAGTGGCCATCTGGAGTAGCAAGAGGATGCATCATCTTAAATAATGATAAGTGTATACTAAATTCTAAATGTCTATATTGAGTACTCAAAAATCATCCATTTCAAACCTTCATCTATACATAATTTCTTTCTAGTTTCTTTCTACTCACATGCCCATTTCATTTCATACGATCATCTAAAAATTTTGGGGTTTTTTTATTTTGGTTTGTGAGGTTTTTATTTATAAAGGTAGGTGGTATTTGATGAGAAATAGTTGGTTTTGATCACTGCAAAAATGTAGATCACAAGAGAACAATAGGAGACAAAATATAAACTCAATTTGAGACATTGACCACAAGGGCGGGGAAACAAAAAAATAAATATACACTCTGGAATCAATGTAAAAAATACCAAATTATAAGGGCACAGCAAGAGATTCATTGCAAAAAATAATAAATACCCTACCTTGTTTGTAGACTTGCCTTGTCGCAATTTGTCTTCCTTCTTGTGTTCTAAAATTTATATACGAATGAAATATTTCATAGGAAATATGCCTTTTCTTTTTCTTTTTTAAACTTATGAACCCAACACCATTACAATATTGATGACGTTAGGGATTCTTTTTGAAAAATGCAAAATTTACAATGTAATGATATTATTATCACAAATTGGCCTCTAATGTTGTAGTGACACCTCTAGTATCCATACTACCTGCATTATGTTTAGTCTACTGAGAAGCAACTTAGCATGCCTATACATTGATTCTAGAACTGAGCACCATCTTTCTAACCTAGATGACATTTTTTTAAGAGGATGTCATCTTTGATATATGGGAGCATTGTGGATCAATATATTTGAGGGATTTGATGATTCTTAGTTATAGTGCGAGCATACAAACTGGAGAATACACAAAGGCCTTGGTACTTTTGGCTAGTTTCTTAGAGGCCTTGATCAATGGAACTGGGATGGATAAGTAATATTGGATCCTTTGTATGATAGATTTTCAAAATTTCCTGAGTTTCTTTTTTGTATGGAGCGATATACTTGGATGATGTGATGATCATTTTGAAGGAGAAGTGGTCAATTCGATCCAACCAAAGAGAAGCATTAGCATGATACTAAACACATTGTGCATTATGGAGAATGACATTGAGGATGATAGTAAGGATTTCAAGAAAAATCAACTTGAAGTTACATACAAAGGCAAGTTAAAGATGTTTCCTCATGGTGTAGTCCAAGATAGCATACCTTTGGAGCCTCATGTATTCCTCATTACCTTGAGGAAACTTTGTAATGATCTGACATGGCTTGGTGTTGATTCTATAGACACCTTTCTAGACTTCATTGGCTTCAATGATGAACTTCATAGAGATGATATTGTGGTGACATGGGACCATCATGGATCCATCCATTTTGTAGATTCAGTGTACCTTGGGGACAACTTAGATATTTCCAACTCAGAGAGGTGCAGATAAGATTCATAGATCTTGGCATGTTTCACTAAAGTCATGGAGACTTGGGATGATCATGAGGCACCTTGTGAACCATTCCAAGATAGACTACTTTATTTGACATAATCCATACCAAGGTAAGATGAAATAGAGAACTCATCTATGTGGAACTAATGCATATTGGTTAACCTCCTCATGCAAAGTAGACTGCACAAGCATCAAGGGTGCCACCACTAGTTTAGTGGGGGAGGATGCAAGGGGTTTGCATTTTGGGCTGACTAGATTGGCTCAATTTACCTTGTTGGGGCATTGACTTGGTATCTTTCTTGTTCATGTGGGCCAACTGGGTCTTCACATTGACTGGGCACCAAGATGTGAGGTTGACCTACCTTTTTTAGAGAAAGGGTAATTTGGGTCCCATGGTGGGGTTTCCACTTTCCAACATTAGATTTGGTAGCATGTTGCATGGACTGGTGTAACTTTTTCTACATTGGAGATTGACCTAAGTATCTAACCTAGGTAGTCGTTATGGCTTCTTAATTAATGTAATGTGTTTACTTGCATTGATTGAGGAGGTGGGACATGTGCATCTAGCCCTATTTAGCAATAGTTTTGGATGTATATTTGAGGTGGTCTCTATTTAAAGAGACCTTTCTTATTCATTTGAATATCATGTTCCATTTTGCATTCAAGAAGTAGAGTAGTTTGATGACGAGACTTGGAGCAGAGGAGCAAACCGAATACTCTTACTAGGCAAGTTTCAGAGCATACTTTGTATTTGAGCCAGGGGCTCTTTTCTTTGTAATAGGATATATGTTAAGACTACCTTAGAAAGGTCATATTTTTGGGGGCAATCTATAGTTTTTAATACAAAATCTAATATTGGATTGCATTTAATAAAGGATTTAGGATGTTTCACCCCATCATATTTTGATCTGTGTTGTTACATCTTTTAATTTTGGCACCATTCTATCATGCGCTATGTTGTTAAGATTAAGCATACTTTGGAGAATCTGATCTAATTAAATTTGGTAGAGGCAAATAGGAGTGTCATAGTTCATATACTATTTTGTAATGTAACACTTGCAAATTCCACACTGTATAGCCAATGTGGCACGAGCAGCTCCCAAAGCCTGTAATACCCTCTATACTTTTTTAAAAGGGGGGGTACCATTTGGGGTAAATATTTGGGGAGAATATTGGGGGTAAAAATTCAATGTAATGGAATACAATGTCACAAGGCATATGTGAAATATGATTTTATACAATAAAACACAATTGGTACAACATGGTTGGTCTACAATCTAAGAGCAATGTCATCAAATGGCTTAGAATGGAGATTAGGTTAAAGATATCTTAAGCTTAGGATATAGGGTTATTAAATTTAAGATTTGCATTGTATCAACTTACAAATGATTGTATGTGATTATATATAAATTTATTTATAGATTTAGAACCGTGGTTACGATTCCATTAAAATTGGCTAATGACTATGGTTAATTAGATTATTTAAAATCAAAGCATCATTAGATAAAACTATAAATAATTATAATCACACGTAATATGTTATATTATTAAATATAATAGTAATATCCAGGATCTTATTAATGTAATATAATATTAAATAATATAATTATAATTATTAGGTTTATGTGCTATTTTTTGTCATTAAATAATGGTTACCTTTGGATATGGTTATATAATAAAGCATTAAATTAGGGTTATTATTAAGATTAATGAGGATCCGTTTAATGTAAGGGTGAAAAAGTGCAATGTTATAACATTATGGAAAATTTAATGAATGTGAAAAAACTCTTGTATTTTTTCCATAGCCTCATATTTTGACATGCATAAGATTGTTGACTTTTGTATGCATAAATGTTTTTATATCGATCTGTAGAAAGATGGAGGTTGATACTTCAATATTTTCATGTACTTTTTATTTCTCTTTAAGGTTAATCCTAACAAATACTACTCAGAAAATATAAAAATTTATGGGAAGGAAGCCCTCTGAGCCCATAAGAAGCTAATTTCTAAAAAAAAAAAAATGAGATAATCATTGAGAGCCTCAATTTTTGTGATCCAGATGGATCACACACACATAAGGAGAAATAAATTGTAAACACCAAGGGAAATAAGATTCTAGCACATGAGAAAGAACATCAAAGAATAGAAGCCCTAGTAGGAAAAAAAAGGGTCATTCAACATAAGGGCAAAGAAGACCCCATCTCAGAAGAGGAAGTCACATTTGCTAAAAGATTGAATATAAATATTATGTTTCCCTATGATTTTGGTCTATGACAGAGAATATGTTGTGCTGGAATATGTTGTTCACAGTTAATTAACATAAAAGGCCAATGTGTACAACTATGAAATGCCACTTTAAGAAATCATGAGCAGTAGAAAGTATGTACATTGATCATAGTCTTCTAGTATATATGGATCTCTTTTGGCATGGATAAGCTTTGAATTATGAAAGGCTTATAAATCATCTTAATTTTATTTTTGTTAGAAGTGAAATTATTTTGATCTATTTTGAAATTTTATTTATAAAATTCTAAATAACTTAAATACCCTATACACTTTATTTTTATATAAACATTATTTTTTTCATAAATCGTATTCTTAAAATTAACTATTTTATTCATTATTACCAAATTCAAGTGTTTTATTAATAAAATCAAATATTAATTAATTATTTTATTTTTTAAGCTCAAATAATATATCAATTTAAATAGCAATTACTTACCATAAGCTCAAGCAAACTGTCAATATAGGTATTAACCACAATATAATAATTGTTTTTAAGGAAAGAACATCCAAAGAAATTGTCTCTATCAATAATTTTTATTTTTATTTTTTTAAATGATAAACAATAGACAATGTGAATGAACTATTGAGTAGGTCTTGGTTCTTTACGATAACATAAATAAATTATCCACATCTACATGTTTTTCCTTAATTTTTAAGTTGTGAATGTTGAACAATGTGGACATGCATGACTATTACATAAGTCACCATGAATCCAAGCAAGAAGCTATGTTGGAAATATAAGAGGAGTAATTGAGAGGGGAGGGGTGAATTAGTTGCCACTAAAATAAATCCCAAATCCCTTAGATGTCAACATAAAACATAAACTTCATTGAAAATACTAATGCTTGGTAAAAATATAAGTACTCGATTTACACTAGCAAATGGTGTAACTTAGTAAGCACTGAAATAGCAACTATAACTAGGCAAATGCTTAACATGCAAATATTAAGATATTATTTGTGATTAAACTAGTTGCATACACATGAAGAAAATAGCATGAACACAAGTGACACCAAGATTTAACGTGGAAACCCAATATGGGAAAAACTGTTGATTTTCACTCTCCCGAAGTGAGCCCTTTTAGGAGCCCAACCCTATCAAAGGTTACAAAACACACTGTTAAGTGTGACCCTATTAGAGAATTTAATCACCCTATTAGTAGTGGCCTTGTTAGAGGTTTTTAGACACTTCAATCTAGAAATGTCACCTTGTTAAAGGATTTAAAAATAGTTGTTAAGCCAACTCTATTAAGAGATTTAGATCACTGCTACAATGGTTAGAGAGTAACAATGAGATGACCTGATTTCTAATGCAACTAATTTGCTAATTATAGATCTCAATTCTAGCTTGTATACTTGATCCTTTTTTATCAAATATATCTTTGCAGCTCCACAAGGATATTCTGCTTATCCTTATATTTATATCTTATGCATTGTCAATTCAACTTGAATATAACTTGGAATAATTAATATTCATCTCCTCAATCAGCTAGAACCAACAAAAAAATCCATTAAACTCAATATGCCAAAACAATAAAATCCTTCATTAGTCGACCCTGCTTGGTAGACACTAACTCAAAAATGATTTTCCTCTGTTAACCAAGTGAACTTGGTTGACACTGCATCTTCACAAAGTTCCTTTACTAACCGAGTGAACTCAATTAACACTAGTTCCATCCAACTTTTCCTTCATTAACCAAGTGAGTTTGATTAACACTCAATCATCTATAAACTTCTCTTTGTCACTTGAGTGAACTCGATAAACACTATCTTCTGAACTTGTCAAACTCTGGAATGCTTGGCAGACATAGGAAATTGTCTTCATCACCCGAGTGAGATCGGCATACACTGACTAGAAAATATATAAAATTTTGTGTAACATCAAATATAATACATAATTAACCAATTGTATTCAACAATCTCCCTCTTTGGCATTGATGGCAACACGGCATGTCATAATTCAATGAAAATTTTAGAGCAAGAATAAAGTAAGAAACATATTCTTAGTTTCATTATGATTCTCATCCTTGAGAACTCCCTCTATCAATGTGAATTCCCTTTGTCAACAAAACTCTATCTTTAACATCTTTTTCTAATAGAAAACTATGCCTCTTTGATATCAGACCAAGTTCATTCTTTTATTTATAAAATTTCTATGAAATGTATACTCTCCCTCTTTAGAAAATTTATGTTTGTGATATGACAAGAAACTCTCCCTCTTTGACATCTCATGCCAAAGAAAATATTTAGTGAATATCAATGTACCTCATGTTTCATATGCAATCTGCCCTTTTCAATACTACATCAATAGACTAATTTTCAACATGCTCTGGTTGATGCATCACTAAACTTTATTTAGTGAGCTTCAAATAGGGGAATGACTTGACCACTAACTTACCTCTTAGATACAAAAATGCATCCTTGGATAATGGCTTAGTGAATATGTCTTTAGTTTGTTATTTAGTATTCACATATTCCAAACTTACCTCTTTATTTTGCACCAATTCTCTTAGAAAATGATATTTTATAGCAATGTGCTTGGTTTTGGTATGCATCCTAGGATTCTTTGATATATTAATTGCACTAGTTTTATCACAGAAGATAACCATTGGATCCTTGATTTCTATCTTCATACCTACCAATAGTTGCTTTAACCAAACAGCATTGGAACAATTAACTGTTGCTATCACATATTTTTTCTTTTTTGTAGACTGAAAAATAGAATTATGCTTATTGCTTGTCCAAGACACTAATCTTTTACCAAGAAAGAATGCTCCACCATAGGTGTTCTTCCAGTCATCAACACTTCTTGCCTAATCAGCATCTATGAAGACTTTCAAATCTAGATTATCTCCTTTCTTATACCATAATCCATATTCTTCAGTACCCTTTAGATACCTCGTGATTCTCTTGATTTCCATCATGTGATTTTCTTTAGGATTTGCTGAGGATCTTGTCACCATACCAACTGCTAATGCAATATCAGGCCTTGTATGCACTACATATTGCAATTTTCCAATCATTGATTTGTATGTGGTTTGATCTACCTCCTTGGAATCATCATTCTTGGAAATCTTATGTCCAGTAGACATAGGTGTTCCAACTGGTCTTGAATCTTCCATTCCAAATTTCTTTAGTATAGCCTTGATATATTTGGAATGAGTAATGTAGATACTATCTTTCTTCTGTTGGATCTGTAATTCAACAAAGAATTTTATCTCTCAAAACATGGACATCTCAAATTCTTTACTCATCTCTTCTAGAAATGTTTTTTCCTAAGTCATCATTTCCTATGAACAATGTGTCATCCATGAAGATTTTAACTAATACAATTTTTTTGTTTGGTCCTTCTGTGATGTACAGGCTACTATTATCATTTGTTCTTTGGAAACCAATCTTTATCAAGTAGTTATGAAGTCTTTCATACCAAGCTCTAGGAGCTTGCTTGAGTCCATAGAATGCCTTCTACAATTTACAAACCATATCCTTTTTGCTAGGATCTATAAAACCTTTTGGTTGTTCTATATAAACTTCCTCTTCAAGAATTTAGATTTCACATCCATTTGATAAACTTTAAATCCTCTATCTACAGCATAAGTAAGTAAAGTTCTAACACCTTCTAATCTTGCAACAGGAGCAAAAGTTTCACCATAATCAATACCTTCTTCTTGAGAATAGCCTTTGCATACTAACCTTTTTTTTTCCTGGAAACTTCTCTATCTTCATTCAGTTTATTTCTAAAAACCTACTTAATGTCAATTACATTCTTATCCTTGGGTCTAGGAATAAGAGTCTAGGTCTTGTTTCTCTCTATATTTTCTATTTCTTCATTCTTTGCTTCAATCTAACTTTCATTATCCAAAGCACATTTAACTGGTCTAGGTTCAAATTCAGCAAGCAAACATGTACCTTTCAATTTTTTTCTTGTCATTGTTCCATTTGACTTGTCTCCAATGATTTGATCAAATGCATGGTACCTTCTGACATATCTTACTAACACAGGTACTTTGGATTTAGAACTTGTTTCACTAGCTTTGCCATGATCTTTTGTACCCAACTTGGGTCCCACAGTCTGCGACTCAGGTCCTTCAGATTTGGTTTAATCTGGCAATAGCTTAATAACTTCTGACTGTAACTCAGGTCCTTCAGACTGTGACTCAAGTTGCACTAGTTGCAACTCAGTAGCCTTTGGAGATTTTGGGTACTTGGGAGGTGAAGTCTGTTGACTTCCAATTGGATTTGACAATGTATCAAGTTCATAGTAGACAAAATTTCTATAATCCTCAGGTTCCTTACTCCTTTCTTCTTCACTCTTTTTTGCAAACTTGTCAATTCTCACATGTGCACTTTCTATTATCTTATGAGTTGATAAATTCAAACATTTATATGCTTTACTTCTATAGGAATATCCTAGGTCACCTTTGACATCAAATTTACCTTTCCTAGATTCCTTTAAGATATAACATTTGCTACCAAATACTTTCAAGTAACTCACATTAGGTTTGTAGCCATACCATAGTTCATAAGGAGTTTGATTTGAGTCTTTCTTTAGCTGTACTCTGTTCAAGGTATGCGTTGCAGTATTGATTACTTCCTTCCAGTATTTGATTGCAACATCATTTTCTATCATCAAGGTTCTTGCACAATCCATGATGGATATGTTCCTTCTTTTAGCTATACCATTTTTTTGTGGTGTACTAGGGGCTAATATTTGTCTTTTAATTCCTCTTTCAATGCTAAATTCATTGAATTTATTGGAAATGAATCCACCACCTCTGTCTGATCTCAGACACTTTAGCTTCTTTTCAATTTCTTTCTCTACTCTTGCCAGATACCACTTAAATTTTTGAAATGCTTCAGACTTATCTTTCAAATACATTATAGTCATCATTCTAGAATAATCATCAACAAAAGGAATAAAATACTTATCTCCACCGTAACTCTCAATTCCAATTGTTCCACATAAGTTTGTATGAACTAGCTCCAAGACTTCTTCAAAATTATAGTTTTTTTCTTTTAAAACTTGTCTTTCCCATCTTTCTAATTTGATAGTTTTTGCAGAGGCCCATATTAGGTTTCCTCTAACTAGGAATACCTCTCACTCTCTTTTTTTTGCTTATCTTGCTTAGATTATCAAAGTTCACATGACATAGCCTTTTATGCCATAACCAACTTTCTTCTACTTAAGCAATAAAACATGAACTTTCACTAAGATCTAGGTAGAATAGGTTACCTTTTGTTTGATTACCAGACCTAACCAGATTTCTTTTTCCATCTAGTAGCTTGGCCTTCCCATTCATGAATTCTACCTTGAATCCATGTTATTCAACTGTGCTACACTCAGTAGATTATGCTTTAGTCCTTTAACCCAATAAGCATTATCACATCTAAGTTCATTGGTTAGTGAGAGACAACCTTTTCCCTTTATGCAACATGGTTCATTATTTCCAAATCTCACACTTCCACCATCATAATGTTCCATATGTTCAAACTCTGATTTGTCACCAGTCATATGATGTGAGTAACCACTATCAATAATCCATGTATCATTTTTGCTAACATGAGAGATAAGAGTCATTTTATCTCTTTCATCATCAGATTCATCTTTTACAACAATATATACCATTTCATCATCTTCGTTACTATCTGAATCTTTAGTCATAAAAGAAGATCAAAGAAATCTTGCATTTGTACTTGTTTTTCTTCTTTCCATCTTTGTCTTCTCTATTTGGACATCTTGTAGCAATGTGTGCAAATTATTCACAAGAGAAATAGATCAAAGAAATTTTGCCTTTGTACTTCCCTTTGCTTTTGGGATACCTTCTTGCAAGTAATGCCTCAATAGTTTCAAGATCACTGTCAGAACTATCTTCCTCTTCACTTTTAAATTGTTTGGCTTTTCACTTTTTGGCTTTCTTATTGAGTGACAACTTGGCTTTCAAATGAAAACTCAAGATTGTTAGAACTAGGAACATAATTATCATATTTATCTAGCTCAAATGTTGTCAATGAACATAATTATCATAGTTATCTAGCTCAAATGTTGTCAATCTTTAAACTACTTCATCCAATGTTAAATAATTCTTTGGATTGCATCTCATTTCTTGAATTTTTGATACTCTAATTGCATATATAGGAAAAAGTGTTTTGAGAAACTTACTTACCACTTTTTCATCTTCAATCTTTCCTCCTAAAGCTTTGATAACACAAACACTGGCTTTGATTCTGTCATTGTACTTTGCAATTTTATCATTTTCTCTCATATTTATTTGATCAAATTGTCCTCTAAGACTTTTAGCTTTATCTCTTCCTACATTATCATCTCCTCCATAGATGGCTTTTAGCTTGATCCACATTTCATGAGAAGTTCCACAGTCTTTGACTTCATCAAATTTGGCATAGTTGAGAGATGAAGCAATATCAATCATCATAATGTTATGACTCTTTTCTACAATTTCTTCAATAGTCATAGTTCTAGCAGGTGTCACATATTAGGTGTCTAGATACTTTATCCTTGAATCTGCAATGGTTGCCAAGTGCAGCCTCATGAGTTCTTGCCATGCCTTGAAGTTATCTCAGTTCAACTTGGGGATCTCCCTTTTGTAAGGCATCTTGATCTTTAGCTTAGGTCCTTGAAACCTTCTCTGCAAGCACCAAGAAGCTTTGATACCAATTGTTGGAAATATAAGAGGAGTAACTAAGAGGGAAAGGGTGAATTAGTTACCACTAAAATAAATCCCAGATCCCTTAGATGTCAACACAGAACATAAACTTCACTAAAAATATTGATGCTCGGTAAACACACAGGCACTCAGTTTACACTAGCAAATGTTGTAACTTAGTAATAACTGAAATAGCAACTGTAACTTGGCAAATGCTTAACATGCAAATCTTAAGCTATTATTTATCATTAAACTTAGTTGCATACACATGAAATAAGTAGCATGAACACAAGTGACACCAAGATTTAATATAGAAACCCAATTTGGAAAAAACCACCAATTGCAACTAGTTACTGATTTTCACTCTTCTAAAGTAAGCCCTATTAGGAGCCAACCATGTTAAAGGTTACAAAACATATTGTTAGGTGTGACCATGTTAGAGGATTTAATCACCCTATTAGGAGTCGCCTTGTTAGAGGTCTTTAAACACTTCAGTCTAGAAATGCCACCTTTTTAGAGGATTTACAAATAGTTGTTAAGCCAACTTTGTTAAGAGATTTAGACCACTACTACAATGGTTAGAGAATAGCAATGATATGACCTGATTTGTTGATTACAGATCTCAATTCTGGCTTGTATACTTGATCCTTTCTAATCAGTCTTATCTTTGCAACTCCACAAGGATATTTTGCTTATCCTTCTAATTCGCTTCCTCTAAGCATCTTCAAATCTTCTATTCACTTGCACTCATTCAATCCTAACTTGAACTTATATTTATATCTTATGCATTATCACATTGACTTGAATATAAGTTAGAATAATTAATATTCATCTCCTCAATCGACTAGAACCAACAAACAAATCTATTGAACTCAATATGCCAAAACAAGAAAATACTTCGCTAGTCGAACTTGCTCGATAGACACTAACTCAAAAATGATTTTCCTCTATTAACCAAGTGAACTTGGTTAACACTGCATCTTTACAAAGTTCCTTTAGTAACCAAGTGAACTCGGTTAACATTGGTTCCATCCAACTTTTCCTTCATTAACCGAGTGAGCTCATTTAACACTCAATCTTTTGTGAACTTCTCTTTGTCACCTGAGTGAACTCAGTAGACACTGTCTTCTGAACTTGGCAAAATCTAGAATGCTTGGCAAACATAGGAAACTATCTTCATCACCCAAGTGAACTCAGCATATACTGACTAGCAAAGATATGGCATTTTGTGTAACATCAAAGACAATACACAATTAACCAATTGTATTCAACAAATTGATCCCATGATATATATATATATATAATAACTGGTTCAAAAAGGGCTCTCAAAGAAAGAAAAAAACTAGTGAAGAAAAACTATGGTCATTACCTGATACAAAAAAAGGAATGCAAAAGAAAAAATATTGCATTGTGAGAGAGTATTAAACATTGTGAGCCCCAAATCTAAATCCCAAAAATTCTTACATCAATGCTCCAAGAGGAGAGAGTTGATAAAAAATAATCCCAAAACCATGCCTAAAACTCGACCCATAGAACAATGATAGCATTAAAAAGATTACATGTTGATTACATTATGATTCTCAAAAGCCAAGAGCTCATATGAAGACAAAAGTAAAGCCAATCATTAATTGGTGCAAGAGTAAATGTCAGAAAGTAGAGCCCAAAAATTACCATCAGTGTTCTTCATCTATGAGACAACAATGAGATTATTATGATAGAAAGAAGGCCATCTAATGTAGATACAAGCTCACCACATCCTTGAACTATATATGAAATCTCAAAAGAATAGGTGAGATCCATAAAAAAAATAAACATACATAATCAGAGAGAAATCCAAACAATTCTGCTATGAAATCCTTTAATGCTAGCAATCACCAAAATAAGCATAATGAGGAGCCAAAATGAAGTGAGCTAGAAAGGTTATAATGATGTTCATTTGTGATAATATTAACCAGATCAAGGAATACAAGAGGATTAAGTGGAGAAAGTAAAGAATTAATAATAAACCCATCAGTACCTAGATTGGCCAAACAATCAACTAAAAGATTGCCTTCTCTATAAGTATGCATAATGTAACATTCAAAGATTGAATCAAGAAGGCACTAGACTTGATACATTATATAAAAAATGGACCAGTTATACACATGATGTTTAATGTGTGCATTAATAATAATGGTTGAGCATCCTTCCACATGCAAATTGGATATAAACAGTGATTTTGCAAGTTCCAATCCAAAGGGCAAGGCTAAGGCTTTAGCTATGTTTTTGGTACACGGAAGGAGAGGAGAAATTCTAGTTGCAATCACTTGACCTTTAAAATATCTAATGACTATACCATATCCAAATTTACGTGGATTCCCCCTTGGAGCCCCATCCAAATTGAGTTTATAATAACCCTTACTTGGAGCGATCCACTTAGTTTGTGCCTGAACCAAAGGTACCTTGGATGGGCATAATGGAGCTGGTAGATGAGGAAAGACCAAGCCTTTCCAATGTTGAATAACATTATTGTCCCAAGAAGAAGAAAACATGATTACCCTTGTACTTACTTATTGTAGCATTAACAAGCTTGATAATTGATCTTTCTAATCCTTTCATAACTTGGGAGATTGAAGATGAAATTTGTTTAGAAATTCTCTTATTCCTGTCCCACCAAATGGCCCAAAATATAGAGGCATGGATACACTTCCAAAGACATGAAAACATTGATTTAGTGTGTAGAATTGGCCATGCCTTAAAGAGATCCCACAGGGAATTAGGTAGTGGCATAGAAAAATTAAGCTTACTAAGAACAAAATGACAACAATATTGGGCAAAAGGGCAACTTAAGAGGAGGTGATTTGTTGTTTCAATATTTTGGCAAAAAAGTACACAATTAAAGGGATTAGAGATGTTCAATTTGTAAAGATGATCACATGTTAAGATCTAATGCTTTAATGCAAGCCATGAAAAACATCCTACTTTTGGAAGAACTAAATTGTTCCAACAGAATTTAAAAGCAAGATATGCAATTTGGTTATGTTGATTTCATTGAAGGGCTAAGTATCCTTTCTTAATAGAGTACTTACCATCTTTGACTAGAGCCCAAAAGAGACAAATTGGTTGATTAAACATAAATTCTTTCCTTTTAACTAATATTTTTTTCAAAAAAGTGGCCTGATTATGAGATATAGGGAGAGTTGATGAATCTTTCCAAATAACCAATCTTGTAAATCCATGTATAGTTGAGAAATGATTAGAGAAAGATGTTCCCCAAGCTTGCATCACTATATTTGAAAAGCCCTTTAAAGAGTCAAGAGATGAAAGTGGGGGGGGGGGGATCCATTCCAAGAATCGAACCAAAAGTTGTCACTTTCCCCATTATGCACTTTCCAGGATATGAATGAAGTAATAACTTACTTCCTAATTAGCCATATGAATGAAGCAAGGGGTATGTACATGTGGGAATTTCTATATAAGAAAAACAAGGCATTTATCAGGTTGGACCAAAGATTATTTGAAGAAGATCCCAACTTGAATAAAGACAAGATATTAAAAGTAATCTAGATTTTGTGCACACAGGGGGGCTTATGATTTGAGGGCATTGAGATCAACCTTCTAGATACTCATATTTTGATAATTGTGTTTCCTTCTCCAAGTCTCTCACCTCAGTCAAAACCATTTTTTTAGGAATGCTTATGGATTATTTGCAAGCTTTGTTATTATATAATTTTAGGGATGCCCAACATTTTTTTTCTCACCTTCTAGATACCCATCATTTTGTAAATTATTTAGTTTGGTGCTTCTTCTTTTTTTGTGTGAGATGCATAATTTTAAGGATTCTAGATGAAAACTATTTAAAGAAATATTTTTTTAAATACCCTAGGCCTTAACATGATTTTAGGATGAAGTAACCGTGCAACAAACTAGCATATGCATATGTATTAATAGTTTTCTCTACATGCTACAATTTTATAGAATTGATCATAGTTAATTGAAGGTACCATAGTTTACAAACAATACAATTTTCTCTTCAAAAAGAGTCCTTTTTGTTGGATACCATAGAAGCCCTAAATCTGAAATTTGAAATATAGGGTGTTAAAGACAAATTAAAAAGCTTTAAAAATTCAAATAAATAGAGATAATATGAGACTAGGAGTGTTAGCATGAATGTTGATGATATTCCTATGGGGGAGTATTCTAGCATTATTGGAGCATTTGGGAGATTGTTAGTATGATTATATGTTGCATTCATGGTTGTGTCATTGATGTCAACATATTGGTTATTTTGTGAAGACTAGTAGAGCAGTAGACAAAGATTAAGACCACGTGATTCAAGGATTGAAGAAGTGGTTATGTATAGTTGCAGACATATTCTACAGAGTGTCTTGATTTTATGGTTAACTAGACATGTAGAAATATGAATACATTTGATAGTTATTTGAGATTTATTGAAGACAATGTTTTGTTAGAGTTCGTAAGAAGTAGTTATGGTAATTGAATTATATCTCATAATAGAGATAGAATCTGGTAAAGTGTAGTTGTATCAAGGTTGAAGACATCCTGAAAATGGCATGGTTGATCGCACTAAGTCCAAGATTTCACATGTGAAGAATTATAAAGACTGTGAGTTGACAATGTTGTGTAATTATGAAAAGATGTAATGTAATGTGTATTATATTATCTTAATATGATCCTATATTATAATTGTAAATTGGAAAAGACTCAAGGCCGACTTAATAATTAATTTGAGGACTTAGTCTAAAGGAAATATGTATTCCTTGATTGTAAGTGTGTGAATTGTGTATCAAGTGTGGATTGTGAATTATGAGTAAGTAATCAAAGGGATTATATGTGATGCGAGTAAGATAACCTGGATGCAAGATCCAATGAACCTAATATTGAGATTAGAGAAGTGTTTGGTGTAGAGAAGTATTTGGTGGTGATGACAATGAGCGAGTGATGTGATTTTATTTGGCAGAGAATGCTAGTGGACAATTGATCATTTGGTATTATTCTAGAAGGAATAATGCTAAGGCCAGTTGGATAGTGAGTTCGGTGGTCTTGCTCCTGAAGCTATTTTGGTAGTGGTTCGTTATGCCTTCCATAACTCCTAATAGGGTTGGCATAACTCCTAATAGGGTTGGAATCTCCTTGTTGGGATTCAAAGTCTCCTAACAGGGACTAATATGTATTGAATGCATTTCATTGACTCCTAACAAGGTTCGTCCTCTTGCAAGGAACTTATATATTAGTACATCATTTTGTGGGTACCATCCCCACTGGGGCTTTCCTTCTAATCAAGAGTTTCCCTACTTAACAAATCTGGCATTATTATGTATGGTTATTATTAGAGCAATAAACTTTTTTCTTATTAATAAAATCATATTGATTTAATTATTAAGTCACTTATTATCTCTAGTTTACTTAAGATAAACTTTGGGCATATAACAATTAATTATTTTATTAATTATTATCATGCAACCTAGGTTAGTTACCTATTAGGGTTTTGATCTCCTTTATAAGGATGGTCTCTCTTTGTATTCATTTACATTTATTCACTTTTGATAATAGCAATCTCTCTTTTTCCTCATCAAGAATGTCTCATCTGTGGATTTGGGATTTCTAGCCTTCATAGCTTTTGCTTCTCTATTCTCTTTGTATTCATTTACATTCATTCACTTTTGATAATAGAAATCTCTCTTTTTTCTCATCAAGAATGTCTCACCTATGGATCTAGGATTTCTAAACTCCATAGCTTTTGCTTTTCTATTTTGGTGACATGTGTTTACATGCAGGTAATTCTTGGAAATTTTGGAATTGATCTTTCATCAACTTCAACATGGTATCAAAGCTCCAGATCTTCATGCCCCTATTCTGTTTGTGAGAGGTTTGGTTTGGTTCTCATATATGTGTTTTCTCTTTTCAGATGGTTTCATTTTTTAGAAGTGTTTTGTATTGGATCCAAGGGGGCTTATTTTTTGAAGCACTTTGAGCCCAAATGGACATCATCATTGAGCTCAGAGCACTCAAAAACCCCTATTTCCATACAAATATGTCCAATTTGGACAATGTTGAAATTTGAGGCAATTTTTTTTACACCCAGGTCATTTTGGCTTGGGTTAAAAAATCGAGGCAACAATATTATTATTTTTTTGACAAAAATGTTTTTGTCAAAAAAAAATTATTTCTTTTAAAGGGCTAATAGCACTAGAATTTTTTTTACAAAGTGCATGCTTAGTATTTGATAAAATGCACGCAATTTGTAAGGTTTAGTGGGCCCTATCCCATCTTGTTGTAGGCCCAAATTTTTGGAGATGCGAGCGTACTTTTGAGTAGGTCAGACTCTGTGTTGGAGACCATGCCCCACTTTGGAAACAGTGCCAACTTTGGCACCCAAGCTCAGCCTGTAATTTGATGGTGGCTCTCCTCAAACTCCACACCTAATATCCTCAAGCTGTGTGCATGTTTTTAACTTGTAAAGTGGTTCATTTTTAGTGGGTGTGGTTATTTTTGGAGGGAAGTGCAAATATCATATTTTTTTAGCACATTTGTTTTTGGCTCCATTCAATGCCTATATCTTGATTGCTCAGCTTGGCTCCTCTCTCTTACGACCTCCCCTCTACTATGTTTTGGGGTGGAGTGTTGAGCGCTTTTTTAAATCCTTGGTGAAGGTGCATGCTTCCTTGGTTCAGAATGCATGCCTTTCACAAGGAATCTTTCCTCAAACTCTCTGGCTCCATGTCAGCAATTTTTAGTGGGAAAGGGGAATTTTGGCCCCTCCACGTTATTTTTTGAGCAGACCAGTCATCTTATTTTTGGTGTGGATGTCTTTTTTCACGAGCCCACCTCTGCATTCTTGGCCATTGGTGCCCTGAATATGCATCATTTACCTTAGAATCTACACACATTGAAATTGGACCTTCTACAATTTGGTGATGTTTATTGGGTGGTGTTTTTTAAAGATCTATGTCCAGCTTAATGGCCTCTTTTTACATGGTATGAAGTACATAGTTTATTTGATTGAATGGACTTTGACATCACCCTATTCCCTTGGGATTCCCACACACATATACACCTTGGTTATGCATCTCTTTTTGGAGACTTGTGCATGGTTATTTCAAAGAGAACTTATGGTCTCCTTCCACCATCAGTAGTACCCCATTGCTTGTTTGGCATGCACATAATGGGTGGCATGATTTTTGTGCATTTTTCAAAGGACTTCAAGCCTTTTCATCGCCACATGCCTTCTTTCACAACACCAAGTGCATTTCAAAACCTTGTTCAACTACAAGTTTTTATGGTGCTACATCAATGCACTTAGTTTATGTGCAGGTGTTGAAGCTCGTCTTTTTTTTTTTGGTGGGATGTTGTCATCATTGGTTGCATTCAATGCAGATATACATGACCACACTTGTACCTTTATTAAAGGTAATCTCTTTGAAATTTTCATCTACAATGATTTTGGGATTTAAGAAGGCAATTTCTAAGCCTTTTTTCCTTGTGCCTTATTTATGGGTGGCATGTATGGATTGTTCTTAATTTTTTCAAGTTTTATGAGGCACAACACATGTAAGTAACCACTCTCATTGACCAAACCTTGTCCTTGTCATGCTAGTATTACCTTAGGTGCCATGCAAAGGAGATAACATGTTTGTGGGCCCCACCTGTGGTCTTTTTGGCTTCATGATTCTTTTTGAAGTTTTAGTGATAGGTTCTTGAGAACTTTTTTGTGTTCTTTTAAACACATGTGTTATCTTCTTAGCCTAGTAGGGATCATTTTTCTAGCATTTTTTTGCATCAGTGACCATTTGACCATCAAATGTATGCTCACTAGTTGCTGATGTTAGCATTGCATTAGCACTCCTATCACCCCTTTAGGCCTTGTTTGGACCTACCTTCACATTTTTGCTTATATCTCAAACATACAAACTTCATTTTCTACAAACAAGATATATTCAGAAAGTTTGTTCCAAGCCCATCACAGTGGTACAAGTTTTTTTTTTCTTTAGTTTTGATGGTATTTTCTACTATCAAAGTCAGGGGTTGTATTTCATACTTCGAAAGACATATCTTGAGCATCTAATCTCTGATTTGGGAATTATTTATATTTTTGGAATGGTCTTTCCGTATTCATTCAATTGATGTTGATTAATTTTTTAGATTATGCTCCAAACACATTCTATTCAATTTTTTGCATTTTTGCACTTTGGTGGATATCTTGGTTGTTTGAGGTACAAAGATTGATTTTGTTGCTTTAGATGATTCATCATAGTTTGTATTATCTATTGTATTAGCCCTATGTATCTTATGGTCTATTTAGACATCATTTATATGCATTCTTGCAAACACACTAAAATAAAGTGCCATATTCCATCTATATTTTTTTTCCAATTGTTTTGTCTTCTAATTTGAGTAGTGTCATCTGAGGACACTTGTATAGATTATTGTATTCTTGGGATTCAGCATATTTCATTCCTTATTGTACATACACTACTCTGATTAAAGTGCCATGGGGGGTTGATGTTTTGCCTTTGTTTGTCATCTTCCTTTGTCTAGTTAGTGTCCCTTCCGTAACATTAGCCTCATGACATTTCTGAAATTGATCTCCTCAGTAAACACATGTATTATTTTGTGCATCTTGATTGTGGTTCCTTAATATGCAATTTTTTTGGCCTAATTTTCCAGTTGTCTGTCACCTCACACTTATCTGCATTAGGGGGGTTCTTCTGTCGGTTCCTATGCTTCCTTGGTTCAATGAAGTGAGCTATGTATTCAATATTTGTTCCTATGTACTAGGCAGATGTAGTGGCTAGGTACCTATGCATTTCGGTGACATGGATCATTTATCATATAAACACTCTTCTTTTCATTCCTACTTTGGATGCAGCCTTCCATGTTCAATTGATCAACTCTTTAGGCTTTTGTAATGCCCTGCTCGGGAACCCAAGAAAAATAAACCTAACATGTTACAATGGTTACTGAACTTTTTTTTTTAATAAGTTTAAACAACATCAAAGTAACAATAATGTGGAAGCAATATATACATACACATCAAGTACACATAAGCAAATTATAAACACAGTTTCCATTCCTTAAGGGTTTCTTCACATTGAGTCGCATTAAAAGTTTGTATTAATTAGTTTAAGTCTCAAGTACAAAGGTTCTTGATCATGAAGAAATAACGTATACATTATCACCTAAGAAAATGCATAAGTACAACTAATAATATGAAAGCACATCTAATGAATAACATCCACTACACATGTCACAAGGTATGTGAAAATAAATACAAGTACATCAATATACATTACAATATATCGTAGGATCTCAAAACACATGATACATAGATACATCAAATGAATAGAAGTATCCAAGATAAGAATAAGAATGATAATAACTTACAACTATATCAACGAGCATCCAGTATCTGTTAATCTGAGGGGGACCCAAATGGTAAGAAGACACTACCTCCTGATTGCGTGGACACCTAATCAAGCTCCCACTCCCACCATGTAGGAGAGATAATGTATGATCCACACACAGATAATCAAATCAGAAAACAATCCTAGGTAAGGAATCTTGATAGCCAAATCTACCTAAAGGGTAACACAAACTACTAAAGAAGAAGATATAATTAAAATTGAAAGGACACTCAATCCAATACCAACACCATATATCAAGTCAACATACAAATACCAAGTACAAAATAAATATCAAATCCAAAAAGATACGACCACCTCGAAATCAATGTCAAGTACCACAAGCACAATAACCAATAGATAACAATTGTTGTCAATAAAAGTAAACCACCAATCACTAACTCCAACATTAAAAACACCACCAACAAATAATTGATAATTCATTAATAAAAGTCAACTATCAACAATAAATAACATCGAATACATGAGTAACAACTCACAATAAATACACCATCAAAAGTAATATCCAACAAGTACACCACTTGAGGCAAATATTAAAAAAAAAAATATGAAGGAGACTCAGGCTACATAATATGAAGTGTCATCACATGAGCCAACTCTAAGGTTACCTTGGCAGTCTCTTAGGACCCCGACCCCCTAGTGAGTATATGTGGAACCAAATTACCCTCTCATAAAGACGAGGAAACTAGTCATACCTCTCAAGATATCATCTTATTCTCATCCTTATTCTATAAAAGCACTCAAGGCATGGCTGAGGAAAAATCTTTAACTTATCTTTTTAATTTATCGTAGGCATGGGGGAGGAAAATATGTTAGTTACTATGTTATCACTTGTTACACAACTTACAATGAGTTACCCTGGTAGCCACTTTGGGCCTCGACCCCCATTGCAAGCCACTCCTATAGACATGCACCTGTACTACCTTCCCAAAACTCACAAACCACAATTGTGTCTCATACTGCAAAAGTAATACTGATTGAATTTGATTCCTTAACAGGCAACCCAAGAATAGCATTGGTTCTCAAAATCCAAATTCTCATAAATACTCAATAGCATAAAGCTCATATAACATAAATCTCAATTCAAATCATAAAGTTCATCATGACATCTAGTCAAATAATCATAAAAGAAATCTCAAAAATGCCTCTAGTTCACATCCTAACTTGGCCAACTAAACAACCCACAAAAAACAAAACACCACAAGACTATATATAGAATATTATAAAATACATAGTTTTCAGTCACATGGTTTAATTCCATCAATTTATCTTGTTTAGTTTGGGTCATAAGGATGTGTTTAGAAATAAAGTAAGAATATACATGTTAGTATAAATTGTTATGCTAATATACTTATTTAAATCAATAAGTGTTTAATTGTCAAAACTCTTTGTGCATATAAAATATCATGCAACATTGTCATGTTTTTTATTTAAATAATCTTAAATCATGAATGATTTAATTAATAGCATAAGTTTATATTATTAGATTAAATATTAGTATCAATTTTATTTCTAAAATATTAATTTGACTTATATCTAAGTCCAATATTAATATTTACTTTCCTTTAATTCATGATGCCACTAAAGATAACTCAAACCTAAAATTATAATTATAATTAAGTTATTTACAATTTCTCTCATTGTATTAAATATTCATAACTAGAAGATTATATAATGAACTTCACTATAACATCTCTTAAAATATAACTAAAACACAATAATATATTTATTAGTTTCCCACTTACATTAATAAATATCGAATCATTTATATGTAACTAATAGTTTAACTAAACTTAAAGATTCTTTAATACCAACATCCACTTTATAGCTAAATGAGTAGTATTAATTTAATTTTTGAAATTAATAAATAATAATAATTTTTATTTTTAATTAATATTTTTTAAATTTTTCAGAATTAATAAATAATTTTAAAAATAATAATTATTTTTAAATAATAATTTTGAATTTTGAACTTTTGAAATTAATAAATAATCATTAAAAAAAGTTTTTTTAGTTTTTAATTATTATTTTTTATTTATAATTTTAAATTTTAAATATTAAAATAAATCCAAAACTTGAATTTTCTTGAAAAGAATAGAATTATGTAATTTTTTTGTTTTCATGTGGCTAAGATTTTCTAAAATATGCAATCATAATTTTTTTAAATTAATTTTCTATCTTGAATGCATTTGTTTTCTAGAAAGAATCTCAACCAACAATTATGTTTAAATCGGAGACAATTATGCATTTTGCTTGATGAATCTTTACAAGGGTTTCTATTGAAGTTTCCAAATAATTATCTTTCAAACCCTAATTGATAATAATCAATGTTCTTTAAAATTTAATGTTGAATTTTCTTTGGTTGCTTAGATCTCAAGTTTTCTTAATTAATTTTCAACAGCATGATTCTAAAGTTTACATCTAACTATGATTTTCAAACAACACATAAATCAATTCTATTTGTTAATTGCAAATCAAAATTCTCTTTCATATTTTGTCCTATAAATTTTAGCAGTATGATAGACACGAGGTAGATAGATCCTCCAAAATAATTCAACAATTGAGCTCTTAGACCCTACCTCAATCTTACCACTGAAATACTGGGCAATTTGGTAAATGCATGCAAACCCAAATCCTCAAAAACTTTTAACAATTCTTTTGCTTCAATTCCAATTTTCCTCTCCAAAACCTATGTGTGTAGAAATGAGCTCAAATCTCTTGATAAAGATTTTAACTCTACTCAGGGTTTGTGATTTTTGAACATGGAAAGGCCTCTCCTAAAAATAAACTTTTATTATTTAATCCTTTCATGCACACTTAAATAACTTTATAATTAAAATATTCTTTTATATTTTCTTTTCCTCCACTTTATTAATCATTGTAAACACTATTTAAAGAATAGTCTATTATTTAAATTAATAATAATAATTAAATCTTATTATTTAAATACAATTCTAATTTAATTATTATTAATTAAATAATTATAATAAAATAATATTAAATCTTTAATCTTTTAATAATCTAATTCTCATTTTATCCAACTTAGATTAGACTTTTAAATTTATTTTTTTAAATTGAAGTACATATTTAATTAATTTTTAATTAATTAAATATCATCATATTCTAATTTCTCTTTGACCAATTTTTTCAAATTAGACATCCAAAATACGTCTTTTAAATTAAAGCATATTTTTTATTAGTTTTTTATTAATTAAATATTCACATGTTCTAATAATTTATTTTTATTCAAATAATATTTATTAATTCTCCATATTATACGATTAACCCAAATATTATAATTAAATCATTTACCATATAAATCACATAGTTAAATCTACATAAAAGCAACATTACCAAAATTGACCAAAACTCAAAATCAAACAACACATTGAAAGATAAACTCATGGGTTTAAAAAGGGTGGAAAGTCAAATACATGTCCTCCTTCTCAAGACAAGTAATTAGACTATGGCTGGGATTGGACCTGTACACTATCTCCTAATTCTTACCATTGAGTTATTGTAATAGGGCACGCTCATCCTGGCAATTTAGGGAAGTTGATGCTTGGTACCTGCAATCTGCATAAAGATGAGCATGCATGTATACATATATGTCTAAGCTAAACAAGCAATGATAGGCAATGATACATCATGTAGATCCTGACTAGTAGGTAACTACGACTGCCTCCCTTAACCACATCAAACATGTCAAATAGAAAAGTAAAACAAACATGCACACCATACATATGCAAGTATGGGATAAGTATTATAATAAGTCTTGAGTATAAATTATCACATAATCAAATATGGAAACTCATCATTGTGAATATAAAATACTCATCATTTGATATCATCATAAAAATAACCACATTTACGAACTAAAAACTACTAAAACATCATTAATGTGCTAGTATTCATAATCATCAATCAACATGTGCAACATAATCAACTAAGCAATTCTTTATTGATAGAAATGTAATCCAAGTCATGAAATAATGTCATAATTATAAATCCAATATCCTTGAAACTAACACATGCATGAAATAGGCATAAAAGAGTTTGGTAAATATAATAGAAAAGCAAACTATGGGTGGGCATTATAGCTTTGGTGTTTTATGTCATCTATATCTTCGAATTCAGTTGTTTGTCTTTGTGTACCTCCTAATTCAATGCAGATTATAGTCTTCTCTACCTGGTCAAGTTCTATTTCAGTGGAGGTTCTTCAGATCAACAAATACTTTTGACATAGCTTTGCAACTTCTACATGCTTTAGTGGTGTTCTTCATGATCATCTTTTGTTCTTATCTTCTGGGGCTTTCACTAATTTGGAGGCTTCTTCAGTTCTTCACTAGTTCTTTTCAATATTATTTCCATCTATTTTTGGAGTGGAACTTTTCCCATGTGGTTTTCTCTATTTACCTTCCTTTCAAAGATTTGGTTGTGCTTAGGTATCTCATCAGACCTTGTTGTCAGGATCCAAATCTACTTTTAGTAGTAGTTTCTAGGTTTTTAGCTACTCCCTAAGTTTAACTTAAGGGGGGATGTTAGAGTAATAAAGTTTTTTCTTATTAATTAAATCATATTGATTTAATTATTAAGTCACTTATTATTTCTAGTTTACTTAAGCTAAACTTTGGGCATATAATAATTAATTCTTTTATTAATTATTATCATGTAATCTATGTTAGTTACCTATTAGGGTTTTGATCTCCTTTATAAGGATGATCTCTCTTTGTTTAATTTACATTCATTCATTTTTTATAATATCAATCTCTCTTTTGCTCATCAAGAATGTCTCATCTATGGATATGGGATTTCCAGCGTCCATAGCTTTTGCTTTTCTTTTTCTTTGGTAGGTGTTTGCATGCAAGTGATTCTTGGGAGCTATGGGGTTGATCTTTCATCAACTTCAATAGTTATCTTCTTGCAATCATTGCATGTTGATAAAAGTTATTTTTATAGGATAATTGATTCTGTAATGCCTACCCCTAGTTGACTTTTCATGTCGTATTGTCAAATTCTTTTAGGCTAGTTTTATGATTATATTTTATGATTAGCGGTACCTGGTTATCGGATTTGATTAAATGTATTTTATATTCAATTGATACTTGTGTTGAGTTTGTTAGTTATTTCATGTGTTCATGATTATTTCAATGATGATATATGTATGTTCATTTGGTGACTTTCAATTATTTCATGAAGTTGGTTAAATGAATGATTTATGTGTATTTTTTATGGATACTTACCCCATACTTGCATGTGTATGGTGTACCTATACATTTTACTTTATGTATGATGTTTTTTATGTGGTTGAGGGAGGGAGTCATAGTCATCTGCTAGTTGGGATCTACATGAATGCACCACTCCCCACCATTGCATGTTTAGTTTAGATTATATGTGTATGTACATGCTTGGATTTTATTTAGATTGCAGGTACCGGGCATTGACTTCCCTGAATTACTGGGATGAGCATGCCCTATCGCAGTATTTCAATGGTAAAGAGGAGAGATAATTCTTGAGTCCAAATCCTAACCCTAAGCCAATTGTCCTATAAAGTAGGACAAGTATCTAAGTTATTTACTCTTCCAAATTCATGATTTTGATCCTTCAATTTGACCTAGTATTCTGTACTTTAGTATCACCCACCTAGAACTCTTTGGAGCTACATGGTGGACATTGAGGAGAATAAGTTGGGGGTAAATATGAATATTGTTACATAGAATTTATTTCTAGAGAACTTCTATAAGCATTTCCTACCAAAGGAATGACAACAATAAATAGTAGATGAATTTGACAATCTAACACAGTATATTATGACCATATCAGAGTATGAGCAAAAATTCTATGAGCTTATACCTTATGTAGGGATCGGTGATAGCTCATCACTGATGGCACAATATTTTATGCAGGGCCTTAATAACTATCTCATTGGGGGTGTTAAGGTATTTCAGCCTAAAACCCTCAAGGATGCAGTACATTAAGCTATACTTGTAGAGCAGAGTGTCACCTTAGGACATGGTGGTTTTGTGGGGGCACCTGCAACATCAAGGTCCAAAGGTAATCAAGGAGTGGGTAGTAGTAGGACCTCCCTCTTCTAGAGGCAATCAGTAGCAACAACAGGGAGGATCTTATCCTCCAGCACTAAGTGGTGGTGGTTCACACTATAGGGATTCTCAATACTTTCAATGCAATAAGCACAACCAATTTGACCAACCATCAAAAAGTACACATTCTTATGCTAGTGGGGGTAGATTTTAGGAGCCTAGTGCACCTAAAGTGCAGAGGAGTTTTGATGGAGAGTGTTTTATATGTGGACAATGCAAACACAAGTTGTCCCATTGTCCTTAAAGGAAATCATAGTTCTTAGATTTGAGACCTGCAATTTTAGAACCCATGGTTAGAGATATGGGTAGGTCGCAGAGGGTGTTTTCAGTGGAGTCTTATCCTCCTACAAGGGGAAAGTGTTCAATGGGACTTGCATAGTGAGTACTAGAGTTTTATCTTTCTTGTAGGCTTCTAGGACTAAGCCTAAGTCTAGGGGGGTGGATGTAATGCCTACCCCTAGTTGACTTTTCATCTCGTATTGCCGAATTCTTTTAGGCCTATTTGATGATTATGTTTTATGATTAGTGGTACTTGGTTATCAGATTTGATTAGATTTATTTTATATTCAGTTGATATATGTGTTGAGCTGCTTAGTTATTTCATGTATTCATGATATTTTGATGATGATATATGTATGTTCATTTAGTGACTTTCAATATTTCATGATCTTAGTTAAATAAATGATTTATGTGCAGTTTTTATGGATACTTACCTCATACTTGCATGTGTATGGTGTACCTATATGTTTTACTTTATGTATGATGTTTCTAATGTGGTTGAGGGAGGGAGTTGTAATCACCTGCTAGTCGGGATCTACATGATGCACCACTCCTCATCATTGGCTATTTAGTTTAGATTAGGGCATGCTCATCCTAACAATTGAGGGAAGTCAATGCTCGATACCTGCAATCTGCATAAAATATGAGCATGTACAGCTTGTATAGGACTGAGGCGATTATTGTGATTTGTCTTGTGGTCCTTTCTAGTTGCTAGTAAAGAACTGAGGTGAATGTTATGATTGGTCTTTAGGTGCTTTCTAGTTGCTTGTAAAGGACTGAGGTGAATACTGTATTTTATCTATTGGTGCTTTCTAGTCACTTGTAAAGGACTGAGGTGAAAATTGTGATTTTATGAGTTGTACTTTTTATGAGCCTAGTATACATTGGGAAGTGGCTTGCAATGGAGGTCGGAGCCCAAAGAGGTTACTTGGGTGAACCATTGTAAGTTGTTTTAATAAGTGATAACATTACATTAAATGAGAGTAAAATAAATTAATAAGAGTCATTGTTTTTCCTCATTCATGCCTCGAGTGCTAGTACAGACTAGGGTGGGAGTAGAGAGGATTCTTGGTTATGACCTTGCTTCATTAGTATGCCTTATCTGTACAAAAGGATACTAGGGCCGCATAGAGACACTAGGGGGCTAGAGTCAAGAGAGGCTGTCAGGTAACCTTAGAGTTGGCTCATGTGATGACACTTGCCAACTTACATAGTAGATTTCCTACATGTCTTTGTTGCCTCTAGGATTAGATGATACTTGTGTCTTGGCACCCTTTGAGATAGTTTGCTATCGAGATTTCTTTGACCTAGATGTTGGTTATGACTTTTGGATTGATATCCATTTGGGACTTGAGACTATCTCCTCAACATAGTGGGAGTGGGCCATTTAGGTTCCACGAGGTCAGGTGGTAGTACTTTTTACTTATACCATTGAGATCTGGCTATTGGATGTCATTGTTGGATGTACCTATGCACTTGACCCTTTCTTTCTTATCTTATGTTCTGATGGATGATTATATTCTGTTATATTGTACTTGATTATTAGAGATCTTATGAGATGATATATTTTATTGATGATGTTTATTCTTTGAGCTTTTCATACCCTATGACTTGTACAATGAACAATCATGCATTCTAGTTATGCCAAGTGGCATCTTTTGTAATTGTATATTATTTAATTGGATTTGTACTTGTGATTATTCCATGATGTGGATTTTGGTTATGTGTTACATTTTATATTTATAAACTTACATCACAAAACCCTAAGAGATGTAATATGTTTATGTAATGCTTATGATGTATGTATGTTATTGCTTCTGCTATAATATATATATTATTGTTAAGTTATTATCTTTATATATATATAATATTTGGAAAACTTAGTGAAACTTTAAGTTAATTTCTTTTGGGTTCCCTGGTGGGGTGTTATAGATTCACCACCACCCCAAGTTATCTTGGTGAACTTTACTTTCTAAAAAGGAGAATGTACCATATATTCTTCACCGAAAAGGAGCTTTAACCTTGATTACTTGAGTTGATCACTAAGTCAAGTACTGACCAAATATATAATGTTAATGTCCAAAATAATTCATAGTAACCAAATCTTTGTAATATAACATTTTAGATTTAAGGTTACTGCACATTTTATTGATTTATCATGAATTATACAAAACTAGAAGAAATATATTAAGGATCGATTTAGAAAACCAAAGATGTGAAAGTAAATTATAAAAGTAGAATCAAGCATGACCTCAGATTTGCATTAACATAAATCAAGATATACTTTCTTTTGCCAGTCTTTGCATTTTATTTTCAAATCCTTGACATACACATCATATGTTGGCTCTCTACAAGTTACCCACACATAACCAAGCTATCAATTGCATGTCTGCTTGCCATCAACACTTTGAGAAAATCCTAAGAAGACAATTTCAATACTTGCATAAATGAAGATTTTGCTACATAATACAAAAGAACATATCATGTGAGAATAAAAAAATCAAAATTATTTTACCTAGTTGAGTTTTAGAAGCCAAAAAAGTATAGATTGAATATTTGGAAGAAATCAATTGAAGAATCTAGAGGTTGCATACTCTTGCAAGATGAGCATACTAGAAATGGGTTATCAAATGCTTCTGCCCCACATGCCCAACATTTTACTAGTAGAATTTCGGAGAATTACTAATGTAGAAAAGTTTTAACAACTCAGTACATGAAAATATGGGGACTGTATGATGGTTGCATATGCAATTTTCAGTAAAATCTTGCATGGAGAGATAAAATGGCTTAAATGAGTTTGGATTGCAATGCAAATGGAGATTTGGAAGAGTTATAGAAAGAATGTTTCATGGGAAGAATATAGATATGATTGGGAGATATGAAGATAGGTTGCACTCACAATGCTAAGTCTCCTTTAACACCAAAAAGTTTAGTTAGAATGACTAATTATCTAGTTAAGTGAGCCAAAAAAAACATGGAAGCTTCATAAGGAGAGACTAGTAAGAAATGTATTGAATGGTGGCCAATAAAACTGCTTTGCATCAAGGCAAACCCTTACAATACCACAAAAACTATATGAAGAAAAGTTCTTTCGTTGCATAAATGGAAGACCTACTTTCCATTTCAAGTTCATTCTCTCCTTTGTATGCAACCCAGATCATTCACTTCTTGTCAAATGTTTCTATTTCTTGCAATTAGTCACATTCACCATACTTAAAGTATGTTTTAGTTGTTGTAGAAACCCCCTTTGGAGTTGTGTGCACTTCTCAAGATGTGCATTCACTATCATTGAAAACCGAGCATGTTTCTACAAACAACTAGCAACCCCTAATCATGGGGTTCTAAGAAAATTGCCTCAATCATGGCACCCTTAATTTAATCAATGACTGCACCACACACTTCCATAGACTTCGGTGAGGGTGCCTTAAACTATAGCTTCTACTACACCCTGTCAAAAAATAGTATCAAATGCCACTTGAACCTATTTTTAGTTATATCCTGGGCAAGCACTATTTGAGACCTCGCATAATGTGAATTCTCTTTTGCATTGTAAATCTAAAACATTTCATACAACTCTCCCTATCAATCTATGATCGAAACAAAGGCCAAAAATAGAATGCCAAAGTAAAAATGAACAAAAATTCTAAAAAAAATTGCAAGTTCAGCATTATTCATAATAATAGAAAATAAAGCTTGGCTTCTTATAATTGATTTAATCATTATTTAATGACTATCACTTTAAAAGGAAGAGGTTTATAGGTTTCCCCTACTTAATAGAGACATAAATTTGTGTGCATTCTCTTGCATAGATTGATGTGCAAAGGTGTTGTTTTTTCAATTTAAATCATTTAATTTCTTATTGAAATGTTGACCAAGGCATGTACAAGGTTGTTTGCTATAAGGATCATTCAATGAGACCACACTAATTGGTGGCTTTTGCACTATAAATAGTGACTAACTTGTATTATCATCCTAATTTGGAGCAATCTAGAACTTCCCTAACTAAGCTTCTAAGTTCTTATTTACTCCTATTTTAAAACTTAAAAGAGATTTCTAACATGTTTTTGTCTTATTTTATCAATCTAAAGTAACAACAGAGTTTCTATATAATCTATTGAAAACCTTACTTTACTGGAAAAAAAATGATGTTAACTAATGAGAAAAATGCTTGTAATTAATCTAGAACAAATAGTCCAATTCTAAACAATTCTTATCAACTCTACTATATCTCTACCTACTAAAAACTATCCATTTAACAATGCTCCCTACTTAAACAAAGAATAAAACTATTTATAATAAAACGAATAACAAGCTATCTTAAAATGTTCTAACAAAATCTAACTTATCATCATAATCCATTTGAGTAGAACGATTCTTATTTCCAATGCATCCAAGACATGAATAAGGTCCAAAATGATTTCCTCCATTATCAAAGCTTCATTGTCGAGTCTTAAATCTGTAAGGAAACTCAGGTGCGGAAATAGTTTCCTACACTAATCTCTTAAGAGAAGTATGGTGCAAATCTTATTAAAATCTTTTACACTTACAGATTCAATATCATGTAAACAATAATATTTTAGCCAAGCAAGCATAAAGAAAATAGACAGAGAAAGAAACACATAACACAAAGATTTGCCGGTGGGGAAAAACCTTTCGGTAAAACAACCCCACCCCTCCAGAAACTGCACAGTGTATTATCTTCAACACAAGGTTAAAATACACTTACAATGCAAGTTCAACAGTGACAACAGAAGACTCCAGTAGCAACTCACAGTACCAACAATACACTTTTTTGCATACACCTCTTCACAACCCTAAAAACGCTTATAACATGCGCTTCACTTTTAGGGTTACTCCCAAAGATAACCGTATTAGGGTTTTACCATTCTCCGAGAAAATAGAACCCCAAATTTTTTTTGTAGAGTGTACAATACTCGAATTTATCAGTTGCCACTTGTCTTCACCTGTCATTGAATCTTCCTGACATAGCTCTTACGTGTCATAGGAATCTGTCATAACAGTTTTAGCAATGATCTCCTTATACACAACTCAAGATGTCGACACATCAACATTATTTGCAAGAAATACATTTTACAAAACAAATAATAAGAATAGGAATTATCCAAGGTTGAGACACCTTATTCCTAACAAAATCAAGTCTTTCCTTACAATTTATGAAATGCTAAAACAAGTCCCAAACTAACTTCCTAAACTGCAGAACTTTTGACTAACTTCCTAAAAACTATTACAACTTGCATATATCAAAGAAAAGTAATGGTGGTCCTCCTACAAACAAATTAGCAGTGAAATATATAACATTCCTTATTAAAAAAGAAAAAGAGTCAATCCACATGTATAGGATTGACTAAAACAAACGAGGACAAGACTATGAGTTCTGTTCGGTAGGATATATCCATCAACTACATGCTAATCATTCATAAAAATGTATGTTCATACTTTAGTTGACTGGTCATTTCTTTAGTTCTGTCATGCAGTTCCCAAGTTGACTGGATCACCTGATGTATATAGCTTGATTCTTCCCAAATATCTCTGCCTATAAATCTGTGAGCATCTTGGACATGGAAAAGTGCATAACAATATCACAGTTTTACATATCCAATTTAGTTTGACTAAGGCAAAATATACATTTATCAAATAAATATTAACATTAATCCATTAGTTCAAAATTAACTCTAAAAGTTAATAACCAAAGCACAAATGCATATTATTCCTATTATTTACACACATTAATTGTCAAAAGATGTCTTTTTGGTTGTTGAAAATAGGAATAAAAAGATGTATTACATGATGCCCATCATTTCTCCCCTCCCCATTTGAAACTATGTCCTCATCATGGTGGTTCTGGTAGGTCCCTGTTTTCTTCTTGCATATGATCATTCAGACAAACTTCCCCAAAATTGTAGGCCAAATATGCTTTCTCATGCCAATATCCATTAGCAATGATAGTGTCCTGACTCTAGTCTCTTAAGTTGTCTCCCTCTAATTTGTTTGGAGAATTGAATCATGGAATAAGGGAAATGATTAATGAAAGTTTGAACCTCATCCCTATCCATCTTGCCTATTGTGCCTCCATAATTTGACAAATCTCCCTTGCCCTAGTTTGTGACCAAATGAAGTTGTGTGGGTACATTGGTTCTCTCCTTCTAATCTGAATGCCACTATGGGCTTTAAATGTGAGGAGATTTATTACAGTTTTGTAATCATAGACAAATTGTTGTAAATTGATCTTTTGCACTTTAGTTTTATCTCTACCTTGAGAAAGTATATTGAAATCCATTCTGAAAGGGAGTGCCTTTGGATATTCATGTCGTATGGGAAAATATATTCTTTCTTGCATCTCAAGAAATTTGGCATTTCTATCATCTCATTCTTTCTGATTCTGCATAGAAGAAATAAATGCTTGTAACTGTAACTCACCAACATGCAAATTAAGAAAGGAAAACCAATGATGACCTATCAAGAATCCATGCAAGTAGAATTTGCACATAGAATTATGTACTATTGGAACACTTTTGACATAGTCAGCCATAAACTCAAAATCATCTTCATAATCCAGTTTTCTTTTCAGGCTAATCTGATTAATCTGCCACAACAAGAATTGTTCCCTGAGAAAAACAACATACACTCCTGAGGGTTTCTTTAAACAAATTATTTGCAAAGCAATTTGTATTAGTTGTTCTACCCTTTTTTTCTTCTTTTTTTCATTTCTTGCTTTGATGACATGTTCCAATTGCTGATGTAAGTTATCATTTTGATGCCTATCTCTAGATGGAGTTGTGGAGGTGGATGGTTGTTGATCAATTAGTTCCTATGTAGTTTGCAATTCCTATTATAAAACTTGTATTTGATCTTCATAGCTAACCTTGGCAATTGTACTTGTTCATGTTGGATAACAACTCATTCCTTTAATGTATTCAATTGTTCATCTTTTAATCTGTTTTGATTTTCCAAATTTTCAATTTGCTTTTGGAGTTGACGTTCCTTTTCAAGCATTTGAGTATGTAAGCTATCTCCCATTCTTCTTTCTTCTTCAATTTCCTTTTCTTTTTGTGAGAGAAGCATAACTTCTCTTAACTGCATTTCTTCTTCATTGAGAACTCTTTTTACTAGCATTGGGTATGTTTCTTCATCTTGTAATATTTCCTTACCCTCTCTTTGTTGAAATATTTCTTCATTTTCCTCTTCATTTGGGGCTTCAAATTCTTCCTCCACCCTTTCTTCATCAAAACTCAATTGCTCATCTTATGGAATATCAAGGATAGAGTTGGAGGGTTCTTGATTATCCTCTTGTATTTTCAATGTTTTATCTGGAGACAGTTCTTGTGGATTCTTCTGAAGATTTTCATGTCCTTCATCTTGAGATAGTTCTTTTGGATTCATTTGAAGATGTTCAACTACTTTTGAAGATTCCTTTGTTCCCTCTTTTGAATATTTTATTTCAAGAATTTTTTCCATAGTAGACAGTTCTTGTGTATCTCCTACTGTTTCATCAAGTTGATCTATAGTTGTATCATTGTGATCAAAACATTTCAGTTTCTTTTTGTTGTTGCTTGGCCCTTTCTATCAAAATCCCTTATTTCCCATAAATTTTTTATTTCCTTTTAAATCGGGTGTATGGTGTTACAGGTTTTTCTTGAGTTGAAGAAAACCTTGGAGAATGTCGAGTCACAATAGGTATTTCTTTCTTCATTATTTTAGTTGTAGATTTATGTTTCTCATGAGTCCTATATTTTTTTTTCTCTTGAACCCTAGGTTCTTTTGCAGATTGAAATTTGGGTTCCCTCTTAATTTTTTAAACCTTTTTAACCTCAAAAACAATACTGCTACCTTCTCTTGTCAAGAAATTATACCAAGATGCTTCCCCCATACCATTTGTTATTAAATGATGTTTTACAATCAAATGTATGAGGTCTTGATGTCTTACTTCTTTTTGCTTCATCTTGGCCTTAGGGATTATGGTTGATAATTGATGAAAGAGAAATTTAGGCAAATTCACCTTCAATTTAGGCCTTTATTCACCAAATCATATGTGACACAACATTTTCGAACTAGTTCCAAGCACTATTCCATACCATCCTTTGCAGGTGAATTATTTCATCTGTATTACCACCAGAGCTTGTCATGGTTCTAGAAATAATAATCTGTTCACCCCTTTGGTGTTAACATGACTTTTGACCAATTATGGTCTCTTGTCATCTTCCTGAGCATTATAGAATTGATCAACCAGTTCTTCCAAATTTGTGGTCCGTATAGTCATTATTTCACCTTCGACTGGTATACCAAAGAGCTTGCTTATAATATTTGTGGTGACATGAATGGTTCATCCACAAACCCTAGTAATGTTCACATGAAAATTCTAAACAAATTTATCTATTAATTCTTCATCAAAACCTTCATATATTTTCAACAAATTTAACCACCCTGCCCACTGCAACCATCGCTCCAATTTTGCACTTAACTCCAATGTTCTGGCTCTAATTTCCTTTTTTAACCCATCTGATAAGCTCCACTTACAAAATTATTCCAAAGCAAAATAGACAGAAATGGCAAGATGTTGATTATCAAAGCTGGATGAACTAGAGGCTCTTTATTATTTTTAGTTAACACCAGTACTTGTAATAATGACTGCTCTAATTAATAGAGTGTTTCCTTCTTAAGTAACACAGAATAGATCATAAGAATCTCTTTCAAATCTGTGCCTTGAAATTGGCGGAACCTTTCTGTTGTACTTATGATGTGACTTCCCACTCTTTCATATCTTTGGCAAGATATAACATTTATTACATCTTATTCTATTTCAATTTCCCTTAAAACTCATCTAAGAATAATTAATTATGCATAACTATAGGAATAAGATGCATGTTCCTTATATTATTGCTTTAAAAGCTAATAATTAACAATGAATAATGAAAAGTTTGATAAAATAAATGCATACCTTTTTCCTTTCAAATTTGTAGTTTGTCTTTTCTTCGTATGTACAACACTTGTCAAAGAAATTTTTTACATATATCATTAGAGAGTTGAGGTATTGAACTCAATTTTTTTTGAAAACACCTATTTTTCCATTGGTAATCCAGAATTGGTAAGAGTGATTTGGTGATTTTTTTATAATGGAAAGTCAACACGTTCATTTTTTATTGTTAATTATCTTTCTGGTGAATCGTCATTTCTAGTTTTCAATTCACCTTGGGTATTTTAAATTTTTTTGAGGTCTTTTTATGAGAATAGATCACCATTTCAATTTTTAATATGTTCTCTTTATTCTTCCTCTCAGCTTTTATATTGAATTAATCAATATGGAAGACATGTCTTCCATAGTAAAAAATTCTATACAAGATTGCAATTCTATTAAGAATTCAGTTTTAGATGCTGGCTTATGGTAAAGTTTCAATTTGTGGCCATTTACCAGCATGGTTTTCTTTTCACCATCTATAGGAGTCAATTGTACAACACCATTAGAGTATATTGTTTCCACCTGGTATGGCCCCATCCATCTTGTATAAATTTTTCCCTTAAATTCTTGAAACTTTGAATCATACAACAATGCCTAATCTCCTTGTTGAAAATTTATGGTTGTGATATGCTTATCATGCCAAAATTTTCTCTATTACCAAATTATCTCTATGTGTAGCAATGCTTCTGATTGCACCTCATCCAACCTATTTAATTATTGAATTCTTTCTTTCTCTGCTTTAGTTAATGAAATTCCCAATTCTCTCGTCATTCTCAATGTTTGGTATCGAAATTCTATGGGCATGACTGATGTTTTTCCATAGACTAATTCATATGGTGAAAATCTAGTAGTTGTCTTCCATGTTGTATTATAAGCCCATACTGCTTCATCTAGTCTATCTGACCAATCTTGTTTATTTGTTGCTATTGATTTAGTCAAAATATTTTCTAATTCCTTGTTTGTTACCTCAACCTGACCATTATCTTATGAATGGTAGGGAGATGATTTCCAATGATTTATTTGATATTTCTTCATAAATAACTCCATTATTCTTGACATGAATTGAGATCCTTGATCAAAGACATTTATTCTTGGTGCTTTGAATCTCTGGAATATGGTTTTGTATAGAAAATTTGCAATTCTTTCCTCATGTGTTGTTGGAAGTGCTTTGACTTATCCAATTTAGTCATGTTATATTTAATTACTAGAATATGATGATTCCCTTTTGAAGGTGGAGCGATTGAGCCAGTGAGATCAATCTCCCATTTCTCAAATGGCTCCAAAGTCATCTGAGGTTGCAAGGGCATTTCCATTGTGGAAGTGGTTCTTCCCATTCTTTGACATTCATTGCAGTGCTTTATATAGGATGAGACATCTTTGGTCATTGTAGGCCAAAAATATCCCAATCCTAAAATCTTGTGGACTGTTCAGACAACTAACTAATGACATGCTTCTAGGGTATTGTGACACACATAGATGATGTCATAACATTGTGTTTCTTGCATGCATCTTTAGAGTACATGATCAAGGCAATGTTTAAACAAAAGTCCTTCAATCCATACATACTTGGAGCTTTCCCTAATTGGCTTCCTTTTTTGTAGTGTTGTAAAATGTGCTGGACATTTGGTTATTACTAGATAGTTAACAAGATCTGTAAACCAAGGTGAATGCATGGAAATAGACAACAAATGTTCATCTGGAAATATGTCATTAACTGGTTCATCTTTTCCCTGCAAAACCATTTGTGAGAGAAAATCTACAACAACATTATCCTTTCCTACTTTTTCAACAATGGTTATATCAAATTATTGTAATAACAATAGCCATCTTATAATTCTTCCTCCCACAACTACTTTGTTCATCAAATATTTTATAGCAAAATGATCAGTGTGAATGAACACCTTATATCTTGTTATATAATGTCTGAATTTATTTATAGCATAAACTACAACACATAACTCTTTTTCAGTTGTTGTATAATTTTTCTTAGGTGGGCTCAATTTTTTGCTAATATAATATATTGCATGCATGTTATCTTCCTCATCTTTTTGTCCTAGGACTGCTCGAACTGCATAAATTGATGCATCTGTGTGAATATGAAAAGGTTCATCCTAGTTTGGTCCTTTAATAACTAGAGCAGTCATTAGATATTGTTTAATGTTTTCAAAAGCTTTTTGACAAGCATCTGTCCATTCAAAGACTAAGTCTTTCTTTTGTAAGTTAAATAGAGGTCTTGCCCTTTTGTTGAATCCTTCTATAAATTGTCTATAGTACCCTACATGTTCTAGAAAACTTCTTACATCAGTTTGATTTGCAGGCGTAACAATTTGTTAAATTATCTCAATTTTACCAGGATCAACTTTTATTCCTTCTTTTGAAATGTGATGTCCCAACACAATGCCTTCTTGCATCATTAAAGAGCATTTCTCATGATTGAGAGATAGTTTATGCTCTTCACATATTTTCAATACTTTGTCTAAAATTTTCAAGGCTTCCTCAAAGTTTCTCCCATGAATTGTAAAATCATCCACGTAAACCTCTACACAAGAAGTTGTGAGATTTGTGAAAATTGCCAGAGGTGCTCTTTGAAATGTTGCTGGAGCATTACATAACCCAAATGGTAAAACTCTATAAGCATAAGTACCCCATAGGCAAGTGAATGTAGTTTTATCTTGATCATCCAAAGCTACATGGATATGATTGTAGCCACTAAACCCATCCAAGAAGGAAAAGTAATTGCTTCCATCAATATTATCCAAAACTTGATCAATGAAGGGTAATGGAAAGTAGAACTTTTAGTTTCTTTATTGAGTTCTATATAATCAACACATACTCTCCATTTTCCATTCTTTTTTGGAACAATAACCAATGGAGACACCCATTGGCTATCTAATATTGGATTAATAAACCCTAGCTTTAGTAGTTTTTCAATTTCTTCTTTAACAAATTCTCTTAAAGTTGGATTTATCCTTCGATGTCCTTGTTTGATTGGCTTAATATTTTCAGTGTAAATATGATGCATACAAACTTCAGGATGTATACCACGCATGTCCTTATAATCCCAAGCAAATGCTTGAGTATGTTATGTCAACACTTGTTTGAGTTTCTTATCCTGAGTCTATGATAAATGTGCATTGATTATGAGAGGCTTATCTTTTTGTAAGTAAATATGTTTTATTCCATTACTGTCATCTTGAACTTCTTTTATCAATGAGTTTAGAGGACATATATCTTGATGAGGATGATATGAAAACATATTTCATTGTTCAACTTCTTGTTGTTCCTGAGTTGACTGGATCGCCTGTTGTATATAGCTTGATTCTTCCCAAATGTAAAAATCTGCGAGCATCTTGGACATGGTAAAGTGTATAACAATATCATAGTTTTACATATTTGATTTAGTTTGACTAAGGCAAAATATACATTTATCAATTGAATATTAACATTAATCCATTTGTTCAAAATTAACTCTAAAAGTCAACAACAAAGTATAAATGTATATAATTCCTATTATTTACGCACATTAACTTTCAAAAGATGTCTTTTTGGTTGTTGAAAATAGGAATAAAAAGATGAATTTATTGATGCCCATCATAGATATTCCCAAACATTGTTGTCTACCCTTTGCAACACTTATAAGATGTCCCTAAAATAATTCATATCAAAATTGAAAGTAAAATATTTGCAAGTTGTACATTAAACATTTCAGAAAAATAATAATACAAATAATTTGGACAATTTGATTGATTGAGGGAAAGAAGATTAATCACTATTTAAGGTTTGCGCTTGGGCACTTGGCAATAGTTTTCTGCCAAGGCATGAACTAAAAATAGAAAAAAGTCATCACTAATGCTGGTGACCTTATAAGTGTTTTTAAAAAAAACTATTAGTTTTAACTTTATATAACTTCAAAATTTGTACACTATTTTTTTGAAAAAAAATGTACTTTGACAAAATTTCCCTACATTCAATGTTATGAATGACTTGCACAAAAAATATATATTTCAACCTATGTACACAATTTGATTTACAAACATCCTTCCAATTTTTACAAGAGTGAAGAATCCCTTACATCCTTTTTCCCATTAACAAAACCTATTTAGTTATTATTAATAATAACAATAACATGTGTAGTATAAATTGACATTTCTTTTTGATAGGATAAATTATGTTTCTTTTATTAGTATAGTATTAATACTATATGATTATGTTTCAAAAATTATATTTTTAAATATGATTGTTTAAGCTAACAAAGATTTAAAAAGTTAAACTTCTATCAATATCTATTATAGTATTTCATGAATATATATATATTGATATTGTAGACCTAAAAAACCCACCAATAAGAAGTGAGAAAAAAGTCACAAAACAGCCCTAAACAATCACGGTACACACAGCAGTTGTTTTTGGGTCAAGTTGCATTATGGAGAAAATAGATAATATTTTTGTTGTTGTGGAATAGAGAACAGATTGGAAAATAATTTTGAAACGGGAACCGAAAAGAGATCGGAGGAGTGCTCTAATAAACAGGATTGGTGACTGTGACGACATCATCCAGCCCTCCCTCACTCGTTAAGCCTCCATTTCGTTTTTCTGTTGATTATAGCAAAACCCACTAATTTGGCTCTTTGCTGACAAGTTAGGGGATTCTAAACAGCTATTTCAATCCAAATGTCCCCGATTCCTTGTATTCCTTCCAGTTATTTTCTACCCGTTTCTTTTTCGTTCATTTGTAATGTCCTCTATTCAATTCCATCCTATTGCTGGTACAAGTAAGGACAACCACAGACCAAAGAATATCATGCCCATTATTTTATTGAGTGGAAAAATGATCCCTTATGGCAGATGAATGTGAAAGAAACAAGGACTGCGCACTTTAATTCGACTATTTCGCAAAGATTTCCTTTTTCAAATCCTCAATCATTTTCATTTCATCTCATTTGTATCATATTTTCTTTTACGTTTTCTGCTGCAATTAACAGAGGAAATGTGTTAAAGGGGTTGATCTAGGTTCCACCGATGGGATATACAATCATCTCGGCAGTAATGCTTGGAGTTTCCGGAACATATGTTATTTCAGGTATTCCAGTCCACGTCTGTTTGTAATTTTTTTTGGTACTCGCCATGAATTTAAATCCCTAGAGTTAATTTTTTCAACCGTGGTTTTTAGCAGAAGCCCATTATTTGCGAACGTTAATGAAACCATTGAGTAGTCAATTTAAACATTTGAGCTTGAATTTCTGTATTTGTTCTTTAATTGCGATTGTCGACGAAAATACTTGAATATCCAGTTGGATTATGCCTTACAATGTAAAGATTTCTTTAGTATGACGAGTACCCACCGGTCATGTGCTCTGTCCCTGAGAGACCTAATGTTAATATGGCCAAATGGGTGTGGTCCTTTGTTATGTAGATGTATAGTTGATGCTAATTAGCCGATAGGCTTTTACATGGTGGCCACTTGATCGTCTCACGCAACCGCGGCTGGAATTGGTATCGGCATTTGATAATTATTTCCAGCTGTTTGCCTTAGTACTGCCGCTGCTGTTAATAGGGTTACTGAAACAGGGCGTATTGGAGGACGGCGACTGAGAATAGCAACCGATTTGGCAAAGACAGCTTGGAGAGTCGGGGGTAAGAGATAACAATTCCAAAGCTTACTACCGAAGAAATCACCTCCACCAGATTGCTGGAGAGTGATTCTGTTCACTTTCGTAAAACACAGGGTATGATTTTCATCTCTTTTGTATAGGCGCGTGGTTGGGGCTTCTTTAACACCGATAATTTGTGGATTTCCCACAGAGGCCTCAATGTCAAGTATCGATGCCATCACATATCTTCAATCTGACTGCATGGACAAATATTCTGCGAGCTCTGGAAATGTCATTGTCGTGGAGGCTTTGATGGAGGGAATTGAAGCGGGAATTTGTTGATTGGGGAGCGCTCAAGGATTTCCAGGGGTGGAGTCCCTTGCGTTTGGCTGCGTCTCTTGACTTTTGCGGCGTTATGGAATTGATGTTGGAGAGGGGAATGGATACAAAGGGCAGGGATAATGAGGGTTTCACGGCCGGGGCTGTCAATCTGAGTTATTTAACACCTGATTCTTCTTAGTAACACACCATTTTCTATTTCAGTCATATCTGCAAGAATACGATTTGTGGTGTTGTTAGGGTTTTCCGTTTTCGTGTTCAGACAATTATGTGCATCAGCATGCTTAGGAGCTGAATTTGACTCGTAGCTTGATGGCCTTGCTTCTCCTTTTCCCCGAGGAGTTTTCTTACAGTTTCGATGTTCTATTTTGTGCTTTTGAAATCTGTAAATATATCCAGCAACGTTGATTTTCACTGTAACCTTCTTTCAGACTGCTTCCATCACTAAACTATCATGGCCCTTTGCCAGGACTGGTGACAGGGGCCATAATCTCCATATTTAGCCCACGTGCATCAAAAGGATGCACATAGTCCAGATGTTCTTCTTACCACTATTGAGCTTTCAATATAAGATAATGCAGTGTTTTAGTAGTTGGGCTCTTTTAAATAAATTACCTAGTCTGCCTTTGTAAGGATGCCATTCAGTATATCCACTGTAATTCTTAGTACCTACTATCTTAAAAATATAAACCAAAGAAATGTCTTTGTATGAATGGGGTATACTCAAATAATACAACCTCACTGTTTTAATCCAAACCATAATTGCGTGTCAACCCTCCTGGTGGAAGAATGTTAAGCTTCACCATTTTCATCAGTCTGTTCTAGACAAGTTTGTGTCTCAACCTTCTTTATTGGCCTTAATTTGTCATCATGTTTGTATTATGATTTAATTTTCCTCCTCCCCAAATTTGTTGCTGAGAAGTAGGATAGGATCATAGAGAGTAAAATTTGCTTTGAAGGAAATCCTTCATTAGAAAAACCATTCTAATGGACACTGACCATTGGAGATTTTAGAAATTCAGGTCTCCTTGAATTCATTGAATTGATTTTGGAGCCCAGACACGAGAATTTTGTTACTGTTTTTAGTTCATTCTGCGTGCCTGCAAATTTATGCACAGTTTCTCTGCATTAATGCTTGATTTGGCACATTTAAAGAAAATGCAAATAGGTCTCAGCTTCAGTAGCAGCAGTTTCAACTAGCTCAATCTAATGGTATCTATTGATAGAAGGTACCTAATTCATAAGCTAACCCAATTGTTTTCACCCTATTATGAATGCTCTCTAAAATTTGGGTACCTAATAAACTGTGATGCTTGATTGCACAGAGAATGCTCATATACAGCTGTTTATATCTAAATCTGGGCATAAATCATATATAGGATATAAACAGTGGGATTATAACTTTACATATAGCCAGACTATGAACTACTTTTTTTAGTTGCCTAACATATGCCCTGACTTTCTGAAGTTATTAATCTGGGAGTCATAATTTTTTTGGGGGACAGAGGTTTGGCACCACATAGACCAGAGACCATTTATCTGCATTTTGGGAACTGTGATGTACCTTAGAGAAACAAAACAAATCTGCTGAGCAATGTAATTTTTCAGCCTGAAGAGTTGTTCTCTGAAAACAGTGAAATGCAGGAAATCTTTTGGCTAGGAACAACACAAAAATGGCTCTAAACTGCTGGCAAACTTGAGTCATTAATCTCTGGGCATTTCCCATGGCTCAGCCCTTTAACTTGAATCTTGTTTTATTACTTTGTTATTCTGTAATCCTTTTCACTCTTAACAGCTATTAGGATTGACGTCTTGAAAATATAGTAATGCTCAACTGCAGGGACTGAAGTTGGATGTGTTAACAGTACATTCTGCCTTCCTGAAGCCCCAAAAGTTGTAGTAGGACTGAAATTGGAAATTTCATGATCCTTCATGTCTGTTTGTGGTCACTAATCATTTGCAACTATTTTGGATTGTACCAAGCCACCTTACAAATTATCATTTATCGTTTGGGCATTCTCAACATGATGATGCAAGAAAATATTTGGATCTGTTATTTGAAATTTTCGAATCTATTGTGAATAACGAGCAGTTGAAGATCAGTTTGAATAGCATATCCGTGATGTTGGTCAGTTTCAGACTTTTACAATTAAAGGTCTGAAGCTTTAAATTATTCCCTTGTTTTTCGTATTTGTTGGGGGTCACCGGAACGTATTACTTTATGCTAAAACCTTCATTCCAATTATACTAGCATATCCTTGATGTTGTTCAGTTTCAGACTTCATTTCACGACTAAAAGTCACAAGCTTTAATTGTTTCCCCTATATTTCATACTGGTTGTTGAAACATTATACTTAATGTTAAAACCATCATAGCAATTATACAAGCAACATGTCTATCTTGGAGTCAACATTCTGCAATTAATGATCAGTTTGAAATGCATATCCTTGATGTTGTTCAGTTTCAGACATTGTTTTAAAATTTAAGGTGAAAAGAGTTTCTTCCCCTGTTTTTCATGTTGGTTGCTGGAACATTATACATCATGCTAAAACCATCATAGCAAACGCTTCCCACTCCTTTTCCATCGAATTCATGGACTTGACGTGCCCTCTCATGCGGTGGCTTACCTCCATTACTTATTACGATATGCATTTGCAATTCCTGACTGTAGAGGTGGCATCTCTTTGAAAGCTTCTCTCATTGGAAAGCAGAGCTTCATTTCAAAGAATGGTACCTTCTAAAACTTTAACCATTAAATGCTACCGGCATTACCATTGAACCTTATCTGGTGCAAGCGCTAGTTTGTTAAGAGCTCCAGAAGTCAAGTCATGCATCTTAGTCGTTAGTTTGGTGGCTCATTCAAGGAGGGGTGGCAGTAGTCTAGATTAAAGGGGTGAGTTGGAATTGGGAGGAAATTCCCAGATAGGTTTTGTGAAAGGGCAGTGTAATATGTTGCAAAATCAGACATGAGAAAGGTTGAAATGGAAGGACTGAAAACCCAAATATGCAATCAGAATGCTCTACATTATTCTGAGTTAAATTAATAACCAGAGGACACATTCATGTCATTTCTAACACTTTTCTTTTCAGAAACATTTTTCCTCGATATGATATGGAAGATTTGAAATTTTAACATTATCATAATATACCTAACACCTTCTCTTTAAAAATCCAGAACTGATATGGATGGGTTATCGCTTTCTCAAAGAAATGCTTCTACCAACACAGAGAAACGAGTCTGAATTTTCAGATAGAACATAAATGTTTTCGTTTTTCAACGGTTTCTTTTTTCTTTGGTAGAGTGATAAACATTCACATCCACTGAATGCACCATCAATCCAAGGATAACATCTAGGTGAGAATCTTTGGCTGAGGGTTACGTACTCTGCCGAATTTTGCATGCCTGAGACTTAAAGCTAGCTTAAAGCTTTGTCTGGATTTTGGCCTGTACTGGTATGGATGTTATAAAATAGGTAGCATGCTAAGCAGGGCTTTAGCTTGGGTCATCATCACGATCTTTCACAGTTTCACCTCAGCAACACTTCTGTTAGAGAGAATGAACTGGTGGATAAAATGAATCAAATTAACTTCATCATTGAAGTGAAGATTTCTGTAGTGCTAGAATTGTTATTTAGCGTGGAAACAGATTTGAGAAGAGAGTATGTTGGAGGCATCAGTCTGTGGTCAGAACTGTCATGAGCAATGCTGGGCCTAGGATCATGACATATGAGAGTAAGTGGGGGAGTCACGTAATGTTGTATTTGCTATTTGAATTTTGAGCAATGATCTTACCTGCCTTGAATTTGCTATCAAATTGGTGAACTTTTGGACTTACTACAGTCTGCTGAGCACTACTCAAGGTTGAAAGTGAATCCACAATTTTCTAATAGTTCCCTTGCCTCAAATTTGGTGATATGGGGGGAGATTGTTGGTAGGGGGTGGCATTTTGTTGACACTATTGGCAAACCCTGGCAGGACTGGATACCTGAACTGTACACCAGTCTACTTGCATCCGTCCATGATCAAGATAAAATATAGAATTATCTATCAATGCTAGAGACGTGGAGGGTGCTAATGCATCATTTAGGGAACTTACAGCTTAAAGAATGCATAGTACACTTAACATTTCATAAAAATATTGTAAATATATTTTTCTTCGAGTGTAGTAGAGGCACAAAATCATTAGTATCTTAGAGTTTAAGTCTAATGCTGCCTCATCCTCATCCTCTGGTGAAAGGTCACTCTTTGTGTTATTTTTCTGTCAGACTAATTGTTGGATTATTTCCTTGGGTTTAATGGAAAATTGTCCCATCATCCACAGCTGATTTATTTCATCAAGCGTTGCATTGTTGAAGGCTATTTTACCTAGGTTGTGTTTGGCAGATGCTTCTATGGAAAATTATAAACTTCTCTGTGAGGATCTTTGATGTTGCAGGAAGACAAAAGAGTAAAGTAATTCACAGCTTTAATGCTAGCTTTTGTTGGCATTTATCTGTCAATTAAGTATATTATAATTTTCAATTGGAGATTATTGAAGGTAGACAAAAGTATCTCTGTTACAATAATATCTTGAAACTAAAATGGAGAGACACTGGAATTTTGCTGGATAGGATGGCTGTTGATACTCTAACAGGCTTTTTAAATATACCACACTTTAATCTACACTGAAAAGTAAAGCTAGAAATCAAAATGTTATGGTTTCCTTGAAACACTTGCAGCTGATGGTAATTCTATGCTCTCTGTAATTTTCCTATATGTGTGTTAGATACTTACGAAGTTTTCAGAGAATTTATCTGTCACGATAACTACAAGGATGCCCTTATTACAACTTGAATAATTAATACGATGATTTGTTTTCAGTAGAAAAGCTTTAAGAGCATGTTGTGTACCTAAGCTCAACATTCTATAGTACATAAGTATTGATCATGTAGCCCTAGCCCTTAGTCTTAGTTTTTTAAGTAACATTTTTTTTGCCTTCGGAATATGAAGAGTTGATTCACGAGTTAGCCATGAGTTAGTTACGATTTTCTTTCCCATTGAGCATATAATAATAGAAAGCATAAAATCTATATTGTATCTCTCTATCAAACATATTTTATCGATGCAATACAAAGAGCTGCTATTGTGTGAACATTCCATCTCTGGTGAGCTGGTGCTTGCTGTCTTGAAATATATTGCTGTTCAATATATTTCTACATTCCTTTTTCTGTTATTGTTTAGAATACAGCAATTCAGCTTCTCTGTTCATGCATAGTTGAAATCTTGTATCTTTCTTCTGCGAGATTTTGGAGTGCGACTGTTTCTATCATTATCATTGGTTTGCTTGTTTGGGAGAGTTAGATGTTCTGATTATCTTGAAGCTTCATGGGCTGGGGGAGGTCCAACACCATTGTTGCAAGGTGTCTTTCTTGGCACTAGGCTCTTGTTAGGAAACAATGCTAATGCTCCAACCAACTTTACGTCCTCCTTTTAATATCCTCAACAGCTCAAATTGTAAGCAAACCAGTTTTGCATAAATGTCTAAAGTAAAATCAATAGGCTGCAGAGAAGTGTCCTTGAGAAACCATTGCTAAAATATGTAATACTCTGTATGATTGCCTAAAAATGGCATCAATAGGTTGTTGTAGTAGTAGCAAAAGACCTGCAAATCAAAATTAGAAGCCAAGCCTTTCTGTTTTTACCAGACATGCATTTGTTTTTATATTTATTTATTTATTTAAATTCAAACTTCCATATAGGGGAAGTTATACATAAGCCATTGTAGCATTTTGTTTACCATTGACATTGTGTCACAGAAGTGTAAATGATCTTCAATTACTGGGGTTCAGAATGGGAAAATCTCGGCAAACGAGAAGAGGATATAAATATTCCTAAAAATGGAAAAGAAATTGATAGATCCTATGCCAAAAAGAAGCAGAAGTTCTGGGTCAACATCTTGGAAATGAATTTTGAGTTCTTGAATAAATTGCTATTTAATTTTTAGTTACTGAATAACTTGTGAGATAAACCTGAGTCACGGAGTATTAATGAGCTATTATCCTTTATTGAAATCATAAAGATTTTCCCAGTTTTTGCATGCTATACAGAAGAGCGGCTAGACAGTTTGAATGGGCATGATAAAACTGGTAAGCCAGGAGTGCTTGTGGGTTTTTCTTGATTTTTGCTATATTTCCCCGAGTTTCCACGATATTTTCAAAAATTTAATGAATCATATAACATTGTAACATTCATCATAGCAACGTAGTAACATTTATAAATCTAAAATCAATTATCATTCATTGAATCATCATGGAACATAACATCAAATGAATCAAATCGAATCATCATAGAATAAGAACATAGGATAGCGTCAAATGAATTAAATGAGAGTACAAATTTCAATTTCCTACATTCATAGATATAATTCCTCGAGACAATGAAAAGAGTATCATATCATATATTAAACTACAAAAGGCTGCAAGTTTCAACAAAATGAAAAGCTAAAGACTTAAAGTATCATATCATATATCAAGATTCAATTATCGTTGCATTAATATATCGTATAATTTCAAAGTCAAAATGAAAACAAAGATAGTATGTTGCTGCTCCTAAGGTTTGGTCTGAGAATACTAAATATTGCTCAGACTGTATATTGCTGCTCCTAAGGTTTGGTCTGAGAATACTAAATATTACTCAGACTGTCACCCTCAATCTGTAGATTTTTCACCAAACCCTTACAGAATCCGTTCACATTCTAACAGCAGCAAGAGAAAATGATTACTTACTTGGGCATAACTCTGTTCACTCGGGCCAATATATACACAAATTGCAAGAAATACATGATTTGATATTTTGATATTAGTAATAAGTAGTAACATATCTAAATATTTAAGGTTGCCTCGAGGTGTGGGGCCCATAGAAGATTAGGAAAAAATGCAAATATTTTATAAAATTACATTATCTCTTGCCTTCGATTGCTGGACATTTCCATCAGTCCTTGGGACGGTTAGGTCAGGGACGGCCAATGGTTTACAAAGGCTTTGTTAACCGTCCCCGAGTTTCTGGGACAGCTTCTGTAAATTTTGCTTCATCGGGGATGGCTAGGAAAAATTTCTGGCTGCTTCCGTCCCCAAAACCATTTCCGAAACGGGTACATTTAAGGTGGAAACACATTCCCCGGTAACATTGGATTTTGCTACTAAATAAAATACATGTTTTGGTTTATTTGCTTGAAGAACATGGCTACTAAGGTTGTTATATATGTAAATTATTCCGGTTAAAAAAATGTGATTTAAATTGTTTACTTAATGCTTGATGGGCACCCTTTATCTATTATGGCCAAGTCCCAATCTTGTCAATATTTAGTTTTGAAGAATATTTTCTGCATTGTTGCTTAATTTGGTTGGAAATATTGCATCAAGTTGACTTCATTAAAATCAAAGTCACATGACTTGGACTTGGCAATGGTTTAGTGAAGCTAAAGAGGAAGAGTACATCTCTTACTTCTTAAACATTTGCCAAAAATGAGAGAAAAAGTTGGGAAATATTAAAAGAATGATATAAGAGATATTTCACTTCCATGGAAGTTTACTAAATAGAAACTAAAATAAACATATAAATATGTTTATTAGGAAAGAGTGATAAGATAGACGAATTTTAATGTCTCTGGCAAAAGTGGTCCTTAGGGATAATCAAAATGTGTCCAGTTTTTTAGAAGATTGTTCTTATGAGTATGAAATACATTATCTTTAATATTTATAATCACGTATAGTTATCAGTGGTCTATGACTGCACATTATTTATTAATTAATATATTGAATATATGTTGTTATGTTATTTTTTATTTTCATAAAGAAGATTCATGCAACATGAGTTTTAAAACATGGGGAAGAGAGAGAGTAACTTTGGTGAATAGTTGACTCTTGTTTTTTTGGAGAGTAAAGTCAAACTTGGGAGCAATTGCTCTTTTGGGAATTGTGTAGTGAGCATGCTTAAAATATAACCAAAGTTGCAGTTTATGGGAATCAGAAACATTTCAATTCCATGTACTGATAATTTTCTTTTATTTTTTTTCACTCAGTTATTTGAGAATTGGTTCTTGTTTGAATTATTCACCCTTCCAATGAATGTCCTTGCAATTGACAATATCAAAAGCCTAAATTCATATCACAATTGGCAGTTCTTGCACGGGCAGGGTTGACATGCTCTCTTTTGTTAAAACGATATTGTATTCATAGTAACATCCATCTATGTTCTCTAGTTTGAGAAAACAAATGACCAAGAAAATGATAATGGAAGGAATAATTCTGCAGTTGAATTTGCTCGAAGACCTAAAAATTGTTAAATAATCAATAGCTTATGCAGTTTGATAGCTCCTCCAAGTTCCTTCTCATCTTTGTCTGTCTCTACTGATGTTTAGAGAACATGGGAATTGTTGTGACCTTCCATCACCCATCGCCCATGCCTGGGGCCCCTCCCTGTTTGAGCAAAGCAGAATTGAAAATGCCAAACACAAAATCCACCATGGATCTCATGTCACCTATTCGCTGGAAATCCATTAATTACGGAGTGCAAGTCAACGGATATGGGGGACAGTCAAAACAAAACAATTCTATGGTGTCCTCACAAATGCGCTCTCCCAAAACCTTGGAGCGAGATTTTGCGTTGATGACGGAATGAGCTAGGAATGAACAAAATCATTGATATGGTGGAAACTGTGCTCTCCATAAATTGTGGAGAACACTTTTCTACATACCATGGAAGGTTTCCAAAGGATGATTATCAAGGTTGCATGGGTACGTGGGTACGGGAACGGGAACGGGTACGGGAGCGGGTACGGGTACGCATATTTTTCAAAATAGGGGACGGGGGTACGTGTGTAAGCCTTATTTTTTCTATATAATTAATATTTTATAGAAAATATAAAAATCAAAATATTTGCCATGACTCATGACATTGAGTATTCAAAACAAGAAATTTGAAAATATAAGCCATAAGTCAAATATATATATATATGCTATTGTTGAATGTTTAAAGTATTTTTCATAATTGGGGACGGAGGTACTTGGGTATGTCAAACTTACTTAAAAATTACACTTTAATATATATAAAAAATCTGATTTTATGAGTCATGACAATGGTTTTTCAAAACAAGAACAGTGATAAAGTTTGCAAATGTAATGTACTATTTTCAGTTTCAGATTTGCTATATGTTTGAAATAATAATACATGATAAATGCTTAGATGCATAACAAAGAAGGCAGAATTTAAACATGAACAAGAAGATCCTAAACCATATGAGAATGACATATTGCAAATGATAAACTTTTAACTTGAACAGTGATAAAGTTTATTGTTAATGAGTATCAAAGTTTCAAACTGATTTGGTATTGAATTAAGTTTGATAAACAACAAGCTAATACAAAAACAAAAAACCAAAAAAAAAGATCAGAATCTTAATCAAGGTCCTTAGCTATGATGCTCTCCACCGAGTACCCGGTACGTGGGATACGTGTACCCGGTACTTGGGTACGTGGGTACGAGTACCAGGGGTGTGGGTACGAGTACCCATGCAACCTTGATGATTATCCTTAACACCTACTAAACCCCTCTCTCCCCAAGCTCGTCAAGCTCACTTTTTCTTCTAGTTAGGAATTTCCTTTACTGTGGATAAATCCACCACTTCCCTAAAATTGCGCTCCCCATGATTTTAGGAGCGCATTTTCTGCCTTGTCTGGAGTAATGCGCCGGGGGTAGAAAATCCATGACTTTGTGGAGCGCACATTTTCTCTCATCATGGATTCATTTCGTCTCGGATGAATTCCATGACCCCCTATAACTGCCGGATTCCAATATTTGTTAGTGCACATTTGGCTTCACCAAAAGAATTTTTTCTCTTGTTGATAAAAATCCATGACCTATCCAAAATCACACAAAAAAGAAAATTTGAGAAATTCAAAACCTTAAAAATCCAAATAAGTGTGAAAATCGCAAAATCCAAATAAGTATGAAAATCAAAAAATTTTGTGAAAATAAATTTTGGAGAAATCCAAAGAATTGGAAAAGTTCGGAAATTTGGAAAAATAAAATCTTGTGAAAAAGTCAAGCCTGATTTTTTTTTCAAAATAGTGGAAATCAATTGGAAAATCAGAAAAGGAAAAAGTTGGGAAAAAATTGACAAGGATGAAAAAAGCGATAATCTTTCAAGAGGGTTTATGGATTTTCATGGAAAATTAAATATCAATTTTTAATAATATTTAATTTGATTTTTAAGAATAATCCAAAAAATGAAATATTGGAAGAAATGGAAAGAAAATTTGTTTTTTTGCATTAAATCATAATTATTGATTAAATATTGATTTTTTAATTAATATTTAATTAATTAGTTCCAAAGAAAATCAAAATTGGAGGAACTAGAATATAACTTCGTCACAAAATCTAAGAACATCAAATTGTAAACAAGGAGAAAAGCGACAAGTCGCACCAACAAATGGGAATCTTGGTGGCTAAGTAAAGCAACTTCCTAATATTAGCCCACAATTTTAAAGGAAGCTTTTCTTAAAGATGACTTATATAAGAAACCCTTTCATTCATTCCCTCTCATACCTAGAAAGTTGAAGAGCGAATTGAGAAAAGGAGCAAAATCTTGAGAGTTTGGAAGGAAGATTTTTGGAAAAAAAATTTGAGATTGTTGAGGAGGTTTTTGGGAATTCACGACAAAGGATCTTGAATTTTCTCAAAAAGTTTTCAGTGAGTAGTGGAAAATTGCATGTTTCTTGAGAAAATCTTGAAAAGTGAATCTCGAGGAGAAGAGTTTGAAAATCTTGATGAAGTTCCAGAATTTGTCTTTTGGACAAATTGTATCTTCTTTTTATGCTTTCTACATATTCTTATGTATGGACATTTTCTGTTTTGTAGGAAGGAAGAATGGTAGAACCTAGGGGAATAGGAGAAACACAAGGACAATTGATAAAGAATGAAAGAAGAGGATTCTACCCGAATCCAAAATCATGTCAAAGTGGGCAACCTGAATCCAAAATCATGTCAAAGTGCGCAGAAATTGGAGATACAAGCCTCGACGGCCTTGATTTGAAAGAGTTTAATTAGAGGATGTTTGGATACAACAACCATCATCCAATGCACCTAGCTATCGGAATTGTGAGAAGTGAAATTTTTCCTTTTAGCATCTAGAGTTGATCGCAGAATGTACCAAACACTATAGTCCTAGGGATAGAACAATCAGGGATTTAGAACGAAATATTCTCATGGATTTTTCTCCGGCAACCATTTTTGAAGCATTTGGGATTCCTTCTCACCCAAGGATGGTCACGGAAGCACAAGAGCAGGCACTTAGAATCTACACCTTTGGAGTCCATTTCTGTGAAGAAATAATCAACAAAAGATGGTTGAAAAAGAATAGATCACATCATTCCAAGATTCCTAAGGAAATTGTATGGGTCAACTCGTAGGGGGAGTATAGTGACATGATCATGATGCTGAGTTGCATATTTGACATGCCTCATTCTTATAGATTTGAATCTTGGATGTGGTACTTCGTTGAATAGGTGATTGGATAGATTGGGCTGGGCTCATAAGTAGCAACCTGAATGAACAGTTGATGAATCTAGAGCACACAAGGGAATTTTACATGAGCTCTTATGTTCATCTACATGCCAGCACAGAGGATGAATTATGATGGACTACGATGCAAAGGACCAATTGGAAGCAGAACCCAACACTTGAAAGTTCATGAATGCCACCCACAGTTGCATTTATATTCCAAGGATGATTACATAAGGGTTAATGATGCCTTTGCCATGCGTATGGTGAGAACACTGCAAATGAGACTAGATATGAGATTATAAGTTGGTGCGATGAAGTTGGTTGAAGAGTATGACGACACTTGGTTCATTCAATTTCCTATCTTTTCATACATCCAAGTTCAAGAATTTTCCTTGGAGCTGTACAAACTTCCCAAATACCCAACAGATAAGGTGTTCTTGTTAGAGCTTACTCGACAACTTATAGCCTATGACAAGACCCAGAAAGGGAAGAAGTTGGGATTGCAATTCCGAATTTCCCGAAGGAAAAACTGGGCTATGCCCATGTTTGAAGGCTGAAAAGAGATCATCAGATGAGCTCTACTTCTTCCTCTTCCACTTTATTCGAAAAGGCCTGATTTTGATCCCTACAACAAGATCACACTAGTAGCGGGATCAAAGTACCTACATAAATTTCACCTTGAGGATTTTTGGGCAAATGCTGCGATGAGAACGAGATTAGAAGGAGGATGCATTCTAGATTACCATTGAACATTATCAGAGCATGCAACATATTTCAAGTTCCTAATTAGACGGAGGAAGATCCAAATGTGATGCGAAAAGGATTCAATCTGGAAATGATAGTTCAGCCATATGATTGGAAAAGGAAAGAAGTCATAGATCTGGATGTTCTTTGAAAGCCAATCTTAGATTTTACGAAGTGGTGGATTGAGCGTAAGCTTGAAAAACTAGTTGCACTAGCAAATGGATTCACATATAGATTGATTGGTCACCAATTACTTAGGGATGAAAGACTGGGACAAATATCTGAAGGGACTATTGAAGAAAGAGGAACTCCATTAGAGGATGTAGGAACCAAGAAGGGGAAAGAGGTGTCTCGAGAGATGCATCCTAGGAGTGGGAAAGTCATCCAAGAGCCTCAACAGAAGAAGTAGAAATATGGAAATGCTCCCTCTTCTCTGAGTCACACTCCAGTGTTCAAGAGATAGAAGCATTTGAAAGGCAAGAAGTAGAGACAAGCATAAGGAGAATTGAGCAAGAAGAGAATTTGGATAGGCCAATGCATGATAGACTAAGTATAAATGCCTATGAAAAATTTGTGCAAGGGAGAGGGAGAGATCAAGATATAGCTATAGAGGAAAGTCTCGCTACAATCTTAGAGCAAGAAATGATTGAGGCCGAAGTTGGTCCACTGGAGGAGGAAGCTCTTGCAGTAGCAATACATATTCCAAATGTTGAAGTTGTAGTTCCCAAAGTAACGGTGGATAGTCCAGGAGGTGAAGAGTAGATCAACATTCAAGCAGTCCAAAGGAAAGAACAATGGGTGATCCCAGGGGACCAAATTATACCCATTCCAGAATGGTTCAAGCAACAAATTCAGAAGAGTCAACAAAAGGAGGTTAATCCGGCAATTGAATTACAGGAAGTTTTGGCCCATGCAAACCGATCAGAAGAGCAAGGGAAAGCAAAAAGATTCACTATGGTTGTCAGAGGAGAATCGAGGTCTAAAATTTTGCAGATTGCAACTCCTATAGTCAATGAGAGTAAAAATCATATTGCTCCAAATGAATTCCATGTTACAGAAATAAATCTGGGTCTTGCATCCTAGGAGCGACTATTAGAAGAAATTGATGACTCTACTCAAGCTTTGGAAGATAGATTGAAGAAGGTGGAAGAAGGGTACGAGAAACAAAAAAGAGAAATTAGAGCCTTATGTTATTACATCAATGGCTTGCCTCATCCAGTAAGAGAGGAAGGTCCATCATTCGTCCCTCCGACAGGTATTGTTGCTGAAGTGGAAGATAATAGTGATAGGATCAAGCAGATTTCTCAAGGTGCAAAGTTTTGGGTCGAAGGAATTCAGGAGGAAGCCTTCAAACATGCAGAAGAATTAATGCAAGTACATAGTAGGGCATTAGTTGCACTCTCTAGGATCCAGTGCATGGGGAATCATGGGAGGATGAGCATATTTACCAAGATGAAATGACTTCAGATATTCAAAATCTGATGGAGACCCCAAAGCAAGCATTAATCAATGGTTGAGTTATCAACGAGGGGGTATCTATGATTTTCTTCAATGGTATAGTGTAGTGATCACAATTAAGGAAATGTTTGAGAGCTTCACCAAGGAGTTTGCTCGATGGAAAAAGGTGGTTGGCAACATCAAAAAAGGGGTATCCAGTACAGTTGCATCCTTGTTGTCACAAAGATTGGTGGAAGATGAAATGGCAACTGATAATTTGAGAGTCAAGTTAGAGGAATTCTTTTGACTGAATGTCTATGAAATAGATGATTTTGAGAACTTCTCCATCTTCTCGAATACAATGCACACCACTCAGGACTTACTACCAAATTGGGAGGAAAGCTTGGGAAAAGCAGAAAGAGCAATTGTAGTGCTAGAGTAGAGTTCAAGCAAGAATCAACACCAAGTGTCATTACAGAAGAGTTGGAGACAGTCTTGGATCGATTCCATGCCTTCAAGCGGGGGAATCGAGGATAGATGCATTCAATGCATAGTGGGTGTTCTTAGTGGTCATTTATTGCACCCCACTCCCTTACTAAATGAGCATGCATAGTGGGCATTTATTACCCATTATAGTAGTGGATTCCTTATTGCATTAATGGAGATTCTTTTTGTTTGCCCTAACCCTAATTAGGGCTGATGTGGCACGATCTTGGCCATCGGTTATTGTGATCATCTGGGCAGCCTGTTGTAATCGAGGACCTATATAAAGGCCTCATTTCTCATTTGTAAAAGGAGGATTTTCTGAGATTGTTGCTATGAGCTACTGAGATGATAAAGTTTTCATTGAAGCTTGGTGAATACTTGATGTGTCTTGGTGCTTGCTTGTTCTCTTAAATTCCCTCATTTAGATTAAGTCTAGTTTAGTTAAAGTGTTGTGATTGCAATAGAGAATATGATGGTGTATTGATGGATTGCTTTGGTTCATAATTTTGACATTTTAGTGATTCTAAATCGTTGTGCAAAATTAGCTTGAACCTATTTCATGCATATGTTTAACTTCGATCATTCATATACATTGTTCTTTATGATGGTGTACATGGTGGCATGAAAATCTTTGGCTTAACCCTTGAAGATTGCACAAGTTCATGTGTAGTTGTAGTATAACTTGGCGAAGCGGAGCTTGGTAAATTGAGGAATTTGTCCACCAGAGTACCATTTTTTGTCATCACTACCCTTAAGATTAGAATAGAATTCTTGAACCCTATCCCATTTCATTTCTGCATATTTTGTGAAAATCCAAAAAAGTACTTCATTGCAAAACCTTTAGATAGCTCCCACATCCAGTATGGTTTGAAATGAATCTGAATAAACACACTTAAGGCCCCTTGTGATCAACAACAAATCACATCAACCACCAAGCTTATCCATAGTCAAGACTTGACATTGAAGGAACCTTGGAGTCATCGTATGATCTTATAGCAATCTTAGCATACACGAAACTTTGTTCAAGAGAGGATAAGATATTTCGGTATTTAGTTTCTCTGTTTGGTGGGTCATAAACACGCATCAACAGGAATGAGGAGAGATGTGCACATTGAGTCAGAAAATCAAGCATGCATCTTTGTACAGTAGATATCCCTAGATCAATCTAGGAATGACCAGATGTCCTAACAACGCTTTGCCTTTTAATGAGAAAAGTTAAACATGAGGAAAAAGAATAAAAGTGCTTTCTTATCAGACTAGAAACTCTTGGTGTCCCACTACATGTGTCACAAACGATGATTTTGATAAGTATTGACTAAGAAGCCCATTTTAATATTGATGTCTAAGATGAGTTGCGGACATATATCAAATGTTTAATGAAAGCAACTAAACTTTTTCCGTTGCTATGCTTAGTTGATGAACCTTTAACACTGAAACTTGATTCTTTGTGTGATACCTAAATTTTGATCTTTGATGTTACGTTTATCTCTACATGCAAAAGTTTTCCTATATGTATATATTTTATACCTTCGAGACACCCTTCTCCAGCTATTCCTGTTCTGGAAACACTGTAGAACATAGCTTCAAACACCCCCTTTGAAAATAGAAAATACAAACATGAAATTGCACATGGCAAGGATATGTTGTGAAGCAAAATATTGCTAGCAAAAGCTCGAGTTACTCCACAAGTAGGTGCACTAACCACAATACTAGCTATATACGATATTTTTCTCTTTATTGAAGTTTTAAGTGGTTCTGGTGGTTGTAGATCCTTGGTGAAAATGATTAAAGGAAATGTTGTTGGGATCAATTCCGTTTGCCTAGAAATGATGTGTTTTCTGTTTCATTTATCTCATAGACTTTTAGTATTTTTGGGCTTACGCTAGAAGCATGTGTTCTTGTGTTACATATGCATTTGAAAACAAGTTAAATTTGTAGTAGAATCACAACAAGATAAACCCCTAGTTTAATGCACTAGCCACTCTTGTATATGATGCTTCTAGTTCTATATTAAAATTTTCTGCATATATTCTGTTGATAGCTATTTTTATTTGTGAGAAGAATTGAAGGAATGACTCCTGTTTCAACTAGAATTAATGATTTTTGTGATGCTTGAATCTTGTTATACACTAAATTTTGTGCTTTTCTGTCCTTTCTGGTGCAGGCACGTGAAATCAAATCAAACTTGGTACTGCAATAAGTTCAAGATGGATTTGTGTAACTGCATTGACCCACCTTGGTCAGCAGATGATCTGCTGATGAAATATCAGTACATATCTGACTTCTTCATTGCGCTTGCATATTTTTCTATTCCTCTTGAGCTTATTTATTTTGTGAAGAAATCAGCAGTTTTTCCCTACAGATGGGTCTTAGTGCAATTTGGTGCATTTATTGTGCTTTGCGGAGCAACTCATCTGATCAACCTGTGGACATTTAGTATGCACTCAAAAACAGTAGCAGTGGTAATGACTATAGCTAAAGTATGCACTGCTGTGGTATCATGTGCAACAGCACTTATGCTTGTACACATCATACCGGATCTGTTAAGTGTGAAAACCCGCGAGCTGTTTTTGAAAAACAAGGCTGCAGAACTTGACAGAGAAATGGGTATTATTCGAACTCAGGAAGAAACTGGAAGGCATGTGAGAATGCTTACTCATGAGATCAGAAGTACCTTGGACAGACATACTATTTTAAATACCACCCTTGTTGAACTTGGCAGAACTCTAGCTTTGGAAGAATGTGCTTTGTGGATGCCAACTCGAAGTGGGATGGAGCTTCAACTATCCCACACACTTCGCCAGCAAAATCATATGGCATATACTGTTCCTATTAAACATCCTAATATTAGCCAAGTGTTTAGTACTAATAGAGCAATAGGGATTCCTCCAACTAGTCCAATAGCAATGATTCGACCACGGACAGGGAAGTACATGACAGGGGATGTAGTTGCAGTCCGTGTTCCTCTTTTAAATCTTTCAAATTTTCATATGAATGACTGGCCCGAGCCTTCAAAGAGACAGTATGCATTGATGGTCCTGATGCTGCCGTCAGACAGTGCCCGCAGGTGGCATCTTCATGAATTGGAGCTTGTGGAGGTTGTTGCAGACCAGGTTGGTTTGGTTTATTTAGTTTCTCTTGTTTACCCATGTGTGTGTGTGTGTGTGTGAGGGGGAGAGAGAGAGATTTCATGCCAAATAGAAAACAGAACTATTTGGATTTAGATTATTATCTGCTTGTCAAATTCTATCTTTGTTAATTTAAATTGGCTGGACTTTGGGGCAAGCCATAACGTGCTGTATATATTTCAGTCATAGAGTGCTGCTCTTTGTATTCCATTCCACAGAGAGAGAGAGAGAGAGAGAGAGAGAGAGAGAGATCCTATTGAGAAAATTAATGTATAAAAACTTAAGTTAGAATAAGTATGCTTGCCTTGCTGGATTATATCGTTGTTAACCTAAATTGTTTGTTTTTGTGGCAAGGCATAGAGTGTTGATTTGTATTTCAGTCACATTGGGGTGCCCAGTTTGTGGTTCAGAATGTCAGACCTTTAGCCCAAATCAAGACTCGGTTTGTACGTTTATTGGCTGATAATAATATAATATCCATTAACTATAACTAATGGCTTTGAAAACTTGGTTTTCCATGCATTCTCAAGATCATTTAGCTTCATTTAATGGCACTGTAATTTCATTATAAGAAACAAGTGTTGGATTTAGACGAGTGGATCGACTTATGGGTCCTAGTAAAGAGCCTGACTAAACTCTGTTATGGTTGTAAACCCAATTTTGCTTTGTCACAAAATGTTTCCCAATTTCGATAATCCTGAATTTTAATATTTACTTTGCTCCTTGGAAATTAGTAAAATTGAATAGAATTCATTAAAAATCTCACAAGATTTATATAATTGCTTGCACAAAAACAGTAAGTACATTTCATAAGGAACCTGGCAATTGGAAAAATAATGGCAGGAGCTTGTTAAGGGGAACACGTCCAAGGCCGCTGATATATGGAATTAATGATCTATGCCGCAGCCAACAGTAGACCTCATCATCATTTTATCACGTGAGACAGGAGCCCCAAGGGTGACGTGGTGTCTTTCCGTACAGATTCGGCCTCTTCACAATGAGTGAACACCCGAAATCAACCTCCCACAACAATTTGCAATCACTGAAACCCTCACGCGGCTAGGAAAAGTGTACTTATTTGTTACACTTGCCATCCACCTCTATGCTGACTGTAAATACGGCCCTGAGACTTTTCAAAGAGCAATAAATATTGCTGAATGCCACCCGCAAATAGGAATGCCGCTCACAGATAAATCTTGGCCCTTAGTCTTCTTTCCCCACGTCTTCAATTTGCAGAAACCAAACTCTTAATGATACGTCTACTCCTTAAGAACTCAGTATAGGAGTAAATAACAATCTCCAAACACAGCAGACCACAGTAGGAGGCTTGTCGAATTGCTATGCAACAGCAGCAATTCACACGAACAATCTTCAGACCAATTCTTTAGAAACTTAGTCAAAAAGCCTCACCAAATTGTCAAGAGATTAAAATATATAATCAAGATGCTATTCTCCACGAATGAAGTCATATTTTTAAAATTTTGTGCAACCTGGCTTCACCTTGACACTTCTCACTTAAACATCCCTTTATAATATGAAGTCTAGTTACTTTATAATATAAAGCACCATAATAAACCACCAATACATTAAATAATCATTAAGTCTCGAAGTAATTGCAATATATTAATTCGCTGAAAACCCGAAAGCAGAATGATAAGTACCCAACAATGCCAGAACTGCCTTGACCAGAATAGGAATTGGCCAAAGTGACTTACTAAAAACAGTAAGTCCAAAAACAACAAATCCATATCAAAGACCCCCAAAACCAAACGTTAACTCATGGGGGTCGCACTGATGAGTTGACAAAATCCAAAATCTAGGAACTTGCTAAATCGGGGACATTACTGTTCTCCCTCCCCAAGATTACTTGTCCTCAAGTAATCGCAATCCAGGATGCTGTAAGATATCCTCAGGCTCCCAAGTGGCGTCCTCATCTGGAAGATCTGCCACTTAACCAAAAACTCACGAATGGTCCTCCATCGCAACTACCTTTCTCTAGTATCAAAAATTGCTTCCAAAATCAACTGCAACCTTCCTTCATCGTCCAACGGAGGCAATACACGAGAAGGTACCACATGATGACCCAAAGCCCCCTTGAGGCGTGAAACATGAAACACATTATGAACTTTGCTATCATCAGGCAATTGCAAGTCATACGCCACCTCACCAACCCTTCATACAATCTGAAAGGGTCCATAATATCCTAGCTTAAGTTTCTCAACTCCACTTTTCTTGATCGAAGACTGCCGATACGGCTGCAACATCAAATAGACCATGTCCCCTACCTGAAAAGTTCAAACTGTTCATTTTGATCAGCATACTGCTTTTGTTGATTCTGTGCTTTTTGTATATCATCTTTCAAGGTCCTTACTACATCCTGATTGTCTTGTAACAACTCCCCAGCACTTGGTACTCTCCTATCACCAGATAACAAGTCTACAAAACTAGGTGGTTCATGTCCATACAGAGCTCTGAAAGGCGACATCTTTATAGTCATGTGATGAGTGGAATTGTAACAATATTCACATAAGTAAATCCACTTTACCCACGCCTTTTGCTGAGAAGAGACATAATTTCACAAATAACCTTCAACTCACTTGTTCACTATTTCCGTCTGGCCATCAGTTTGCGGATGGTAGCTGGTACTAGGAGTCAACTTAGTCCCACACAATCTAAAAATCTCCTGCCAAAAATGACTCATAAATCTACTGTCACGGTCACTCACAATGGTTTTAACTTTTAGGTAAACCATGTAACTTGAAGATCTCTCTAAAAAACAATTCAGCTAATTGCACAGCTGAATAGGTAGTAGTAATAGGGAAGAAATGAGCATACTTCGTGAGTCTGTCTACTACCACATATATACAATCCTGCCCTTGGGCTTTAGGCAAGCCCACAATGATGTCCATGGAGATCCCTTCCCACTTCCTTTTAGGAATAGGAAGTGGCTGTAACAAACTAGTAGGATATGTGTGTTCGTGTTTGTTCTGTTGACAAACCGAACATTCTCGGACATAGTGATGAACATCATCCTTCAACCACTTCCATGTAAATCTCTCCCAAACCTGTCAATAAGTCTTGAAAAACCCTTAATGACCAGCCATAGGAGAATCATGGAATGTCCGTAAAATAATATTATGCACCACTGACTTTGGAATTAGATAAATCCTCCCCTTATAGATAATCAACTCACGTGAAGGTGAATATCTGTCATCCTGAATGCTACCATCCACAATACTTGTCGCCCACTGATCCTTGGCGTATTCAGCTATAATTAAATGCCTCCAATCCTTTGAAATATCAGAAACTACACAAAGGTGAGGTCTCCTCGAAAGAGCATCCGCAACTACATTTTGAGTCCCCTTGATATAGGAGATATCAAAATCATAAGACTATAGCTTGTTGACCCATTTCTACTATCTTTCATTCAAATCTATCTGTCCCAAGAAATGTCTCAAGCTATTATGATCAGTCTTAATGTAAAACTTGCTGCCCACCAAATATTGCCTAAATTTAGCCAAAGCGTGCATGATAGCTAACATTTCCTTATCATAAACACTGAAAGTTCTTTCAAGACCCCGCAATTTCCTACTCTCAAAAACAATGGGATGTTGATCCTGTTGGTTCCCAAAACCGTAGATTGGAATTCTACAAGCCTTGCCTGCTCGATGTTGGGATATTCAACCGTTAAGGCCAAGTTGACAGGATTGATCGATGTGATCCAAATCCCCTGCACTTCCGGCTTTGCAAAACCGAGGCGGTGTACCTGATCCTGGACAACAACCTTAAATTCAAGATGCTTAAAGCAGATCAGTTAGAACACAAATACAATGAAAGTTTCCCTAATGGCAAGAATTATAGAAATCTTCAAATTTGTGAACTACGAATTAAGAATAATAAAAGAATATATGAATTTTTAAAATAAAAGTGCTTATTATAGATGATTGCAACAAATGAATATATTATTTCTTTAAAGGAAAGATATGAAGTAATTGCCATTGTATGGACTGCGAATTATGAAAAAAATATGAAGACCAGTGTCGAAGGGTGATACAGTCAGTATTATAAGTTTAAAACGTAAAACTTTATAAAATTCTATGCACATTTATTATTAATAATTTAGTAATCAAGATGTGATAGATCAAATATATGGACGCAATTTTAAAACAGTCTGGAATGTATTTTAACTCATGTTCAGAGACAAACCAAACATAGACTTAGAAACAATTAAATATTTCTCAATATCTATGATGTTTGATTTTAAAATGCTATAATTAATCCTATCCACTTATCCATCATATAAATTATTTATAAAAATAAAAATAATAATTATAAAGGATGAAACTATATAATATTTTAACATTAAAACTTCATGCAAATGAAATAAATATTTCTTATTGATCATGCTGGAAATAAAATTGCATTGAAGACACTCCTTACGAATGATCCATTCGATATAGTTTTTACTCTAGAATCTCATTAGAATTTATTGAATAACCCACAATTCACAGACTTAGTTCAAAACTTCATTTCTCTGCCAATAAAAGAATATAATCCATCATAGTGCATCATAATATATAAAAATTTTAGAATATCAATATGAATCGTCTCCCTCTTTGTTTCTTGCATCTATATTTATAGACAAATGAGAGGTTGCGGAGATGAAAAGGCGTGTCTCTCCAAGCAACTAATTATACTTTAACAAAGAAACCACTTGATAACACCTTGAGCCATGAATCTGTCTAGAGCACGTGATGACTCTTAAGAGAATAATAATCCAATCCTAAACCGTTTTTTTGTCGTTGCCTATTAAAACATTCTCAATTAGTGATAACTGGCTTAGCTTGGGATAACCCTTTTCAATATAAATTCGTAGAATAATCAATTTGCAATGAGTGGTTTTATTTACGCAACATCCCTTAGTTTTGTCTTTGTGTTGATGCCTGTACATTGCTTATTCGATGCGAATGAGGATTTTCGGTGCTGCCAAGGAGCTTTCAAGTGATGCTGATGAATACTCACGTAAAATCCATGGTGCACTCTTCATATGCTCTTTAGATTCATGGAAGTAGAACATTGGTGAGTTTCTCTTCAACCTGCCATAATGCCATGGTGATTTCAGTTGTTTTGGAGGATCGTTGTGCCACCTACATCAAAGGAGAATTTATAGTACTGAAGTTCATTTTGATACTCTTAGTCATCGCTGCTCGGCATTCCAATTTTCTTCCATCGTATTCTCCATATTTTTGCCCCAAAACAAAGAACCATTAGACGTGTATTATTGATTTTGCAGTAATTAGTGCTTCTAGCGGCTAAGTGCGAAGACAATTGGAGGACAGTGATAAAATTCAAATGGGAGAAGACAATCTTCAAACTCAACACAAAAAGATCATCTTCGTCTATTCCTCAAATTGCTTATAAACATAGGATATTGATACTAAGGAATTGCCATGGGATCCTCCAAGAATTAGTTGCCAAAATATTTACTTTCCTTCGAATAAATTTTTGATTATCAAAAGCTAGGATATCACACTTCTGCGACCAATTGTAAATATTTGCCATACTTTCTAGTTTCTTGGTAATGTGTTCATGGGACTTAAGTTCATACATATTAAGGACTCCAAACATTATCGTTATTCATTACACAGTGTATATATGTGTTGCTACTTCGGTATATTCATACTGTAGCTATTCGCATCAATGCATAACATCATTGGTTCCTTCAATAATAATTTTGTGTTACTACCTCTCCATTGTTCTTCTGATATAAACTTCAAGTTACTTTGCATGATTTTATTACACAAACTTGTGGAGCTGATTGTGGAACACCCTGTTCATATAGACTGAAAAGTGGCAGGAGCATTGGTGAGACCAAAGGTCATGACCAAGAATTCAAAATGCCCACAGTGACACCTGAATGTTGTCTTCTCTATGTCCTGCTCTCTAACCCAGATTTGATGATAGTCGGATCTCAAATCAATCTTCGAAAAATACTTTGCCCCATGCAATTCCTCAATAAGCTCATCAATCCGTGAAATCGGATACCAGTATTTTATGGTCTTCTTATTCAGCATACGATAATCAATGCACATCCGGAGGGTACCATCCTTCTTCACCAGAACAACTGAAGAAGTGAATGGGGACTTGCTTGGCCTAATATGCCCTTGATCAAGTAGCTTCTGTATGGTCTTCTCAATTTCATCTTTGAGCCTCTTCGGATGGCGATAAGGAGTAATCATAATAGGCTTAGTGCCCTCCTCCAACTCAATAATATGCTCAATCTCACAATCTGGTGGCCTACCAGGGGTAAATCATTAAACACTTTAGAGTGTTTAATCCTCAACTGTTGGATATTAAGATGATATTTTGCCTCAATATTCTCTTGAGTTGGCATAATCCTACATTCCACTGCCCAATCAATAATATCCTCATGACGAACCAAGTGCTGCATACGCCTAAGTGAAACTTGTTTCAACTCATCATTACGGATTGCTTTAAGAATTGGGGGCTGCCCGTCCTTAATGAACCTCATCTCCATCTTCTTTGTGCTCAAGTAGATATCCTCAAGTGTGTGTAACCATGCCATACCAAGGACTATATCTGTCCCCCACATATCCACCACATAAAAATCTGCAGTGAAAGCATATATATTAAGCTTCACAGGAAGATCTGCAATCATCTTGTTACACTTCAAGGTGTAACCATCAGCTACCTATACTTGTAGGCCCTTGAAATCCTTAGTCTGCATACCCCTCCTGGTAATCAAATGAGCATCAATGAATTTTGAGTAGCTCCAATATCAAATAAAGCAACAATACCCTGTCCTACTATGAGCCCATGCATCGAGAAAGCTCCCTCCTTCCTAATACTAGATAAGTAAGCTACCTTGAGGTTGGAGTCATCCACCTCATCATCAACATCATCACTCCTATGCTGATCCTGATCACTATCCCCAAACGGCTCCTGAAAATCAATATTGCCATCATCATCGTAGAACCACTCCATCATCCTATTTTTACCCTTAGGTTTCATGGGATAGTCATGGTTGACATCATAGGGACCCTTGCAATAGAAACACAACTTCCTCCTCAAAACATTAATTATTTCCCGATCCATTAATTATTTCCCGGTCCAAGGGTGCTACAGCAAGACGCTTACCCTCAATCTTCTCCTCTTCGGGGAAGTGTCCTATCATAGGAGGACATAGCAGGCTTTGAGGCAAACTTGCCTCTAGGTGTAGAGGCCTCTAAATTACGGGCTTTTTTCATTGCCTTCTGTAATGATGCGGGGTCTAATGACTTAACCTACCCTCTTAAGTGGCTCAGGAAGGCCCTCAATGAAAAGCATAACCCTCCTTTGCTTAAATATGTCATATACCATCACCGACAACCTCTGGAACTCATTGATGAATGCCTCCAAACCAATTGTTTGTCCTAACTAAGTTAACTCCCTAAAATAAACCTCAGGATCCTTCTTGTCAAAACGTTCTATCAATCTGTCAACAAACTCCTAGTATGATATGATCTGATTATGATGGAGAGATACTAAACCATGATACCACCAATCGTGCGCAACTCCATCAAGGTGTAGCACAACAAACCTAATGGCATCCTCCTCAGTCATAGGATGCAGAGCAAGGTAGGTATCGAGCTTGAGGACCCAAGCTCTAGCAGTCACTCTACCACTCCCATCAAAATGAGCCAATGTCATCTTACCAACTGCCTATTGGAGCTTAGGATACTTGGGCCATTGTCTGTCACTAGCAGGCCTACCCGTGGAATGCTCACGCTTTTGTGTCAGATATCTGTTAAAACTCAAGTTATCGTTTAATGCCTGAGGAAGAGGATCCCACTCATGAAAATGAGTCAGTACATCACCAGCAAATGGAGCAGCGTCAGAACTTGTGCTAATTGTATCTAATTCGAGTCTCAGGAAAGTGGGTCTCTGTGGCCTGTCTTGAGCACCAATATAACCTATACTGTCCACCCTGTTATCCATCCTGACATGATCCTCGGTCCTGTGCTCGTCATCAGCCCTGTGCCCTGCATCCACACGTGACCTGTAGGAACCAACAGAAACATCTTGGTCTCTCTCCCTACCTCGATCTTGAGGCAAAGCTAATTGCTGCAAGGTGTTAGACAACTGTTGGAGAACACTTGTCATCTGCTGTTGCCCCATTGCAATATGTCGAAATGCTTGCACGGCATCTCTGTCAACCTAAGCATCAATAGCACATTGTCCGAAGCCACTAGAACCACCGGACTACCCACCGAGCCAAACTGAATCTTCGGCTCTCCCTCTCCAGGAGGTGCATTCTGATCTCGTCGGGTGTAGTGCATACCTGGCACAAATTGTCGATCGCTATCCATATTTCAAGATGCAAAATAACCAAATTATACCTCTGAAAATTCTGAGCCCAATTCCTGTAGGCTGGCAGGAAACTGCTCTGATACCACTATAAAGAGCTTGACTAAACTCTTTTATGATTGTAAACTCAATTTTGCTTTGTCACAAAATGTTTCCTAATTTCGATAATCCTGAATTTTAATATTTACTTTGCTCTTTGGAAAATATCAAAATTGAATAGAATTCATTAAAAATCTCACAAGATTTATATAATTACTTGCACAAAAACAGTAAGTGCATTTCGTAAGGAACCTGGCAATTGGAAAAATAACGGCAGGAGCTTGTTAAGGGGAAAACGTCCAAGGCTGCTGATATATGGAATTGATGATCTATGCCACAGCCAACAGAAGACCTCATCATCATGTTATCACACGAGCCAGGAGCCCCAAGGGTGATGTGGTGTCTTTCCTTACAGATTTGGCCTCTTCACAATGAGTGAACACCTGAAATCAACCTCCCACAACAATTTGCAATCACTGAAACCCTCACACGGCCAGGGAAAGGGTACTGATTTGTTACACTTGCCATCCACTTCTATGCTGACTGTAAATATGGCCCTGAGACTTTGCAAAGAGCAATAAATATTGCTGAATGCCACCCGCAAATAGGAATGCCGCTCACAGATAAATCCCAGCCTTTAGTCTTCTTTCCCCACGTCTTCAATTTGCAGAAACCAAACTGTCAATGATACGTCTCCTCCTTAAGAACTCAGCATAGGAGTAAATAACAATCTCCAAACACAGCAGACCACAGTAGGAGGCTTGTTGAATTGCTATACAACAGCAGCAATTCACACGAACAATCTTCAGACCAATTCTTGAGAAACTCAGTCAAAAATCCTCACCAAATTGTTAAGAGATTAAAATATATAATCAAGATGCTTTTCTCCACGAATGAAGTCATAGTTATAAAATTTTGTGCAACTTGGCTTCACCTTGACACTTATCCCTTAAACATCCCTTTATAATATAAAGTCCAATTACTTTATAATATAAAGCACCATAATAAGCCACCAATACATTAAATAATCGTTAAGTCTCAAAGTAATTGCAATAAATATGACTTCGCCAGATTAATTAGCCTAGAGCCCAAAAGCAGATGATAAGTACCCAACAATGCCAGAACTGCCTTGACCTGAATAGGAACTGGCCAAAGTGACTTACTAAAAATAGTAAGTCCAAAAATAGCAAATCCATATCGAAGACCCCCAAAACCAAACGTCAACTCACGAGGGTCACACTGATGAGCTGACAAAATCCAAAATCTAGGAACCTGCTAAATCGGGGACATTACAGTCCTTCATGTTTGAAAATTTCGTCTTTTCTATATTTCTTCTGTGCTTCTGTCTAGTGCCTGATGGGGTTTGCTTGTAGGATTTTCCTTATATTATTCTATCGAGTGGACTTAGGGCAATTCTCACTAGATCATATGAGTCTCATGCATGCATCTTTAAGGTATCTTGGCAAGAAGAAATCATTAAGTGTATTATTAGGGCATTGATTTTTTGCTGCCTACTGATAATAACTGAATATAATCATTTCTATGATTTCATATGTGCTCTTTTATGGTAATGTAGTTTACCCATGGCATTAGACATTACCTAGTTGAACCACCCTTTGTTAATGTATGAATTGCCACCTACTTTGCATTTTTTGGACCAAATGATATACCTGTATTAACTAGTTACAGTTGCATTGCACATACAAGCGTTACAGTTAGTATGTTGTAGAGTTTTTTTAATATTGTGTCATTCTTAGACTCAAGTGGAAGTCATTTTCCAGTTTCTTGAATAATTGCCAAATCCTTACTTGTTATGATAAAAAATGTCCCACTTTCACACTCAAATCGATGTCTTTGAATAGCTGAGGGAGATTTTCAATGCATATGATAAGATGAACTTGAAGAATTAACTTTCGCGAAAGAAGGTGCAAACATGGTATAAGGCATGAAATATGAGATCCAGTGCTTTAGAGTGCATCTTATTCAAAGTGGCCAGAATGTCTAAAATTGCATCCGAAAGAGCATTACTTATCTGTTAGTAATGATAATGATAGCCACAATAGTTTTCTGATCAATTTGCTCAATGGCCTTGTCAAAATCTACATTAACATAATGAATTATTACCTTGACCATACACCAATGAAAACACAGACTTCCTCCTGAGATCATTTTTGATATCATCTATTGTCTGTCTTTGGTGGTACATTCTTCTGCGGTTGTGCATAAAACTCTTACTTATGTGAAAACTTGATTGGTTCAAAGATGGAATGTCTGTGTGAAGTTCTCTATTTGGGAATTATATTCTCCAAATCAAGGTTCTTTTATTAGTTTCTTTCTTTTACATTTGTGCACGTTTTTTCTGCTTATTATTGTTAGTATTATTGGCTCTAGAAAAACTTACCCTACTGTTTTGATTGTTGGATTTCTTGCATTACTTTGTGTTTTCTGATTGTTATGCATCATATTTTTGCATTTACTCCATCTGTAACATAAGGTAATATTTCAGTTCAAACTAATCTGTAGAATCATCTGAAGCTTTCTTCTCTCTTTCCATATTTACTTCTATAGCCTCAAGGTCCAAAGGCTTATTTGTTTCTTTGTTTCTTAAGAAACTGATGTTGAATTTTTCCAAGTTCCCTTTGATATGATACTTGCTAGCTTTGCCATTTGAATGAGGAGGAAATCTCACAGGCTGGCAAGATTGAGCTCTGATACTATTGTAAGATCCCTATTGGATTATTCAATTATGATTTGACCAATTTTCAATCCCTTCAACAATTTTCAGGTTTTAGCTCCACAAGCACATTAGATATAATTAATTGTTTTACAACTAGATGTATCAATATAATAGTTATGGACAATGAAATCAATAAAATTTATCATTTTAGACCATGAAATAAATATACAGACATCCTCTGTTAAATCTCTTTATTTCCCAAGAAAGTCTGCTGGAACAAATATACGGACATCAATCTGCTTTTAGTCATAATAATGCAATCCAACTGTGTAGTGATGTTATGGCAAGCACCAACATACTTGTAGATTGTAGATATTATATATGATTGTCATAACATTACCAGACTAAGAAATTTTTATTTTTGGGGACCACTGAATTATCTCAAATTTATCTGCAGAGTCAATCTGCTACACTAAATATTTATTGACTGTTATATGGGTGATACTAGTTGACTATTATGCCAACAAGGGCATTGTAAGAACAGTTCTAGACTGTTTAATGATGATACTATAAAAGGCTACATCAAGTTGCACAAATATAAGGCTATGCAAAAATTAATGAATTATCAAGATAATTTTTAATATATATAAAACAAGACTTCATTGCTACTTCAATTTACCTGTAACTTTGAAGCACATCTACATTTTCTGGATGGGATCTTCCAAGTTTGAAGCAGGGGTATTCCTCCACTAATTCAGTGGTGGAAATTAGGGATTTTTCATCCTCCAATTCCATACCTAGAGAGCTTTTATCCAAAGGTTAATTGAAGCAAAGTGCAATGCTTCAACAAACAGCATAAATCAAAAAGTAGGATGGTTGATGAATATGACTTGCCTCTAAGTCTTCAACTTTCCTTCATGACCTTTGACTTACATTTGACTTTTGAGAAGTAAAAGATTAAAAGAGCCCTTATTTTACATGTGCCCTCTTTATTATAATTGTAATCCCAATTACTTAGTGCGAATTTCCTAAACCCATGAAAATTGTATCGTAGGCATTTTGGGATTTAGTTTGGCCAATTTTGGAAAAAGGGGCATTATAGGTGGGTTAATTTGTCTAGGTTTGTCTCCTGAGACTCTTGCTTGAGTTTTGGAGGAATGACATTATACATACGATTGCTTGGGAAAATGATTGGTCTGTCACAACATACATTGGATGAAAAGGTAATCTAGTATGCCTGCATTTGCCTTGAAATTGATTCAAATAACCCATTGCAGATGCTATGGAAATTTGTCCCGAGTCCTCTTCTTGGTTGAGCAATTGGACTATGAAGCTCTTCCTTTATGTTGTCAGATTGCCACAAATATGGACACCTTAAGAGTAGATGCTGTAGAGTAAACCATGCAACTATTCAGCTAAAGCTCTCCCTTGTTCAACACCTAAGCTAGATAAAGGGAAAGCTCCTACGATGGAAGGTGTAGCTGATTAGGAGGGTTTCGTTCCTGTAAAGTCTCATAACAAGAGTAGAGGACAAACGAGGTCCCCCAATGACAGGCATGGAGATGGGATCTATAGTTGTTTTGAATCCTTGGATATGTTGGTTTCGTAGCTATGTTATCCTGAACTTTTGGGGACAAGGGTACAGGGGAATGAGTCTATAGGATGGATTTGTTTTTTTCTTTACCATTTTAATTTTTAGAGGATGGAGGGGATGACTGTGAAAATAGGGAAAATTTAAAAAGATAGGGAAATTTTAAGTATTCATATGAAAACATGGATACAACATGCTTATATAAATGAGAGAACCTTAACCATTTATGTTTGTGTCAATTTAAATTGAGAGTTCACATGAGAGTCGAACTCAAACAAATTATCAAATCTCAAACATTAATACTAAGGGACAGCCAGGCGACACATTTTGTGTGCCTCCAAAATTTTTGGGACCAGTCAATTATGCTTAGGGATGCTTCCCTGGGTAACATTGTTTTATAGGAAAGGCTTAGTTGGACTGTTAGAAGGTCAAACCTGATTTATCTAATGCCTAGATGCTCAAATGGGCACAATAAGCTTCTGTCGACTTTTAGTGAGTTGGAGTAATGTGTGTATAGAGAGCTGAAAGACTGTGTAGGGCTGGCTGATTCAATGACTATTTTAGAGAAGGATGCTTAGGATTCTGGAAAAAATGAAGATCAACTCCACTTGCATTGGTTTTGCAACAAATGTATCTCAAATATGGTCTTCATAAGCCTCCCATAGTGGGACTAAAAAAGACCAGAAAAAGTGATATTAATTGGTGAGATATTGATGGAGTCTGGTTTAGTGAAAACCACTGATTCCTATTTCTCTCCTAAAAAATGATTGTGCTCTCTTGGAATGCAAGGATATGAATAACATCCCTAGACAAAAGGTTATTCATGAGTTGATTCACTTTCATTCTCCTGATACTGTCTTCATCCAGAAGACTAAGATATCCATGGAATTGTACATTAGATGTGGTTTTCTGGTTTGGGGCTAGAGACCTATGTCAATGTATCGGACTCAAGGCAGTTAAGGTGGCATTGCTTGCCTTTGGGACCTACACAAAGTTGTTCTAACTTGGTGGATTTCTAGTAGATCTTCCATTTCTGTGGTTTTCAAGTATGGAATTGGGTGAAGTTATTCTCCTTGCCAATGTTTATGCTCCGATTGATCTTTGAGGGAAGACCTTTCTCTAGTCTCATATCAGGTCGGTTAGGGTCCTTGCTGTGTATCTTGCTTGGCTTATGATTGGAGACTTTAATGTTGTTACTGGTTTGGAGGAGAAGAGGGGGGTTTTGTTAGGCTCAAGCATTGTTTGTTAGTTTCTTGAATTAGAAACAAATGTATATGAGTGTAGATCAAATCAATAAATTGGAGCAGATTTATCTGGCCTAAACAAATAGGAGTCACTGAGCTCTTTTGTTGGCCATATTGAGAATAAAAAACTGAAATTGGAATGACCAAAAAAAAAGAAAAACTACTACATATGAAAAGAATTAATGAGAAAATGAAAAAATAATTACAGCAAGGCTCTCTTTAATGACATTTAATATCATTTACATTTTTGTGTAACTATTGCAAGTGGAAAGATACACAAATACTAATTAGAGACACTCTATATTCTGTAAAGTGTATATATGAAAGCTTATATACAAAACTAGAAGTTCGATAGAGATATATAGCAGGCAGTGGAGCACCTTTTGGGCATTTAAGCCCTCAAGTTTAACAATCACAGAAGTGAACTTGGGGTTGACTTAGGTCATCCTCAACCGACATGAGCATGAATATAAAAATATAAATTAAACTAAGAAATTTTTGAAAATCAATGCTTATCTCGTTGCTCTTCAGCTTCTAATGTGCTGGTAGATTCATATTGGAGTGCAGGGATTTTTTTTTCTATCATCTATGTACTCATGCTGCAAGGAAATGCTAGGAATCTTCCACAATTGTTTTCTTGTTGATTGATTTGATGTTTAGCTCAAGGCACTGCCCTTCTCTTACAGGAATTGAATGTCCAAATGAATCTTAAATAAACAATTCACTTGTATAATCATTGTCTGCAGGTGGCTGTTGCCCTCTCTCATGCTGCAATTCTTGAAGAATCAATGAGAGCACGTGACCTGCTGATGGAGCAAAATGTTGCACTTGATGGAGCTCGCCAAGGGGCTGAAACAGCTATCTGTGCCCGTAATGACTTCTTATCTGTAATGAACCATGAAATGCGTACTCCAATGCATGCTATTATTGCCCTGTCTTCACTTCTTCAGGAGACAGACTTAACTCCAGAGCAACGTTCAATGGTTGAGACAATCTTGAAGAGTAGTAATCTCCTTGCCACACTTATGAATGATGTGTTAGATCTGTCAAGGCTCGAGGATGGGAGCTTGGAACTCAACATTCGGAAATTTAGTCTTCCAGCTATGTTCCATGAGGCATGTCTTGCAAACCTTCTTTTCTTGACAATCGTATATAACAAGTAAAGAAAAGATGAATGGTTTTAAATGTAAGTAGAGGCACATGCTTCTCAATATTCAGCTCTGTTGCCAGGCACGCTGACTAGTTTGCATGGCAGGTTCATAATCTTGTAAAACCCATCGCATCTGTGAAGAGATTGTCGGTGTCAATTACTCTGGTCCCAGACCTACCACAGTATGCTGTTGGTGATGACAAACGTCTTATGCAAATTGTATTGAATGTGGTAGGGAATGCTGTGAAGTTCTCTAGGGAAGGTAGTATTGTGGTGACAGCACAATTAGAGAGGCCAGAATTCCTGAGAGATTCACGGGTTCCAGATTTCTACCCAGTGCAGGGCGACTCTCATTTTTACCTAAGAGTGCAGGTATTTAATGGCATATTTTTAATTTGGATTACAATGATTAAGAAACAATACCAGTTTAGAGGATGATCAGCTTCCTCTTGGATATGGCACAAAACTGATTTCCTGGAATATTCTATCCACCAAAACTTAATAATCCTCCTGTAAAAGGAAAAAATTGAAGAAAATGACAAACCATAGGATAAGGTCCAAGTGCAGCATATGTGAATAAGAGTTTAAAAATGAAATGTCAATTACAGTTAATTTCTGAGATCTAGATGGGTTTATCAATTCAGAATTCTTATTAATGTATAAATAATAAATATTATGAGTCATAAGAAAACTTTTTTATTGTACACTATGGAGAAACATGAGATTTTGTATCCCTGCACCTTAGATTCAACATCTATGAACCAATGAAATCAACTCTTTTTAATGATTGTTTCTTACATCGAATACCGGTTATATGTGTGGATTCACAGGTAAAGGACACTGGCCTGGGAATCAATCCTCAGGATATTCCAAAGCTGTTCAATAAATTTGTGCAGTCTGATGTGATGACAACTAGGAATTATGGTGGCACTGGCCTTGGCCTAGCCATTTGCAAGAGGTGAAATTTTTTTGTAAAGAAGAGAGTCTTTTATAGTTGATTCTGTACCAGGAAATTTTTTAATTTTTCTTTAATGATGGATACCAAGTTATTATTTTCTGTGAGTCATAATACAGGTTTGTAAATCTAATGGAGGGTCATATATGGCTCGAGAGTGAAGGATTAGGCAAGGGCTCTACTGCAATATTTATTGTTAAGCTGGGGATTCCAGACTCTCGAAATGAATTGGATTGTCAAATTGCATTTCCCATTCAATCCAACTCTAATTACACAGATTTTCCTGGGTTGAAAGTCCTCGTTACAGATGATAATGGGCAAGTAATCTCTATATCTCCTCACCTAAAAATCTATATCAACTACATGTTTGGTGTACCTCCGCTGTTTTTCTATGGTTAAAGAATACTAGTTGGGCATGTCTGTGATGTAACCAAAGCCTTAGTAACTGCTTGGCATTTTAGCTTTCATTTCGGCATTTTGGTCTGTTTGTAAAAAAATGGGGCCTTAAAAAAGGATTTTGTTCAGACAAAAAACATGTTAACACTTTGTATGGGTTGGATGTTTTAAGAATGACCTTCAAATGGTTGTCTGTGCTTTGTATGTGTCCTATAGTTCCTCTTTCTACCTTTGGCCATTCTTGCTCGTGAGAACTTATGATATTTCATATAAAAAACACAGTCAATCGTATTTGGAAGGCAAGAGTGGAACTTGTTCTATCAATTGTGTAGAGTAATGTCGTGCTTGCTTTTCCTGGCTATTATTGGATTCTATAATGGTTGTGATAGCTGTTTCTTGTTGATCTTGCAGTGTTAACCGGATGGTTACAAGGGGCCTTCTTGCTCGTTTAGGGTGTGATGTGACAGTTGTTAGTTCAGGTCGTGAGTGCTTACAAGTTATATCACAGGCTGGGCAGAATTTCAAGGTATTATTTCTGGATGTATGTATGCCAGACATGGATGGATTTGCGGTTGCTACTCACATTCGAGAAATGATTCCTAATCAACTTGAAAGGCCATTACTTGTAGCGCTTACTGGAAGTACTGACAAATCAACAAGAGAAAATTGTTTTAAAGTTGGCATGGATGATGTGCTACTGAAACCAGTTGCTCTTGAAAAGTTGCGCAGTGTATTAGCTAAGCTCTTGGAGCATGGTTCACAATGTAAGAGTAGATAGAAGCTATGATTGTAGGGAAGTAGTGGAGGCATGCCACTGATTATTTCTTGTGAGATTGATCCTTTCAATGGTTCTATCTTTCGAATGGACCCACCTTGCCTTATATTATCAGATGATACCATAAAAACATTATGCAATCCATGCAAAGTTAAACATGTAAGGATTCTGGAGAATCTACATCTGCAAGCCTGGTTATGAATGTACCTGTAGACATGCTGCAATGGCTAGTGTTTATCAAAGCATGAGCTATATTGCTTCCTTACTGTGTTGCAAGCAGTCAACACCCTCTTGTATACATATTGTCCAAAATTGTGCGACAATCCTCCAAGTGCCACTGTATCAGACATGCAACTGAACGGTACTGATCATTCTATATGAATGGCTAAATTTTAGTTTTTTGGGACCTGCAAAATGTTTTCAGAAGGCAAGCTTGTGTTACATCATTTGCCTGATCAAAAGTGCAAATGCATTACATGAATATTTGAGGAACCCAGTCCGCAACAGTGATCTGACTTTTAACATGGATTTTCATACTTATCTGACCAAGGATCTTGTCAATGGAGACTTTTGCCCGAGTTCTTAATATATTCCACCGTGGATGAACAATTAAAATGGAAAGTCCTCTTGTACATTTGCCTGGCAGATACATTTTTGGGATTGCAATAATTTTTTCACTTATTGTTTTTGGTCTCATGTTAGTTTCTTTGTAGATTATATAAATGATTTGAATGGTTAAACTAGTAGGAAGGACGATTAAACTGCCACCTTTTCAAAGCCATCAATTTTGTTTTTTCCCACGCAGTCGCCTTGGGATAATTTTACTTCATTCTTGGGAATCATCTTTTCATTTTTGGGACTAACAAAAATTATTGGGTTATTTATTGTGGTTCATATAGTTTGTACAAAATATAATTGATCAGAATTATTTAAGTAGTTGAAAGGATGATTGAAGTGCGACTTTTTAAGAACTCTCAAATTTTTTTTTCACCAGCTTCTATTGCTTCTTTTTTGGCTCGATGTGGATGCTCAATACGTAGGAAAAATTAGGAAGGGAATATCAACTGTCGTTCTAAAGCAAGCGAATCTTAACCTCAAAGGCTTATGTTCATTGATGTCAGGCTTTGGAGGCATTTAGATTGCTGAACTCAGCATTTTGATTATCAATTTTATACTACGAACATTGCAGATTAGAAAGAGTGCTCATGGTTGAGTAAAGATTTTTTTGAAAGTGTTATTCCTTTTTATATAAATAAATTAATAGTGATAATGAAGTAGTTATTAAAAAATCAATTCATTTTGAAACACATTTCTATTAAATTATAATTAAAATATTTTTTTAAATAACTTTTAGAAGCCTTCAATTAATCTAATAAAATAAATTGTGTTCTTGAAAAAATGAATTTGTAAGAACCAATTTAGGAAAAAAGAATGGAATTAAATGTTTGTTATACATTATAATTTTATAGCTAAATAGAATTAGAGCTATAAAAAGAAATGTAATATTATTATTTTACATATTTTAAGAATGATATTAAATTAATTAGGATTTTTTTTTTGATGAAATGTATTAATGAGAAATAGAGATTGCTTGTTATTATGCATTGACAAAGTGTTTGAAATGTGAAAATTATATTTTATTAATAATATGGAGAAGATGAGATATATGATAATTTTATAGTTATTCATTTTGTTATTTGTTGGAGATTTTGTTGGGATTTTTTGCTATGTTTAAATTTTTTTGGATTTGTAATAAGTATTTTATTAATTAAATAAGGCAGATTACAAAGCCACATCAAGTTTGAAGATAAAACATCCCAGCCTAGAACCACTGGATTCAAGATAGATTTCTAGGATACAACCCAAAAAACCACCCAACCAAGTTAGAAATTCATATAAACCAACAACAAACATAAACAACAACACAACCCGGAGAGGCATTAACCCATAGTAGTAAAATTGGGTATGTTGAAAGGCCAAAGACTAGAACCAATCATTCAAGAAACTTCCCGACTGCCTCCTCCTTTGAGAAATCGGGAGAGGATGACCCATATGCTCATTGCTACCAGAGGCCTCGACACCATTACCATTGTCACCGCCACTGCCACCGCACACTGATTATTTTGGAGATATTTCACACCGAGGAAAACAAGGATGCCCTCACCCCCCAAAGGTGTCGTTGATTTCACTGGAGTATGCTTCACCCTTTTCTTTGCCACCAACTCCTACCTCTCCATTTCTATTTTTTTAGAAAAATAAACAAATCTCTCCAACCCTTCCTAACACCAAATGTTTGTACTGTCATTGGTCGAGATGAAGACCAAATGACCAAGGGTTGCATGTTCTCGTTGTCACCACCAAAGAGTCACCAAGTACCACAATTCATGTGCAAGCCCACACCTAACTCTTTCATAGCAACAATCTTGCCAACTCACCAACTCACTTGCGCTCCAAACACGCATGAGAAACCCTCAATACCACATCCTTTGAAGAGCTCGATGTCAATGCCAAAGCCAAGAATGACGAGGAAATGTCCAAGTTGGTCTCAAGCCTCAGATCAATGCTAAGAAACTCTTCCCCAAACATCAAGCACACAACCTCCCAAAACTCCACATAATCGAATTTGAACACATTCTTCATCTGTTGCACAGAGATTGCCCCCATGAATCCATATAGCTGGCCTAATGATTCCAAAGAAATGTTTGCCTCCATGAAAATTGCACACGAAAAGAGACACCCCAAGTTCTAGAAAGTGTAATTAAGAACACAACACTACACTGCTCACAATCTTGCCTTTAAAGACTGATGCAGGAGCATCTTGCATGGAAAAAAAAATTAAAAATTGTGGAGGAGAGAGAAAGTGATGAAAATTAGAGGAGAAATAATAAAAAAATAAAAAAAGGGAAAAAGGAGAAAATAAAGGAAAAGGTGATTTCTATTTTCGAGGTGCATAGGTGGGCATAATAGAAAAAATAAAAAAATAAATGGTTGTCATTCCATTTATCGAGGTGTGTGGATAGAATTGTAAAAAGTTATGAATATTGTAGAAAGTTTTGGAAGTTGTAGAAGGTTGTGGAAGTTGTAGAAGGTTGTGGAGGAATTCTAAAAAGTTGTGGATAAGTCATGCATGGGGTGGTAAGTGCCTATTTAAGCAAGGCATATGAGCATTTCTAAATGAAGCTCAAGGGGAAGCTTGAGGAGTAGAAGCTCAAGGAGAAGCTTGAGAAGTGGAAGCTTGGGAAGGTGAAGGCTTCAAGGTGTGAAAGAGAATGAGGAAGTGAAGAGTGAGTTTTCCTGAGTCTGTAGACAGAGCGCCGAATGTGAGGCAGTTTACAGCAGGATTATGGTGGAGTTGTGAGTGTACACAGAGCGCCGAATGTGAGGCAGTTTACACTTGGATCTTGGATAAAGTTGGAGAAAAGCTAGTGGTTGCAGTTTAGAAACAAGAAGGTTGCTTGGTGGCTTGCGAGCACAAGTTGAGATCTCAGAGGTTTCTACCAGAGTGTGGATTTGGCTAGCTTGGGTTTGGATTGGATCTTAAGAGATCTTGTAGAAATGTTATTGTAATTGCTAAGGATTTTCAAGTATAATAAAATTACTTGGGAAGTATTTTGTCATTTCTTGTCTCCATTTTGTGGCATTTTTGGTTATGAGTTGGTAAGGGTAGTGCGTACCTTCATTAGTGGTATCAGAGTAGGCCCTTCGTCAGTGGTATCAGAGCTGTACCTTACATTAAAGACAATCGAAGCCTCTAGAAAAACTCACTTTCTGCAACATGATGTTGACACATCTCATTGCATTGCGCCATGATGGATACAGGGCAGAGGAAATCTTGTCCCACATCACCCCTCGGGCATACTCATCACTAGTTCAGCCAACCTACCAGTATAGTCTTGGCCTCCAAATTCATAAATTCTCGACTTCATAATGATGTGACATCAAGAGAAAGATTTTTAAAATCATTATTGGCCAAAGGCTAGATGCATTGCCCCCAAAACCTATAAGCCTCAAAAAAAAATTCAAATTTGTTCACTTGTGACCCATTCACCCCTACATTAAATAGTTTGTTTGCAATTGTGTTGGCCTCCCAAAGTACATGGGACACCTAAAAATCAACAAAATCCCTTAGAAGGTCTCACATCCTTCAAATATGTTTGTTGAGATACCATGTATCCATATCCCCTTCCACAATGCCAGTCACAACAAGTTGCAAGTCTTCTTCAAGATGAAGCCTCCGAACCCACAATTGTTTGGCCATCAAAATTGTCCCGACTCCCGCCATGCATTCTGCTTAATTCTTTGTACCATCTTCCAATCTTTTTGCACCTACAATAAGGATATTCCCTTTCTCACCTCGGGCCACAAAACTAGACCTCGAGGGACCAAGGTTGCCTTTGGATGTGTCATCAAAATTAATCTTAATCCAACCTTTCTTTGACAACGACCACCTCAATTCACTTACCCCTATGTGCTGAGGTTAAACCCTCAAAGGTCCATTAATAGGCCCAAACTTTACTAAAGGCCAATTTTGTTGAATCATAGAATCAAAATGACTGAAAGAAACCTTTTGAACATTAATATGAGATGTAACATTCAACACCAACTCTGACACCGCCTTTTCCAATCTCACCAAAAATTGATCCACAGAGTCTCCCTTGTCTTGAAAGATTCTTCGATTGTGTTCTTCCCAAATTTCCCACAAAGTGGTGGATGAAAGAACATTCCAAATCATCGAGAAGGTAGAAGAATCCTTGTGTGAGTACTAGGATTCCAACCAACTCTTCAAGCTATTGGGCAATTGTTACTTAATTTCTACAAACTGAAGACCAAGTTTTTAAAGAAAAATTGTGTCATAAAGAGATGATCCAAGATATCATCCATTTTTTTACACAAAACACATCTAAAAGGGCCAACAAACCACAATTTCATGAGCCTATCCCCAATCATAATTCTACCATTCTTTGCTAGCCATGAAAATGCACCTACGTTGGGAAAACAAAATTTATTCTAGTAAATCCAATTTTTCCATTCCACCTTCACGTTCTCCTTTGCTAGTATCATGTAGCCAATATTGACCCAATATTGGCCGCTCTTAGCCCCATACCATTTGACCTCATCTTGGTCACTTGATCCTATAACTGTCATGTTGTTTAAAATGCTAACAGAAGTGTTGTACTCCTACTTAGACAATCCAAGGGTGCTTAGTTCCTTCCAGTTAACCTCCTCCCCAACCTCAAATCTATCCATGTCAATAAAATCACAGACCTTCTCCCCTAGAGTCAAGTAGAGGTTGTCATGATATTCTAGTATATCCCATCTTGATCCAAGGATAGATGCCCATCCCATGAATCACGCCTTTTAAAAAAAAATTTCCTAGTGCCCAATTGCCAAGTCAAGTGATTTGTTATCAACCCTCTACAACTCAACAAGAATTCTCCCAAGGGTGAATCCCTTAGGAGGGTTCTCTATAGTAAGGGCCCTCTTATTAACAACACCATCCAAATATTTGGCATGAAATATTTTTGCCTACCTTTGCTTTGGTAATTTCTACATTGTCCAAAGAAGCTTAGTGCCCATTTCAGTAATCAACTTCTAATCCCTCAAACCAGCTCCACACGTTCCTTTTAGTTTACAAATTGTGCCCTAAGCCATCAAATGGGTTTTGTTCTATTCCTAAGCTCCATTCCACAAAAAATTATGCATCCTTTGTTAAATTATATTGATGACCTTAGTAGGAAATTTGAAACAAGCTAGAGAAAATAGGCATGACGAAAAATGATAGATTCAAGCATGAGAATGTGTCTTGTCAATGTTAGCCACCTATTTTTCCACCCTTCCATCTTTGCCTAACAAGCATCAATCAAATCCTTCAAAAATTCCACCTTTTCAACACCAACAAACAAGGGGGTGCCCAAAATTTTACATGGGAGTTGGTTGATATGGACTCCAAAAAACCTAGCAATATCCCTTTGCGAATCCATGTCCATGTTGAAAAAGAGTATTGCCAGTTTGTTCCAAATGATGCACTATCTAGTAGCTAGGCTATATAGAATCTAACACCTATTTCGTCACTTGCACCTCCCACATTGAAGCGATTCCAAAAAACAATGTATGATCTACACACTGAGTGTGTGAAGTAGGCTTTAGACCCCTGGCAATATCTATTCCTTTCCAAAGGCCTTTCTCTCTCTTCCTAGAAATAGTCCTCCCCAAAACCTTACTTTCAAGCATTCTTGCTTTGCTTGCCAATAGTAGTCTCTTATATCCAGTCGCTGAATGAAGAAATACCTTAGACCTCTTGTCTAACTTATACTAAAGAAAAAATAATTCCTTGTATTGAAATCTCTCTCTCTCTCTCTCTATATATATATATATATCAACAACTTTCATCTTTTGTATAGGCTACAAAATTATGTTCTGATCAATAGAAAATCAACTAATCCTTATGACTCCATCTTGATCACTTCCTCTTTCTAATATTTAGGTATATGTCTCTATCTATTCTATTCTTATATCTCCCTCAACACTATCTCCCTCTTATTAGATAGATGTATGTCTTTTAATCATTTCTCCCTCTGTAGTAATCATCAAGTACACTATCTCCCTCTGAGTAGATATTCCGTGCTTCTTCCTTTGATTGGTACACCACTATCTCCCTCAGAGTAGATATTCCATGCTTCTTCATTTGATTGGTACACCACTATCTCCCTCTTTGACAATAATGCCAAAGACTTGTCATCTCAACAAGTATATATGTATCCACAGTTGTGGATGGGTTGGATAACTCTTCTCAGAATGATCTTTCTTTGGTGGACTCTGTTGCTATCACTGATGATTGAAATGTCGTCCCTGTGGAGGTGACCAAGAATTTTGCAGTTGTCCCTTCATCTGTTGTTGAAACTGTTGATTCAAATGTTTTCCCTCTAGTGGCTCTGTTTCAGAATGGTGTTGTTGTCCCTTCTTCTGCTGTTGTCCAGAAAATGTGTGTTGGTGTTGTTTCATCTATTTTATCTCTTGTAGTGAGGGTTTTGGGGTTTGGCTATGGGGCTGAATGCCTTGATTGGTAGAAGGCCGATGGGAACGTGATGGATGGATGAGCATCAGTAAAAGGAAAAAAAGTCAGGTCCTCCAAACCTTTGTTTGATATGTCTTTATGTTCTCAATTGATGAGACCAAAATGTAAATCTTGATGGTTGGTATTGTATAAGGTTTCAGGTCCTTTCAAAACCTGTTGCTCCCCTACTCTTTTAGAGGTTGTCCCTTTTTGTATGGCTCTCCTGGCCTTCTTTGGACCTTTGTTTCTTTTTTGTTTGTTTTGGTTTAGGACTTAATGTCTATTTCTTTTGTAAACCGATGGGTTTCAGGCACCCATTAAAACTTGTTTTACTTAATCAAAAACATGTAGATATAAACATTTTAGTTTCTCCCTCTATCACCTAGCTTTTGATTGATCTGCAACTTTAGCTCTTTGATTAATTTAGGCAACTCCTAAAGTAGGATATGCTGCATTAATGTGTAACATATGTCAATCATATCAGTTGATGTAGAGCACTTTCCATGCTTTTTAAATAGCCATGGATAGGGGTATCACACCTAGTTTACCTCTTAGATACTCATGAGAATCCTTAGGTAATGGTTTTGTGAAGATATTAACTATTTTCTCTTTTGTATTCACATATAACATATACACATGCTTTTCTTGAACTAACTCTCTCAAGTAATGATATTTGATTGCAATGTGCTTAGTTTTTGTATGCATCACAAGGCTCTTTGATATATTTATGGCACTTGTATTATCACAATAAAGTATCATAGGTTTAGTGATTTCCTCCTTCATATCTTTGAGTTTCTATTTGATCCACGCAATGTTCGTACAATTTATTACAACAAAAAGTAGATTGAAATATGCGGTTTTGTTTCTTGCTGGTCCAACTAACCAACCTCTTTCCTAAGAAAAATGCTCCTCCATTAGAACTCTTTATGTCATCAATATCTCTAGCCCAATCAACATCAGTGTAGGCTGTCAACTCAAACTTCTCATTTTTCTTTTAGTATAGACTATACTCTTCTATTCCTTTCAGATATCTCATTATTCTCTTAACAACCATCAAATGATTCTACCTGGGATTAGCAGATAATCTTGCAACTATCCCAATAGATAATGCAATATCAAGTCTGTTATGTATTACATATTGCAATTTCCCAATCATAGACTTGTACAATGTTTGAGTCACCTCAGTTGAATCATCATTCTTTCACAACTTGTGTCCTATCACTATAGGTGTACTTACTAGCTTGGACTCTTCCAATCCCAAAATTTTTAGTATCTCCTTTACATACTTAGACTGAGTGATGTATAAACCATATTTCAATATCTAATATACTTGCAAACCCACAAAGAACCTGATTTCTCCAAACATAGGCATTTCAATTATTTCTTCATTTCATTTGAAAATGCTTTATATAAAGTATCTTGACCTCCAAATATGACGCAGGAAAAGGCTGAATAACTAGGGCCAAAGGCTCACACAGCTATCAAACCACCCTACAAGAGTTAACACAATGGAAGCAAACACAAGGAACATCAACCAAAGGAGGAAGAAGAGAGAAATAGTTTTATTGGTTTATCAAAACATCTTCATACATGCCTAGCTATAAGGCCTTCTGGATTACGACCAATTGCAAATACATTCACATTCAAAGATCCAACTGCAAATTCACACTTTTAGTTCTGCTCTCTAAATTCTTCTTCTCCAAAAACTTGCCTATCTCTAAGCCTAAACACTCTATATATACTTGCCAAAATGACTTACAGATTATTCTAGAACATTACATAAGACGAAGGCCGACCCAACAATGGTTTGGACACATCCCAAGCAAAGATCTTAACATAAATGTTGTGATCAAAATAAATCCTAGAAGTTGGCTCGCATAAATCACGTCCAAATGCTGACACTCGACATTCACTGGGTAACTTGGCACATGAAGAGTCACTTGACATACACTAGGTAACTTGGCACATGAAGGAATTGCTACAGTAACTTGACACATGAATGAGTTGCTAGGCACATGAAGGAATTGCTAGGCACATGAAGGAACTGCTAGGCACATGAAGGAATTGTTAGGCAAAAACTTGTAAAATGAAAAAAAATGAGCAGGATAACGAGGCAACCCAAGATGCTCCTGCATAAGACAATCGGGGTTGAAATAAATGATTCTCCTTAATCATTGAGATGTCACAACTTGAGCTGAATCCAACTCAAATTGAGAAATCCATGAAGCATCTTCAATAGTTCTGTTCTTCCACTTCACCAAATATTCATAGTAATATTTTCCTCTTGTGCTCTTGCCAACTCTCTGATCCAATATCTGTTCAACTTCTTCAATTTGTTTCTTAGGATAATCATTTGATACAATAACTTCATCCTCTCACTCATGATACTTATATAAATCAGCAATATTTAATATATGAGATATATCCATGCCATCATGTAACTCAACTTCATAATTATTACCACTGTCAAACTTCTTCAAGATCTTACAAGGTCCAAATTTCTTCATCTTCAGCTTACTGTATGTTCCAACTAGGAATCTTCCTTTCTTCAGGTGAACCATCACCTCATCACCAACTTGAAAATCATGGTGTCTTCTAGACTAATCAGCATTCTCCTTATACTTTTGATTACTTTGTTCCAACCTCAACTTCACTCCCTTATGCAAAGACTCCATAAAATTAGCAAATTCTTCTAATGCAGTGCTTCTCTTTTCTTCACCAACAACATCTCTCAAATCTGATATACCTTTAGGATGCATTCCAGTAACAATCTCAAAAGTTGTCTTCCTTGTACTCCTATTCACAGAATTGTTATATGCAAATTCAGCTTGTGCCAATACCATATCCCAATTACTTGGCTTATTCCCAACTAAACATCTCAGCAAATTACCCAAGCTTCTATTCACAACCTTTTTCTGTCCATCTATCTCTGGATGGAATGTAGAACTAAACTTCAGCTTAGTACCCATGTTCTTCCACAAAGTCTTCCAAAAATAACCAACAAACTTACTATCTATGTCAGAAATAATACTTCTTGGTAATCCACACAATCTCACAATCTCTTTAAAGAAAAGTTTAGGAACATGCTCAACATATGATCTCTTCTTACATGGTATGAAATAGGCCATCTTAGAAAATATGTCCACTACAACAAATATGGAATCATACCCTTTCACTGCCTTAGGCAATCCAAGATCAAAATCCATACCGATGTCAGTCCAAGGTTTCTCAGGAACAATAATAGGTGTATACAAACCAGTATTTGACTCACCCCTTTTGCAACTTGACAAACTTCACAACTCTTTACAAGTTCCTGAACATACTTATACATTTGTGGCCAATAATACTTCTCTTTCAACAAACTCAATGTCTTATCAATTCCAAAATGTCCATCTAATCCACCACTATGCTTTTCCTTAATCAAATTCAACCTCATAGAACTTCTAAGAATACACAACTGAATACCTTTGAACAACATACCTTCTTGAATAAAATACTCATCATACTTACATATGTGATCTATCAGATTTGGTGCTTTGCACTCTCTCGATGCCTCAGAAAAATTAGGATCAACATCATACAACTCTTTCATTTCATCAAAACCAAGAACTTCGACCTTCATTTCAGTCAACAAAGAATGTCTTCTACTCAATGCATCAACAACTCTATTTGTAACTCCACTCTTATGCTTAATAACAAATGTGAAACTCTGTAAGTACTCAACCCACATCATATGTCTCTGATTTAATTTATGTTGACTTCCCAAGTATTGTAAAGCTTTATGATCAGTATACAACACAAACTTCTTAGAAATCAAATAATGTCTCCACTTCTTCAATGCTTGGACAATGGCATAAAATTCTTGATCATACATAGAATATTTCCTTTTAGCATCATTTAACTTTTCACTAAAGAAAGCATCAGGCTTACCTTCTTGACTTAATACAACTCCTATTGCATGACCACTTGCATCACATTCAACTTGAAATATTTTTTTGAAATCAAGCAAAACCAATGCAGGTAATTCAAAAACTTTTTGTTGCAAAGTCTCAAAACTCTTATCAGCTCCATGTGTCCACTTGAATTCCTTTTTATCTCCCCTCATTGTTTCAGTCATAGCATTACAAACAACACTGAAATTCTTTATAAACTTTCTATAAAAAATAGCCAAGCCATGAAATGATCTTACCTCACCCACATTCTCAGGTGTAGGCCATTTCAAAATTGCTTTAACCTTCTCAGGATCCATCTTCAAGCCATTAGTTGAAATCACAAATCCTAAATACACAATCTCCTCTTGCATGAAAGAACAATTTTTCAGATTAATCGGTAACTTTTCCTCTTTCAACCTCTGCAATACTTGTCTAATACGCTCAAAATGTTCTTCCTTAGTCTTGTTGAATATCAGAATATCATCGAGATAAACAATCAAAAACTTACCCAAAAATCTTTTTAGTACTTCATTCATCAACCTCATGAAAGTACTAGGTGCATTAGTCAAACCAAAAGGCATAACCAACCATTCATACAAACCATCTTTTGTCTTGAAAGTGGTCTTCCATTCATCACCTTCTTTGATTCTGATATGATGATAGCCACTCTTCAAATCAATCTTGGTAAAATACTTTGCTCCACTCAAACAATCGATTATGTCATCCATCCTCGGCATAGGAAACTTATATTTCACTATGATTTTGTTAATAGCTCTAGAATCAATACACTTTCTCCATTCTCCATTCTTTTTAGGTGCTAATACAGTAGGTACAACACATGGACTCAAGCTTTCTTTGATCAAACCTTTCTACAACAACTCATGTACTTGTCTGTTAAGTTCTTCATTCTCTATAGGTGGCAATCTATATGGTGATTTGTTTGGCAAACTAGCTCTAGGAATTAGATCCATACAATGACTTATACTTTTTACTGGAGGTAAACCATCAGGAATATCATTAGCAATAATTTCTTTATACTCATTCAACAATTCTGTAATTTCTACTGGTACTCAACTATCACTATCTGTTGCTCGGTCATTACTACCAACACTCGGTCCTCTAGGAACTATGGAAAAACAAACTTGATTCTTCTTCACTTCCTTTTCAAATTGTTTCCCATTAACCATACAAACTTTTATTGTAGTGCAACTAACCTCATCTGGACTTTCAATCAAAGACAACAATATTTGTTTCTTCCCATTTACTCAAAGAGTATATTGATTCAATCTTCCATCATGTACAACATATCTATACTATTGCCAAGGTCTACCCAAAAAAATATGACAACAATCCATAGGCATAATATCACACAAAACTTTATCAAAGTAATGTCCAATCTTGAACTTCACAAGGCATTGCTCACTTACCAATATCTTATGCTCATCTTTGATCCATGAAACATGATAGGGTTTAGGATGCTTCAGCCTCTACAATTACAACTTGTAACCAACTCCTTTGATGCCAAATTTGTAGAACTTCCACTGTCAATGATCACTTTGCAACATTTTTCAGCCATCTTACATCTTGTCTTGAAAAGACTCCTCCTTAAAACAGGTTCCTCATCACTTCCCTTATTACATAAGGTTTTTATCACCATCAGATCTTCTCCAGCCTCAGGTCCACTTGGTAAACCCTCATCATCTCCTTGAATCAAAACATTTCTGTTACCTAGCCCACTTTCAGAGGATCTATATTCAAAAGATCTATGTCCCTCTTTACCACATCTGAAACAATTACCATGAAATCCACCTGTAGTATAAGAATTACCTCTTCCTTGGTAAGAATTAGTGCCTCCTTGATAATAATTACCACTTTTCCATTCGGCCTTGCCTTTATCATCATTCTTCCATTCAGATTTGTCTTTATCCTTCATAAAATTGTCAGATATGCTGCCTTCACCATAAGATCTACCTCTACCTCTTTGGAATCTACCACCTCTACCTCTTTGTCTTTGTTCATGGTTCTTTGTCAAGATCTCCTCAACTTTCAAGGCATATTGATATGCGTCGTCTACACTTTCCAACTTCACAAAACTTATTTCATGTTGAATTCTAGATCTCAATCCATTAATGTACCTTGCAATTTTCTCAACATGATCATCCACATGTCCAAATCTGATGCCCAATCCATAGAATTCCTCGATATATTCTTTCACAGTCATGTCCTTTTGTTTCAAGCTTTGCATCTTTCTCAACAAGCTAGCTTGGTAATCAACAAGGAGGAATTTGTTCTTAACTTGTTCACCATCTTTGGCCAAGTTCTGATCTTTTCCTTTCCTCTCCTTTGTCTATCAGTTTTCAAGTGGTCCCACCATAGTGATGCATGACCTTTCAACCTAGTGACTGCAATCTTCACCTTTCTATTATCAAGAGTGTTTTCATACTCAAAGAACTTCTCCATATCAAAGATCCAATCCAACACAACATTGGTATCCAATTTTCCATCATAAGGAACAACTTCTACAACAGGTTTTGAATTTGCCTTGGACCACACTCGCAACAATCTTTCCTCATCTTGATCTTCTTTAGGTTCTAGATTATGGTTTGGTGATGTTGCTTCATCATCACTTACATCATCAAGATGTGCTCCTCTCCTCTGGGCTATCTTCATAGCATCTAATTTGGCTGCAATTTGTCTCAATTGATTCAATATAACATCATCGACATTTCTTCTACCACAAACCATCTTTAAAAATTAGGTTCCTGCAAAATCGTAACCCTTTGCAAGTTATAGGTCAAATCCATAGATCTACCACCCTACAACCAAATCCAAATCAGGGTTCTACATGATCCAATCTCCACAAGGATGGACCTCAAGCTTTGATACCAACTGACACAGGCAAAGGGTGAATAAATAGGGCCAAAGGCTCACCTAGCTATCCAAACCACCCTGCAAGAGTTAACACAACAGAAGCAAACAAAAAGAACAACAACCAAAGGAGGAAGAAGAGAGAAATAGTTTTATTGATTTATGAAAACATCTTCATACATGCCCAGCTCTAAGGTCTTCTGGGTTACAATAAATTAAAAATAAATTCACGTTCAAAGATCCAACTACAAATTCGCACTTTCAATTCTACTCTCTAAATTCCTCTTCTCCAGAAACTTGCCTACCTCTAAGCCTAAACATTCTATATATACTTGCTAAAACAACTTACATATTATTCTAGAACATTACATAAGAGGAAGGTCGACCCAACAATGGTCTGGACACACCCCAAGAAAAGATCTTAACATAAATATCATGATCAAAATAAATCCCACAAGTTGGCTCATAAAAATCACATCCAAATGTTGACACTCGACATTCACTAGGTAACTTGACACATGAAAAGTCACTCAACATACACTAGGTAACTCGACACATGAAAGAATTTCTAGGCACATGAAGGAATTGCGACAATAACTCGACACATGAAGGAGTTGCTAGGCACATGAAAGAATTGCTAGGCACATGAAAGAATTGCTATAGTAACTCGACACATGAAGCAATTGCTAGGCACATGAAGGGATTGCTAGGCACATGAAAGAATTGCTAGGCACATGAAGGATTTGCTAGGCACCAACTTGCAAAATGAACAAAAATGAGCAGGATAACAAGGCAACTATCAACAAAATTTTTAGATAGTAGAATACCTTTTCCTTTTTCTATCTTCAAGTACAGATTGTTGTTATCACTAGTTCTCTCAAATCCAATCTTCATAAGATGATTATGAAGCCTTTCATACCATGCTCTTGGTGCTTTCTTAAAACCATATAAAGTTTTGTGTAGTTTACATACCATGTTTTTGTTGTTAGCATCAACAAATCATTCTTGATGTTGTATATAGACCTCTTCTTCCAATATGCCATTCATAAATGCAAATTTAACATCCATTTGATAAAATTTGAAACCTTTGTATGTATAGTAAGCAAGCATAGTTCTTACTCCTTCCAATCTTGCAATAGGGGTGAATGTTTCTCCATAGTCTATCCCTTCTTCTTGTGCATACCCATTGAAAACTAATCTTGCCTTATTCCTTGTGACTTCACCATTTTCATCTAATTTGTTTTCATACACCCACTTGGTGACAATCACATTTTTATATTTGGTCTAGGAAAGAGAGTCCATGTTTTGTTATTCTCAATTTGTTCGATCTCTTTTTTCATGGCTTTACTCTAGTCCACATCTTCTAAGGCATCTTTCATTTTATTAAGTTCATGCATGCTAAGCAAACATGTATCACTCCTCTGCTTGTTTCTTGTCATTGATCTTGCATCTTTATCTTCAATCATTTGTGCAGCAAGGTGATGTCTTTTGACATACTTTGACAATCTTGGCTCTGTTCTATTTTTTTCATTAGGTCTGTCAACTTCTGAATCACTATGTACTTCTCTATTAGGTAATTCAACATCTCTTTCATGTATACTAATCTCAAAATCAGAATGCACCTTAGCTTCATTTTGTAACTAGATACCTGACTATACCTCGGTTCTTGAATGCAACTCGACATTCATTATATGTGACTCGACAATCACAAAAAATTGCTATTGATATAGAACTTCTTCATCATCAGGCATACCTTCATAAAAGTATACAAAAGACTTGTAATCCTGTGGTTCCTTTATAGGTTTAGCCTTATGTACCTTTGTATATTCATCAAATTTCACATTTGTACTTTTCACAACTTTGTTAGTGTTAGTATTTAAATACTTATAAGCTTTACTTCTTGTATAATAGCCAAGGAATATAGCTTCTTCAACTTTTGCATCTAATGTATGATTCTCGAAATCTTTGAGAATATAATACTTTCTTCCAAATACCTTAAAATATTTTACATTGGGTGAGTATCCATACCATAGTTCAAAAGGTGTTTAATGAGGACCTTTCTTGACTTGGACATGATTCAAGGTATAAACAATTGTACTTATAGTCTCTCTTCAGTATTCCAAAGAAACATTCTTCTCCATCATGAATGTCCTAGTACAGTCCATTACAGATCTCTTCCTTCTTTCAACAATTCTATTTTGTGGAGGGGTCCTAGGTGCAGATGTTTGTCTCTTGATTCCTCTATCATTACAAAATATCTCAAACTTATTTGATGTAAATTCTCCTCCTCTATTAGATCTCAAACATTTTAGGCTTTTACGTGTTTCCTTCTCAACTCTTGCTAAGTACCACTTAAACACTTGAAAAACATCAAATTTTTATTTTAGAAACATAATTATCATAATTCTAGAATAATCATCAACAAATAGCATAATGTAATTATCACCTTTGTAGCTTTCAAAATTAGTTGGTCCACACAAGTTAGTATGAATAGTCTCCAAAATTCCTTTAGAGGTGTGAGTCTTACTCTTAAAACTAGACTTTGTCATTTTTCCTAACTTGCGTTGTTTGCAAATTATATTGTCAAGTTTCTTCAACTTATACAAACCTCTAACTCTTCTTATGTTACTGATACTAACCAAGTTATCAAAATTAACATGACATAACCTCTTGTGCCATAATCACACATCATCAAATTCTACTATTAGACAAGTAGTATCATTCATATCAAGGTAGAATAGATTATCACCTTTTTCCAATTAGCTTTCCATCAATATCATATATATTAGCTATCTTGTTCTGAAACTTAGCCTTGCAACTTCAACTATTCAGTTGTGACACACTCAATAAATTATAGTTAAGTCCTTCAACATAATAAGTATTGTCAGATAAAATCTTTTCTATGAGTTTGATAGAAACTTTTCCTTTTATTAGACAAGATGCATCATTATCAAACCTTACACATTTTCCATCATAATAATTCAAGGTAATGAACTTACTTTTATGTCAAATCATGTGATTTGAACACCCACTATCAATGATCCATCTATCATTCTTGTTCACACAAGACACTAGTGCAGTTGCTTCATCCTTCATTGCAATTTACACCACTTCATCATCATGATCATCAAATCCATCTTTGGTTTCCTCTTCTGTAACGTAGCAAGCCTTCTTACCTTTGTCTTCATAATTTGTGTTGTCCTCATCTCTTATGCTTTTGTATTTGTCACCACTTCTATTGTTCTTCTTTTTTGGACATCTAGCAACAATATGACCAACCTCATTGCAATTAAAACAAATGATAGGTAACTCACCTTTAAATTTTCCTTAACCTTTGTGAAAACTCCTTACTAGTAGTGCTTCAAGTTGTTTTACATCCTCCTCATCTATATTACTATCATTGGAAACATATTTTACCTTCTTCTTCTTCTTCTCATTAGGTTCTTTCAATGACATCTTAGCTTTAAAAGCATATTCAACATTATCAAATTTTAAGTTATCAAAATTAGATAGCTCAAAAGAAGTGAGCCTACCTACTAGAACTTCAAGAGTCAGATTAGAACTTGGTATACATCTTAGTTCTCGTATTGCAGAAACTCTAATAGCATAGATGGGCAACAATGTTCTCAAAACTTTGCTTAATATAATATCATCATCTATCTTACCAGTAGATCGTCTTATAGCATTAACAACATCTTTTATTCTAGAGTAATATTGAGCAACATTCTCACCTTCTTGCATCCTCATATCATCAAACCTACCTCTAATACTTTTAGATTTGGCTCTTAAAAACATTTGTGTCTCCTCCATAAATGGTGTGAAGAGCATCCCACATCTTCTTTTCGCTATCACAACCCTTGATGTCATCGAACTTAGGATAACTTAGGGCAGAGGCAATCTCCAACATTGCTTGATTGTATTCTTTCTTCTTTTTTAGATCTTTGGCAGTTAGGGATCCAATATGATTAACATGCTCAATGGCGATGGTAGATTGTGCATGGTCTCCAAGACCTCCTAGCTGTAGCTTCATCATACTTTTCCATGCAAGAAAGTTGTCCCTGTTAAACTTGGGTACCTCTATTTTTGACAGCTTGATCTTTTGCTTCTAGTACCTTCAAACTAATCCTCTTAAGCAGATGGCTCTGATACCAATTGTTGGAATTATTTAGATTAACTGAGATAGGGAGTGAATCAGTTATCCAAGGTCCAGATGTACATATAAGAATTTTCATAGTTTAGTGAACCCATATCCATAAAACATATTCATGCATGCATCCATTAGATCATACAATCACTTAAACTTGTAGATTATTGTTCTAGGTCAAATCAACCTTGTAGAAATGTAAACATGAAAGAATTGGTTATCTAAGGTCCAGATGTACATAGAATACTTTTCACAGTTTAGTGAACCCATATCCATAAAACATATTCGTGCATGCATCCATTAGACCATACAATCACTTAAACTTGCAAATTATTGTTCTAGGTCAAAACAACTTTGTAGAAATGTAAACATGAAACATAATAGATTCAATAACACATTTGACACTAGGATTTTATGTGGAAACCCAATTTGGGAAAAGCCACCAGTAACATGCTACTCATTCTAACTCTTTTGAAAGTGATGCCTTGTGAAAGGCCAACCCTGTTAAATTTTATAATACACACTATTAAATGTGACTTGATTAGAGAATTTAATCACCCTGTTAGGAGTGAGCCTTGTTAGAGGACTTTAGATTATTCACTAAGAATGTCACTCGATTAAAGGATTTATAAATGATTGTTAGTTCAAACTTAATCCAAATGATTTACCCTAGATTGGTACAATGATTAGAAAGTAATAGTAAGGCTTGATCTGATAACAAATTACAATTCACTTTGCAGATTACAGATCTTTGTTTCAATCCTCCATTCTGCTTAGCTTTCACACACTTCAGCTCTGATAGCTTATTCACCCTAATGATTCATACTCTCAAACCTTCTTGCTTTTCTTGCCATTAGTAGTCTCTTATGTTCAGTCATTGAATGAAGTAATACCTTAGACCTCTTGTCTAACTTAGGTTCTCGAACATTGACCAACCTTAATTCTGACTAGCCATCTCTATAAATAGAAAATTAAGATCTTTTTTCATTCATCCTCTATCATCCATTTTAGGGTTAGGTAGGATAAGGTAGGATTCAGTGAATCTACCCATCTTTTCATTTTAGTCCCTTCTTGAAACTTCTCCTTAAATCCTCTTTGAATTTGCCTCTAAATGGTTTACCATGAATTCTGTGCCACCAACTCATCATAGTAATCTTCCACACACTTTACAAAATTCAAGAAAACAAAATAGTCAGTTCAAATGCATCAAGTCTTCCACAAATTGTTCTTCCACTCGTCATCCACTAGATAACTCGACAAACACTAAATTTTATTTGTGCTCGACATCAAATAAACTTTACTCGGCTTACACTATATCACTCAACATACACTAAATTTTCACTTTACCTGGCTCCAATTGATTTTCTACTTAGCTTGCACTAACTTTTCTCGGCACCTACTATCTACTCGATCAAGCTTGGCAGACTCAATTCTTCATACTTGTTCTTCTAAACTTAATCAATGTATCCATCCTCTACAACCTTAAGTAGATAATCAATGCACTATAACATCACTATCTTAACTGATCTTTGTACTCCTTTTTTATACCATAACTCAACCTTTCCTCTAGGTTTTTTTGTTATCTCATTTTATCAAAACCTCCTCATCAATCAAACAAATGATAGTACTCAAATAAACTAGGTAGTTGTCTTACCAGCAAGTAGTATATTTGACATTAGTGACAAAACACTGATTGAAACACATTCTCATACTTGTGTCAATCTATTTTTGACATATTCTAAACCTTTAAGTATTGTTTAATAAATTTTAGTTTTTTAAAAAACATGAAATATGGGTTCCCATCCTCATTCAGAGCAGTCCACAACCATTGCAAAACCATTTTAGCAAACCCCTACTCCCTAAACCACATTTTCTCCATCTTAAATAGGCATCTCAAAGGAAATCCATCTTTTTGAATTGATGACACTAGGAAATGGTCAGATCTTGAAAAGACTAAAATCTCAGCTCTAAAGACAACAGGCAAAGCATTCCAATTTCTAGGCAAGAAAAACCTATTAATCTTTTCCACAATATTTGAAAACCCAAGCCTGTTTATGGTCCATGTGAAGGCTCCCCCCTCGACAACCACCTCCCACAAACCATTATTAGTCACAAAGTGCTAAAAACCCATCTGTACTCTACTCAAAGTGATCATTCCCCCTCTTTTATCTACTAGTGACAAGGTAGCATTGAAATCCTTTACTAGAATCACAATGCATTGAAGAAGACCTCACAAGGACCTAGAAAAATTCTCCCAAACTAGTCTCTTATCTTTTGTCTTGATAGGAACATACACATTCACCAAAAAAACCATTAAAATTAATGGGAAAAGAGCTTATTTTAACTAATTTCCAATACCTTGCTTTAGAAATTGCCTCATGTTTTGTCTTCCTGGGGTTCTATAGGATGCCCAAACCCCCATATACCCCTACAACATCTAGAAAGAAACCTAACCACTTCTATCTAACACCAAAAAAAGTGTAGTAGTACCTTCTGAATTCAATTTTGTTTCTCAAATGTGAATGATATCCGACCTTGTCTAATCAAAGTCTCTTTTGGTCAGACATCTCTTTCAGGGGCATTACAACCCCCATGTTCTACATAAGGATCTTCATGGATGTCTAGGAGAGAACAAGTCTCTCCCAGAACAAAGCTTAGTTTTCCCCTTCATATTACTAACATTCTCCAGAAGTTATTGAATAGATTTGGCTTTGGACTATTTGATCATTCTATTTTTTGAGATACCCACCTTGTTAGATAGTCCCAACAAATCATCATTTGATTCTTTATCCAAATATATTCCTTCCTTCCAATATGTTGGGCTAGGGACATGTAGATGTCCTTAAAAGGTTCTATCTCCCCCTTCCTAAATTTGACTCCCCCTCCACTATTTTGGTCATCCAAACTTCTTGATCTAGACAATCATATTGGCAAAAAGATGGGATCAAAACTGGCCCATCCAGAAACTCTTCCCGCCCAACCGTTGATGTTACAAGATCTACAAGAATTATGAGCCGATCTAGGTCACAATGAGCTTCCTCTGTAGGAAACTTCTCTTCTTGAGAGAAAACACCCTTGCACTGCCACATCTCCATCCCCTGCATGAACCATCACAAAATTAGCACCTTTAATCAGCCCTATCAAGGAGGAGTCTACAAGAAAATTTGCACCCCCACCATCAAATGAAAACTCAATGCCACCATTACTAGCCAAAGGTACCTCCGGTCTTACCATTGAGGCAACTATTCCTTGGGTATTCATTCTAGGGTTTGATGAATCAGGTATCAAAGACTTAGATCCATGTAGGCATAGATGGGAGTCAGAATCATTATTCTTCTCTGTCACAATCCTATCCTTATTCTATGATTCTAATGCTTTAGCCAATTTTTCTTCTAGATATTTCTCCTCTATGCCCTTACCTTTCGTGAGACAACACAATCCTTCTCATAGTGACCCTATTCCTTGCAGTTCTTGCATCTCTCCAAAATTTCTTCTACCTCCAACTCTTGCCACCAATAACACTCCAAAGTTTGTATTTTACTCAATTTGGGAAAGGGAGGATATAATTTCCACATGATGCAAATTCACACATACATGCTGAAATCATTCAAAATTGCTTCATCAGACTTGATGAATTCATTGATTTTGTCGCCTAAGGATTTGAAGGTCCCTTCATTTTAGTACTCATGTGAGAGGTTATAAAGCCTTACAAATATGGCTATCTCTTCAATCAAAGAATGTTTAGGGTCGAAATTAGGAACCTAAATTTTGATGAAAAAATCTATTCGTCCCATCAGAAAGGGAACGTTGTACACGATCCATCTATTCTCCCTTTCAGTTCCAATAATGACCAGAAAAAATCCATTAGGAAAAGATTTAAGAGAAAAGTGGGCACCCATTTCATCATCCATTCATTTTTTAATCCTCAATTAGGAAGGCCAACCACCTCCTAATGTCAAGAAAAAAGCCTTTGAACACAACATTTGAACCAAATCCTTCTGTCTCTGATTTGATCTGAATATCAAGAACCTTATCATATGATGTCATTGGAATCTCCTTAGTAAAAAACTACTTTTTGACCTCCTTCCTTAGCTATCATTAATTCTACTCCACCTACTTGAAACCCCTTTTAAGAACATTAAAATTTGAGAATAACTTCACTAGTTTTTATTCATGTTCAGATGTTTCCTTGGGAAGCCACCAATCTTGTGATACCTTGGAAGATTCACCGCTCATGCACTATCTCCACCTCTGAGCGACTGTCATAATAGAAGCAAGCCAAGTCTACCTGAGAATCTGTCAAAGGACTAGCCACCATGGCCATTGTCCAAAAACCCTAAATACCTTTGCTACTCCATCCCCTAGTTTATTCTTTTCTATATTTTAAATATTGGCATTACAATTAAGGAATGTTTCAAAATCACCTATATTTTTTATACATTGCAAAACTATCATCTAAGTAGTAAAAAAAATTCTATAAATGGTATAGATTCTAGTTATAAAAAATTAATTATAAGAAAAGTTACTTAAATATATGCAATACATTACATTATTTTGAAATGAAATCAAAATAAACATATAAAATATTTCTAAAATAATAAATGTATTATTCTTGACATTCTATAAACAAAGATTGACTAGCGTAAGGGGCTTTCTAATAAATGGTTCATCATCATTATTATTATTTTTGCTACAATCTTCCTTCCTTTCTAAACATAATTTTAAGGTATTTTTAAAAGTACACTTGTATTCTCTATTAATTTTGAATTTTTATATTTATAAAAAAAATTTGGAAAATTTTCAAATTAGGATACACTTATAACATATAAAAAATTCTTTTTAATAAAGTATAGGTTATTAATTACATTGAAGGATTTATCTCAAGTGAAACAACTATCTTTGCAAATCAATGGGAAAATAGTAACTGTTAGGGCCTATTTGGAAACGGGAATATGGGTCGAATAGGCATATGTAAATTATTAAAATTTTGAATTCTTCATTTGGGTGCACCAAATCGGAATTGCGAATAGGAATATGAATTCCAATTTTGGCCAAAAAATGAGCATTTTCAATTCCACCTAAATAGGTGGAATTGGAATATGTATTCCTATTCCAATTTTATTTATTTTAGAAAACATTATTTTTTGGGTCCGTGAATTCCCCATCAAAGTCTAAATGAACCAAACAAGAATAGGAATGTGTATCCCCAGTTTATATTCTAGAATAACAATTCCAATTCCTATTTTTCAATTCTCGGAGTCAAAAGACCCTTAAAGAAACAAATAAATGATTTTAATTAAAAGTTAGAAAGTTTTAACTCTTGTGATTTAATAAAAAACATAAATTTAAGAATTCAAATAAATTATTATATATTTTATGTATTTAAATTATGTATTTTAAATTATTAAATATAATTCATAAATTTTAGATAAAATTATATATAATATATATAGTAATATTAAATATTGAATATTTTAAAATATTATATTATATAATATAAATATTAAATATTAAATATTATAAATTTGTGATAATATTTATATATTTTTTATTGAATTTTATTTATATATAATTTTAAATTATAAATAAGATTTTATTTATTATAATTTTTTAAAATCTTGATAGTGTTGGAAATGATTGAAAAGATCATAAGGAAGATTGTTGGAATGATCATATGGAACTGGTAAAGAATGTTCTCAATCATTGTTTTGTCATTGATGTCAAACTTGCTTCTTGCAGGAATGACAATTGCTTTAGTGATCCAAATACTATCAATTAGTTGATTAACAAGGAGGAGGAAATCAATAAGATGTAACTAGAACACCTAGAGAAAGGTTGAAGTTATGATGTTGGAATGAAGTAGAAGGATCAGTCAAGCCATTGATGAAATAATGTACTGATGACATACTCTAAGACACAGAGAATGGGAACACTGAAACATATCAAAGATATAAGGTTTTAGCTAAGACATCTGTAAAGCCTAACTAAAGTTCATTAGAGAGAAGGAGCCGAGCAAGCTAGTAGGTGCCGAACATATTCCTAGTTGAAGCCGAGTAAGTTCAACTTCAAGTTTCGAGTGAACTTCAGATGCCGAGTGATACAGAGTTTATCAAGTGCCGAGTGAACTTCAAGTGCTAAGTGATACAGAGTTTATCAAGTGCCGAGTGATATCAAGTGCCAAGTGATCCAGAGTAATTAGGTGCTGAGTGATACAATTTTATTTAGGTGCCGAGCTATCTAGGAAATAGATGTCGAGTATCAGAAAACCAATAGTGCCGAGTAACACAAAGATGCCGAGCATCAGTAAACCAATAATGCTGATTTGCTGCATTATTTCAATAATCGAAGATTTTCCAAATCTAAGTCGACAAGGTTGTTATCTAGAAGTCTGTGAATTAAATGGAAGATAAGAATGATGAGCTGGTAGCACAGAACACCATGTAGAACATTTTTGAGGTTACAACTGGGACCTAGACGAATTTTCTAGATAAGAACAAGATATGAGGTAGATACATTGTATCCTACCTAATCCATTTGAAACCCTACAAATTGGAGAGGGAGAATTGAGTGGAAAAAGGAAAATTAGATTTCTATTTAAGGAGTCATAAGGTCATGAAGCAAAGAGTGAGAGGTTGTCAAGCATGAAAGCATAAATTGCTGAAGAAGGTGCTAAGGAGAAGAAAGCACAAAAATATTGTTTGGATAGACAACCACAAGGATGATTGCATTGGCATGATGAATGAGAAGACTCAAAGAGACGAAGCTTGAGAGGAAGACAAGTTGTCAAAGCTGAAATGATTAAAGCCAAGCAATAGGACTGAACTGAAGAAGTGATCTGAAATCTGCAAAGTATGTTGTAAGTTGTATCAGATCAAAAAGCCATTATTGTTACTCTCTAGCAATTGTAACAGATGGTTTAAATCCTATGGACTTAGGTTGGTTTAATAGCCATGAGGTAAATCCTTTAACAGGGTGACATTCCAAGTGAATGTTCAGAAGTCCTTTAACTAGGCCCATTCCTAACAGTTTGGTGAAATCCTCTAATAAGGTCACATTTAATAGTGTGTTGTAAGCCTTTAACAGGGCATCACTTTAGAAGAGTGAAAATCAAGTAGCATGTTACTGGTGGTTTTTCCCAAATTGGGTTTCCACGTAAATCATTGTGTCATGTGTTGATCTTGCATGTTTTATCTCTGCATATTGATTTATTGTAACTTGCTAATATGGTTGATTTAAGTTTGGATGAATGAAAAGTGTATGGATTCATTAAAAGTAGTGAAAAAGTGTTATTAGGGCATTTGGACCTTGGATAACTGATTCACCCCCCCACCACCCCCCCGCCCCCCCCCCCCCCTTCAGTAATTCTAAAATAATTATAACATATAGTTTTTATTTTTAATTCTCTTCCAACCATTTGTATTATTATATCTTCACTTGTCACTACAAAATTAACTGTGTGTGCATTAGATAATTACATATCATTCTATCGCTTTTAACTATTCTATCACTTTTAACTCTCTATTCATATCCCATCTCATTCTTTATTTCATTTTTCATTTATTTATCTCTACTTTCATTTTTTTTCCAATTCTTGGTAGGTGTAGACATCCTAAATTTGGCAAGCACAAATCAAGGTGATCAAATAAAATCAAATTAACATTGTGAGCAAAATAATAATTGATTATCAAAGCTAAGGTGGATTAAAATAAATTAAAAGAATCAAGTAATTGTACAATTGATTTTAATTAGTTGTAGAGTTTATTTAAACATTTAATCCTAATTCTAACCCATTCAAGGGGCACACTTAATAAAATAAATCAATTAAATAAAATTTATAAACTCTCCCTCTCTCTCACCATATGGGAGAATTAAATGAACCAATAAGAGTTGAGGAAAGGAACTCAAATGGATCAATAATCTCAACCACTCAACTTTTAAAATCCTAATCACTCATTGTCCATTTTAACATAGACTCATTGATAATTTAGCTTTAAATCATCAATTTTACATTCTAGGACTATCACTAGGATTGCTTAAATCTAAGAGAAATTTTAGCTTCTTTGTCAGGAAGAGATAGGAGGGTTTAAGGCTTGCAATTTGATAGTTTAAGCTTTTTTTCCATATATTTTGAACAAATTATTGAGTTTAGTTTAATGTTTGTTTAATAACATCAAATTGTATACAAAATGGGACCCACCAAGAGGTTTGATCCCTCAAACTAGAAAAAATGTGATATTATTTATGAATTTTGAGTGATTTTTGTGCACATTTTAATATGTTGCATGATCTGCAAAACCTTATAACTCCTTCTAGAAGTCTTTAACACATAGGAAAAGTCAAATAAAACTGACAAAGATATTTTTAATGCCTAAAAAGCATCTTTCTACCACCTATCATCATTCTTTTGGTGTCTAAAGAGAATATTTTGTCTTTTGTCTACTTCTTGTTTGATAAATCTGCAATTCAAATGCTTTTAGTGCCTAAAATCCTATCATCTAGCGCTTGTGAAAGAGTCATTAATACCTACTAAGTTTCTTATAACACCTAAAGAGAACTTTACAACACCTATTTATAGTATTTTAGCGTCTATTACTGGTAGATTTAAATTTTGCAAATATTGAAAATTTAATTACAAATATGATTTTTTCCCATAGATCACATAGCATAGAAAGGTGTGAAAACCTACTTTAAGATTGTACATACACTACAAGGAGAAGGTAAGGAAAAAGATACAAATGTATGAACAAAAATTGATGCTAATTTTTAAGAGATTCTAAGAGAAGAAGCTAAGGCACATTCTCATTATATTAAAGTTGTACCAACTTATAAGGGTAAATATCCACAACTCATTTGGATTTTAATTTACTCCTTTAGATTTAAGGTTTCAACCTTTCTTGTGAGTGTGTTGGGATAACAATGGTCAAAATGATGCTTAAGAGTTGGAAATTGCCAAGGTAAGTAAATTAAAATTGTTAAATATTTATAAAAGCGCCTCTAGCTAGCATCGAACAAGATAAACCTCAATATTTGGTACTTTTCTTAACATGTGGCAATAAATTTAAAACACCTAGCTTAAATTAGAAAAGTAATTTTGAGTCTAGGATAAGATATTCACGATATGCTCTCATCCTTCTTAGGATGATCAAATTTCCAAACATGCTAAGTTTGAGAGGAAGAAGCGATTATGGATGAACCAAACACTAAAAATTAATCCCATTTTCTTGTGAATAAAGAAGTTAGGTATATGCTCTCATCTTTCTTAGATGATCAAATTCCTAAACATGTCATAATTCCACTAAATTGGAGGCTTGTAAATAGACAACTTTGTCTATTGTGTTTGGAATTGGAAGACAATAGGACAATGCCTTCCAAGATCTTTAACATAGTTATGTGAGGAACAATCCTAAGTGAGATACAAAATTAATTTTTACTTGGTTGATCCAACCTAGTCTAAATAAAAACACTTGCATCCTTTATGGGGTGCAAGAAAAAGAAAATTTGTAATAAAACTTCCTCTAGTAGTCCTCAAATGGATTGCACCAAACCTTCTCTTCATGTGGTGGGAATCTCTCTTGATTGAGAGGTAAAATCAAGAGCTCTTTAAATGGATAACTTAAGTAAATTCTTGTTAAATTAGTCACCTTCCATTTAGATCCATATTAAGAATCATTTTTGACCATAGATAGGTGCTTGAAGTGATTTTTATGTGCAAGACCTTTAGAAATCTGTAAGAAGGTACACTAAATGTTTAGAAAGAGGATAAAGATGTTGGCATGAATGTTGATGGTATTCCTTTTGGGGGAGTATCTTAAGCATTGTCAAAGCATGTGGAGATTGTTAGCATGATTAACATGTTGAATTCGTGATTGTTTTTTTCATTAATGACAACATAGTATGGTTTCTGTGCAGAATGGTAGAGTAGAAGACATAGAGCGAGGTCATACAAACAATGTTGTGATGATCAGGTCAAGCATGGTTAAGGACATGTTCTACACTATGTTCTGATGACGTGGTTAAGTGCACATACATAGAGTCAAAGATAGGAATAAGATATGATTTCTTTACAAAGAGTAGTATATAGATAGAGTATCTAAGAAGTAGTTTATGATGAATGGGTTGTATCTCCTAACAGATATGGAATCATATTATGCAAGGTTAGATAGTGACAAAAGACATCCTGATGGTGACATTAGTAAGTGTGCAAGGTTTGGAGTTACACGTGTGAGAAGTTGTAAATACTATGAGTCGACAGTGTTGTGTAATTGTAATATTATTAATTATCTTAGTGTGGTCCTATTAAAATTAATTAGGAAAGCCTCTAGGATGACTCAAGGAATTGTTTTGAGAACATGGTATAAAATAAGGTTATTTTCCTTTTGGTAAAGTAAAAGTGGTATGTTGATGAAGTGTGAAGTGTGTGAAAAAGAGTAGAGTATTTAGTAAATGCGAGTAAGTGATCCAAGGGATTATTGGCAAAGTTGGTGATCTAATATCTAAATCAAAAGAAGAAGAGAAGTCTGGTTGATAGGAAAGAGGAAGAGAAAGTAAAAGCACAATTCATTTCTATCATTCAATAAGGAATAATATAGAGATTAGTTGGATAATGAGTTCAGTGATCTTGCCCCTGAAGCTATTTGGATAGTGGGTTCATCTACCTTCTACAACTCCTAATAGGGTTGGCACAACTCTTAACAGGGTTGGAATCTCCTAACAAGGATTCAAAGTCTCCTAATAGGTACTAATATGTACTTAATGCTTTCATTGACTCCTAACAAGGAATATTTATAAGGAGATGTCCATCCTCTAACAAGGAATATTTATACTAGTACATGATTTTGTGGGTACCATCCCCACCAATGTTTTCCCTCTAATCATGGGTTTCCCTAGTTAACATATCTTGTGTTATTGTGCATAAGCATCTTATTATGGTTGCTAATTATATTGTTTACTTGGTTAAGGATTAATAAAGTTGATAATTGTTATAATAGTTGGATATCTAATTCACCTCCCCCCACTCTCAGCTATATTGGTGGACTTTACTTTCCAAAAAATGGTATCAGAGCATCAGGTCCTTGAAGAAAAATTTTAATAGCTTTGGGAGATCAATGACAAGTCATTTCATAAAAGAAAGTCCTAAATTAGATGGAGGTAATCTTGATATTTAGAAGATGGAACTTCTTGGTGAGATATTAGAATTGTGTACTAAATAGAGCACAAAGTTTCCATATCCAAAATCTTTTTTTTGTAGACAAAGAATTGTAAGAATTTGGCTTAGGCTAGAATTCACCCAAGAACTAAAGAACTCAACACAAGCACACAGTAGACCAAAATAGAGAGAGAGTACAGAATGACAATATTCATTCAATATGCCAAGTTGAGAGTACACTAGGAGTGCCTATATATAAAGGCCTCAGGAGAGTTTCTAGAATGCATAGAAGTCAGCATCATGATAAGTCATACAACTAGGCACATGTCCACCAAATATGGGTTATCCTCCATTAAGCACAAAATTAAGTGTTATGATGTGAGGATAAGCCTAGAATGGTGTAGCATGCAAATCAGTGGTGTAGTCAACATGTGCTAAATGAGGAGTGTAGATAACTGTGTTGTCAACATGACAACTCAGTGAATGATGCATACTCATGTGTTGTAGACACCATGTGCATAATTAGAGTTGCATACATCAATGAGAGTACACAAACTCCTAAGTGTCTCACCTAATATAATAATTAAATAATGCATTAACCTAAGTAAACTTAAGTAAGTGTAATAAGTAAATACTTATTTACACCAACACCCCCCCTTAAGTGCAACTTAGGGGAATGCCTCAAGCTTAGAAAACCTAGGATGAAATGTAGAATGGGTCTCGGCTACTAGGCCATGTTAGGTACCCATGTATATAATGATATGCAATCTCTCATAAAGTGGAGAAAGAGGGAAAATCTCATGGGAAAAACTCTCCCTCAAAAAGAGAGATAAATAGGGATGCATGGATGGATGGAGTAATCAAGACCCCCCCATTATGACAGACATCCAGTATATACATAAAAGAATGATGAGAATAGGAGAGGCTCCCCCCCCCCCCCCCCCCCCAAAAGAAGAATGTCAAATAGTGACTGCTCCGATGAAGAAGTTGATCCAAGACTACAAAATGGTGGTCCTCCCCTTAGGAAGAAACAATGCTAGAGGTACAAATGAGACACTTCTGCTATGTGTGGAAAGAATCCCATTAATAATGATGTCTCTAAAACCTGCTCAAATGGCTGAAGAACTTGTCTCAAAGAACTATCTCTGCAACTAATGAAGAACCCTACTGCAACTGCTGATCATAAGTATCCACAATAACTTCAACCTATGAAGATTGATCATGTAGAGAATGAAAAAGAGAGTCAAATGGAGCCCTCGTGACAATTGAAGAAGGTGATTCTGCATCAAGAAGAAGAGGCAGATCACTAATACTATCCCTCAATTCTATCACTGAACCTATACCTAGAAGACGGGATGTACTCTACTATTTTGGACCTATCACTAAGGCGATGTATGCATGTGGACTGAACTGATGAAGTGACCTCTCACTACAACTATCAATAGAACCCCATGTGTTTGAAGCTGTTGAAGCACTATTGCTGGTGTCACTATCAGTTTCCACACTGTATGATGTACGAAGAGGAGTAGAGGACAAACTTGGTGAACTTTCCTCAAAATCTACATCCTCCTCCACAAAAAATTTATGTGTCTTAGGATCTAGAATTCTGTATGCCTTCACACTATCTTGATAACCAATGAAGGTACAAGGCCAAGATGACTGTGCCTTGCATCCCTTGGAAGAGATTTTTGCCCATGCAGGACAAATGAAGACTCTGAAGTGTGTCACAATAGGTTTTTTGCTGCACCATGCCTCAAAAGGAGTTTTTTCATCTAAGGTTGGATGAGGAGAATGATTAAGAATGTGAGTGGCACTAGAGATTGCTTCATCTTCTAATGATGGATCTAGAGACTTGGCCTATATCATGCAACTTGCCATAGATTTAAGAGTGCAGATCCTTAATGTTGCAACATCTATCTTATGCAGACTGAATGCTAGTGGAGTTTGAAGATCAATGCCCTCATGTCTGCAAAAGTCCATAAGTCTTATGTTCACATACATGCTTCCATTATCCATTTAGAGTACTTTGACGAACTTTCTAGATTTTTGTTCTACATGAGTTTTGAAGGCTAGAAACGTGTCCAACACTTCATTCTTGTTATGCATAAAGTAGACCCAAGTGAACCTTGAAAAGTCATCAACAAAGGTAAGTATGTAGTGACCCTGGTTAAATGCAAAAGGACATTCTAATACCATGTGAACCATCTGTAGAACACCTATTGCTCTAGAAGACTTCCCTCTTTGTAACTTCCCCTCTAGATGCATATCCACTGAATCTATTGAACATTCACCTTTGAAAAATTTATTTGGGGTAGACCTTTGACCATTTGGTATGTGCAAAGTTACTGAAGGTAGCAGTAGTCAAGATGACCATACTACTCATGCCATAATTGCATGTTTGAATTTGATTGAGATAACAAGGCCTTTGAAAGAGACTTGGGCACAAAATGAGAGAAAGAGTACAACCTTTTGTTATGATTCACTTTCCCCACTGCAACCAAGGAATCATCTTTAAGACTATGCACTTTTACTAAGTCTGGAAGGAACTCAACTCTGTGTCCATCTCCAAGGTGAGTGATTTGGTAGATTGATAGGAGATTCAAACTTAGGTTTGGAACATAGAGAAAATTTTGAAACTCTCCATTTTCCATTTCCATGTTTCCTTTTCCTTCAACTTCTATTTTGCTATCATCTCCCATGAAGATGTGTACTATCTTTGAGTGATTCAATGAAGAAAAATCCTCCTTTGAAGAACCCATATGATATGAGGCAACTAAGTCAAATATCCATTCCTTTGAAGATTTTGAATTAGCCATGAGTGCTTGGCCTTTGCCCTTGGAATCTAAAGATGACCCTTTCTCCTTATAATCATTAGGCCATGGAACATTATGTTTCTTCATGATGTTGTTCAACTCATCAATCTTCTTAAGAAAACACTCATGCTCTTCATGACTCAATTTCTTGCAATAAGCACACTTCTTCTTCTCCTTATTGTTGTCCCCTTTCTTGTTGGAATTTGAGGACTTTCCTTGTTGATTGGATTGTGGTGTTGTCTTTTTTGCATCCTCAAATTTGTCCTTCTTCGATTTCTTCTTACCCTTTCCTTTGTTTGAAGATTGTAAAGCTAAATTTTGAGAACCCTCATTGTTGGCCACCAATGCTTTAGACTGAGGTGATTTGAGAATCCCCATTGATTTCAACTTATTTTCTTCATCATCCAACAATTTAGCATATTCATCAAAAGTGAATTTCTTATAGGTAAACCCTAAGGTAGCCTTTGAGGTGTTAAAAGAAGATACAAATGTGGAATACTCCAATGGTAGCTTGTTATGGATGAGATAGATTAGTTTGTCATCTTTGATAGAACTCCCACAATTAGTAAGCTTTTTCCTTAATTCATTCACCTTGATGATGAAATCTTGTATGGAGTCATATGACTTAGGATCTAAGGAAACAAGCTCATCTTCAATTTTGAAAACAACCTCTTCAGACACTTTACCATAAAGGCTTTCAAGGGTATCCCAAGCTTCCTTGGATGTAGAACACTTCTTGATTTGATACATGATCTTATCATCAACCCCCAAACATATATCACCTAGGGCTTTCCTATCCATGGCTACCCAATTTGAAATATCACTTGTTGATGCATTATCACCTACTAGTTTAGGAAGAGTACCATCTACATATTGTGAAACTCCATTATGCATTAAGTGATACCACATTTTGATTGACCATGAAGCATAGTTATGAGGAGTTAATTCAGGAAACCTAAAGTTACCCATAATGCAGAAAATGAAAGAAAAGTGCAAAAAAGAGAGAACACAACACCAAGAACAACCCCCCTTTTCATTAAATCAAGAAAGCCCCCCAAAATAGATGATTTGGGAACTTTATCAATAGTGTGATTACAATGGGCCACTTGCCAATTTTGGCCTTCATGGACTTCTGATTTTGTTTGTTACAACCTCTATATGGAGTACAAATCTAAAACTTTACAATGTGCTACAATTTTGAAGTATTACAAAGCAAAGAAAGGCCCTATTTCTGAAAGTGACACTTTTGTCCACACAAAAATACAATCTGATAATAGATCTAGAAAGTAGACAAAAAATAATGCATTTTCAAAAAAAATGGAACCAATTTTTGACTAGAGATGTGCCCGTACGGAGCATTTGAAGTTGCAAAATGTAGGATTATGCAAGTATAGTCACCAAAAAATGAAATTTCTGAACAATCCTTGCACCAAAACTAGAAAAGAGTTGCACCACTAAAAAATTTAGGAAATTCTACCCAATTTCAAAAAAAAAAGGCACTTGATTTGGAGTCTGGATGTCTGAGTTATGGCCTCTCGAAGTTAGACTGCAAAAACCAAAATCAATTTGGAGAGGGGTTGCATCAGCAAATGACAGGGCTAAATTTTATGGTCATACAACCGTCACTACAGTTATAATTTGGCCAGAAATGATGTCCTGATGGGCATCAAATTTAAGCTAATAGATTGATGATGTCAGCGTCCCCTTCGCCTATATGATGTCAGAATCATACGAATGGTATAGACAGATGATGTGGTATAATTCCATACAGTATGGATAGTCAAGAAGGCAGATCCTCATAGGCATACAGTTGCTGACTGGACACTTCATTTTTTGACGAATAAGCTGCTGATAGTACGTACGTATATGACGTCACATGTGGAGTCACTTTTGACGTGGTAAATTACGTGGTGACAACTATATGCATAGTTGATGATGACTGGTCTCCATGTGTCAAATGCAAGTTTTTTGAAGCAGACTTTCACTGTTTTCCATGTGGCACAGCTGTGATGCATGGACAAGCACTGGAATGAACTGCGATTATCGTCGGGGTTCAAGATTTTTGTGCTCGAAATAGCAGATTCAGAATATCCTATTTGGAAATTATGTGATTTACAAATTTTGAAATCATATTTTTCCCTCACTGAGTTTTACTGCGATGGTCAGATTGCACTTTCACAGCGTGGAGGATGTAGCAGTGGGTTGGGTTTTAAAAATCGACGATGGGACTAATAGTCCCACATTTGTTTTGACTTGGAAGAGTGCAGTGTTTAAAAAACTTAGCACATAATACTTCAAACAAATGCCCACTTGATATTGATGTGCAGGGTCAGGCCTGGTACTGGGAGATGTTGTTCGACGTCAAAATTTCTCTGTGCGTTGATGGCCGGGATTGTGTAGTATGGCCCTACTAAGGCTGAATTTTTGAGATGTATGGCCTGCGAGTTAATAAATGAACCCTACAATAATAAATAATGTCCTCCAAAATGACAGAGCTAAGCTAGGGTTTCATTGCCTGGTTCGGCTAAAAAAAATTCTTTGCCTAAGTTACGATTGGAATTTTTTTTTTGAAAATACCCAGATGGAAAAATAATTTGCAGAGAATAAATTAGTTGTAGATCTGAAATATGAATAATTAAATCAATAAAATGATCATACCTGAACTACAAATCGGGGCCTCTGAGTTTCAATTTACAAATTTTTTTACCTCACGATTGACTTTCACCTAGCATAGGAAAATTTATAGTAGATCTTCATCGAATTGATGCTTCAGATGCAACAGTGAGGTCAGATCTAGCTCTAGACGCTCCCAATTTTTGCAGATCCTTTAGATTCGGGTCGAGGTGTTGAAGCATGAACGGTCTCAAATTACTATGTGTAGAGAATTTTCCTTAGCTTTGATACCATGTAAGAATTTGGCTTAGGTTTTATGTCCCCTTTTCAAATAATTAAAAAATAATAATCTTTGCTAAGGCAGGCAGGCCCAAAAAGGTGAAGTTTTGGAAAAAGGGGATAATCTTTAGAAGCTAATGGACTAAATAATGAATATTATTATTAAAATATGTTTTATTAACCCCTCTTGGACGTGAGTTAGGGTTATGCCCTCTTTTAAGGGGTTTGGAGGCATTTTGGGCTGATTCCAGAACTTGATTTTTGCTCATTTCTTTGTTGTTCTTCAAAGGCTGCCAAACCTATGGAGAAGGAGACCCAAGAATGGGAGTTTTCAGGTTTCTAAAAAGGCTAAGGATGAGAGTTTGAAGCCATTCCATGTGCATGGTCATGTAGAGTTTGCCTTTGTGCTGAACAGTGTAGATTTGTGAGTTTTCGGGTGTGTTTTTGGTATGAGTTTGGTGTTTTCAGTTGAGTATTTCATATCAGTTTGGGTTGCTATTGTATTTTAGACTTTAAGATGTTAAAATAGAGCTGAATATATGTATTGGGACGTGATTAAACTTTTGAGATATTTTATTAGTGTTTTTGTGGTGTTTTCGAGCAATTTTGTGTTAATTTCGGGAGCCCGATGAGCATAGTTTTTGTCCTACATTTGTAAATTGTTGTGTAAAGGCTATACAGATATAAAAATGTCATTTTTTAGGCTGTTATGCTGCTGAAATTTCTGTAAAAATGTCCATTTTCAGATTTATTAATAATTTGTGAAGTTGTGAAGCTTTTGGCACTATTTCGGTCATACCCGATTTGGGTTTTATTGAGAAATTGGTGGATCTTTGTAATATTGGTTGTTTGATTTTAAAGATCTGATTTGAGGCTTGAAATATCATGTAAAATCAGAAAAGGGACATTTCAGTGGTATCTGAGCTATGATCTTGCCAGCCTGAGGGTTTGTAGAAGTTTGCATGTCAGTTTTGAGGACTACCCAAATCTTGCATGTCATAATTTATGGTTGCATGTTGCTTCTAATCAGTTGCATGTCAAAATTTATGGTTTCATGCTACTTCTAATCACTTGCATGTTACTTCTTGGTGAATTTGGTGGTTGTAGAAGTTTTCATGTCAGTTTTGACAACTACCCAGATCTTGCATGTCAGTTTTGACAACTACCCAGATCTTGCATGTCATAATTTATGATTGCATGTTGCTTCTAATCAGTTGCATGTCAAAATTTATGGTTGCATGCTACTTCTAATCATTTGTATGTTAGTTCTTGGTGAATTTTGTGGTTGCATGTTGCTTCTAATTAGTTGCATGTCAAAATCTATGGTTGTATGCTACTTCTAATCATTTGCATGTTAGTTCTTGGTGTTTGAAGAAGTTATATCCTATTGGGGTTACACTCTACTTTATCCAGAATGGACAAGTATATTACAGAGTCTCAAAGGACACGATCTTGGACAATTGATATCCAGAGTCAAAACAATAGAAAGGATGGTTATTTAGACATTCGAGATAAACTTATGAAAATAAGCCATGACATGTCTAAACAGTTGGTTGAGCACCGCCGTATGATGAATGACATGTTGTCTGACCCAGCTAAGGTGGATAAGTTGACTAGATTTCTATTTGGCAGATTTTCTCACAGGGCAGATGACACAATTACCAAGAACTTGCATGAGGAGTTTGAGAAACTAGCTTATAGCTAGGCAGAGGTCTCAGATTCTACTTTGCCACAGGAGGTGGTGGGAAAGGATATTACACAGATTGATAGTAACGGTCAACTTGATACTCAAATTGAGACAATTGTTTACAGGTCGTCAAAGGGTGATGCCACAAGTATTCAGGATGGTATAGTTACAACAGGCAGTGACTTCAGTGTAGTGGGTTCAGATGATGATTATGAGGATGTTGTTGTACAGGATGGTGAGATACCTAGTAAAGATGAGCAGACATTGAGCATTCATGACTTTGCTAAGAAAGAGTACCAGGAACAGTTAGATGCTTCATCACATGAGGTTGAGGCTAGTAGTACTTCACATGATTTGTCCAGCCAGTTGAAGGTGAACAAAGATAGTATTGTGACTTCATTATCTCATCATGACAAGTATGTGGAGTTAGTTGGTATTTGTCATATTACTCAGGTGAGGAGTTTGCTTGAGTTACCAGTTGATTCTAGTTTACGGATATGGACTCAAGATTGTTATATTGGCATTTGGGATTCAGTTGATTGGAGATCTTTAACACTTTTTGGTAGTAGTGTTTGTTTGGGTGCTATCATGGGTTTGATTAGCAAATTATATGGTGTTGTCTTTTCTTGTACCAGTATCTTGTCCGATGTTGGTATTAGTTTTTATACACCAATGTTGGGCTTTATTCATACATCCAGTTGACCATACTTGCTGGAATGTGTTGATGATATTTCATATTTGGCAGTGTGTATAGATGAGTCTCGGGATCATATTGGCATTGATGACATCCAGGAGGATGTAGTGGGCATTTTTGAAGACTTAGTTTCCTTGGGTATAGAGGAGTTGGACAGCAATGCTAATGTTTTTGATACTCCGTATTTTGATATGAGCTTTAGATTTGATTCACAAGATATGGATGGTAATACTCTAGAGACTAGTAACTTTGAGGATACTCCTTTAGACAGTGCATCAGAAGAGGTTTGTAGGAGACAGTCAAGCCAGTGCCATCATGTGTCTAATCAGTTGAGAGTTAGTGATCGAGACATTGCTATCACTTGCCAACATTTCGATACTGCTCGTCAGTTGTTAGCAGTTTATGGATGGGGTTCTCCTACTAGTGATGAGCAGGAAGGTAGTTATCTTTCCTTGACAGAGATCCACTCTTTATGGGAGGCTATTCGGATTTTGAGACAGAATTATATGCAGTTGGTAGCCGATAGAGATTATCTTATGGAGTGGGCAGTACAGCATATGATGCATTGTTGGCCAAGGAAGATGAGGTGAGTGAGCTTACTGAGCAGCTTGAGGTGACTTCTAAGATTCTTGAGAGTACACAGTTGGCTTTCAAGGAGTCACAGTTTCATTTGGCTAAGGTGACCATGGAGTTAGAGTGACTATAGTCTTTACCTGATTCTATACAGTCACAAGCTGTGGTGTTTGGTGATCCGAGGATGTCCATGGACGAGATTGTCAGAGACAGTGGAGATGGCGATGCATCCATCCTTGATACTAACATTGGCATATCAGGTTCATTCCCACTAGAGTTAGGTTTAGTTGAGTTGGGTGTTGTAGCAGATTGCTGTATGCCTGACATGGTGGTGGCCTCTAGTACTGATGGCACGGAGACTAAAGATGTATCAAAGATCATGTGTGATGTTGGTGAGTCGGCAGTTGGCATGGTTCCTGCTAGTAATACTACTCCCTTGGTGATATCTTCGGAGGTAGTAGTCAGTTCCAACATGGTTAATGATCAATTGCAGTTAGTTTCATATGGATTACAATCTGAGCCATTGACTAAGATTGGTGCATTCTATCGGCATTACACTATGAGGTACGCTCATCAATTTACCTTTGATGACCATGTTGATGAGATGATGATACAGAGATGTACTTTGGTTCCTAGTGCTTATCATCAGTTATGGGACAGTTTGATGCCTCAAGATGAGAGTTGTGATGGGCATGACATGGTGATAGGTTCTGCAGTTGACAGCTTGATAATATGTGACTTAGAGCAGGAGTTTGGGAGTGATGCTTCAGTGGGCATTGTTATTGATTCTACTCCTTTGGCTATGACATCTCCTGACTTAGCTAGTGATCAGTCACAGTGGGTTGTATCACTTGTTCATGGTGAGCTGTTGACTGAGGTTGGTTTTTTTAATCAACATTATATTGCAGGGTATGTACATCAGTTAGCATTTGATCCTTGTTTTGAGGAGTTGATGGCAGGAAAATTTGGTTTGGATTCCATTTCTTACTCTTTATCTTGTAATGTCTTTTCACCATCAGCAGTGCATGGGAGTTATGGTTATGAGATAGTGGTCGGTGATTTGCAGAGTTGTGTTGACTGTAGGAGTTGTACAGTGTGTGGATTCTCCATACTTTGTACAGTTTCATTCGAGAGCATTCACCATTGTTGTAGAGTTGGATTGTACATTTCATATAGGCCAATGGGATGCGTTGATGGTATTTACTGTGTTGGTAGTTTGATTTGTCCACTTTACTTGGGTTCTGATGTTCTAAGAGTTTGTGTCTCATGGGTTTTTGAATATGGTAGTGGTGATTTTGGAGTTTGGTTGAGCTATAATTGTCAGTTTGATTATGGATTCCTCTTGGTCATATTGCAGAGGATATTGCAGGAGCCTGTGTTAATTGGTAGTAGTATAGTTCATGACTACATTTGGGATCCAGGTGGATTGATTGGTTTATTGTTCAGCCATTTCTTGAGGACAAGCAATGTTTGGGAGGGGAGGACTTGTCATGTCCCCTTTTCAAATAATTAAAAAATAATAATCTTTGCTAAGGCAGGCAGGCCCAAAAAGGTGAAGTTTTGGAAAAAGGGGATAATCTTTGGAAGCTAATGGACTAATAAATGAAGATTATTATTAAAATATGTTTTATTAACCCCTCTTGGACGTGATTTAGGGTTATGCCCTCTTTTAAGGGGTTTGGAGGCATTTTGGGCTGATTCCAGAACTTGATTTTTGCTCATTTCTTTTTTATTCTTCAGAGGCTGCCAAACCTATGGAGAAGGAGACCTAAGAACGGGAGTTTGCAGGTTTCTAGGGAGACCCAAGAATGAGAGTTTGTAGGTTTCTAAGAAGACTAAGGATAGGAGTTTGAAGCCATTCCATGTGCATGCTCATGCAGAGTTTGCCTTTGTGCTGAACAGTGTAGATTTGTGAGTTTTCGGGTGTGTTTTTTGTATGAGTTTGGTGTTTTTAGTTGAGTATTTCATATCAGTTTGGGTTGCTGCTGTATTTCAAAATTTAAGATGTTAAAATAGAGCTGAATATATGTATTGGGACGTGATTAAACTTTTGAGATAGATTATTAGTGTTTTTGTGGTTTTTTCGAGCATTTTTGTGTTAATTTCGGAAGCCCGATGAACATAGTTTTTGTCCTACATTTGTGAACTGTTGTGTAAAGGCTATACAGATCTAGAAATGTCATTTTGTAGGCTGTTATGCTGCTGAAATTTCTGTAAAAATTTCGATTTTCAGATTTATTAATAATTTGTGAAGTTGTGAAGCTTTTGGCACTATTTCGGTCATACCCGATTTGGGTTTTATTGAGAAATTGGTGGATCTTTGTAATATTGGTTGTTTGATTTTAAAAATCTGATTTGAGGCTTGAAATATCATGTAAAATCAAAAAAAGGGACATTTCATTAGGCCAGAATTCACCCAAGAACTAAAGAACTCAACACAAGCACACAGTAGACCAAAATAGAGAGAGTATGATCAAAATGATGATATTCATTCAATATGCCACCTTGAGAGTGCACTAGGAGTGCCTATATATAAATGCCTTAGGGGAGATTCTAGAATGCATAGAAGTCAGCATCATGACAAATCATACAACCAGGCACATGTCCAACAAATATGGGTTATCCTCCATTAAGCACGAAATTAAGTACGATGATGTGAGGATAAGCGTAGAATGGTGTAGCACGCAAATCAATGGTGTAGACAACATGTACTAAATGAGGAGTGTGGATAATTATGTTGTCAACATGACAACTCATTGAATGATGCATACTCCTGTGTTGTAGACACCATGTGCATAATTAGAGTTGCGTACATCAATGAGAGTACACAAACTCCTAAGTGTCTCACCTAAAATAATAATTAAATAATGCATTAACCTAAGTAAACTTAAGTAAGTGTAATAAGTAAATATTTATTTACACCAACAAAAATAGAAGCACAAGTAAAGATAAATCTAGATCCAAAGAAAGCAAGAAGATAAAAGAAGGCATTGATCTGCTTATAAAAAGAGAGCCAGGAGGTATGATTTTTAAAAGAAGGCATTGATCTGCTTATAAAAAGAGAGCCAGGAGGTATGATTTTTTTTGTTTGTTGGACATGCAAATAATTTGGTCATTTTTCATCCAGATGTCCTAAGAGAGTAAAGAAAACTAGAAAGAATTCACTTTCTAATGATGATGAAGATTTTAAAGCAAGTATGGAAAGATACTTGAATGATAGTGATGATAAAGATAATGAGCTTGAATTGGTTAAGAAAGGGGAAGTAATAGAAGATATAGCTTTAGTAACTATTATTGATCTAAAGGCTAACCATGAGAATATTGAAATTCTCTTTGTGACTAACAATGATTTGTAGAATAATGTACAAATTTTTGAACAAAGAGGAGAACAAATAACTGGACCAAGATAAGAGATAAGAATCGTGATAGAAACTCCTACTCCTAATAGGAACTTGGCGAAGAATCACCCTGCATAATAGATTATTGGAAGTAAAGACAAAGGAGTGATGATAAGAAACAAAGTACATGAGGAGTTATGTTTGATTTCTCAAGTTGAACCTAAGAGTGCAGATGAGGCATACAAGGATGATCATTGGATTCAAGCAATGAAGGAAGAACTAGATCAAATTGTGAAGATTGAAACATGGGAATTGGTTCCTAGGCCTAAAGACAGGAATGTTATAGGAACTAAATGGGTATTCAAAAACAAGATGAATGAACAAGGTGAATTTGTGAGGAACAAGGCTAGATTGGTATGTAAATATTATTCACAACAGGAAGGTATAGATTATGAAGAAACATATGCCCCTATAGCCTGAATGGAAGCAGTGAGAATGTTTTTGGCTTATGCAACAAATAAGAAGTTCAAAGCGTATCAGATGGATTTCAAATCAGCCTTTTTTAATGGAGAACTTGAAGAATAATTTTACATTGAGCAACATGAAGGATTCCCTGACTAAAGAAAAAGACATGGTATGTAGACTGAAGAAAGCACTATATCGTCTAAAGCAATACCTAGAAGCCGGTATGCAAGATTGGACAAATATTTGGCAAAATTAGGATTATATAAAGGCACAACAAATGCTAACTTATATTTGAAATTGATGGAAACACCTCATACACTTCACTCATAGTTTCCAAAAATCCCCTCTTTGGAATTGAGGACTACACCTCATATACTTCACTTACTGTACTAGTTGCCATGCAATCTAAAATGTTTCAACACTATATGTTGTCTACTCTCTCTATGTTTGAGTTTTCTCTTTCTTAATTTAATTTTTATTCTTATCCAATCAATCTTAGGATGCTCCCTTTATCAATTCAGTACATACTATATTCTATAGCAACCTCAAAATATGTCAACCTCTTTAACAACAATCATTCTCTCTGATTTGATATATGAATGGTAACTACCATGCAATAATCTCTCCCTCTTTGATCTTATCAATGTTGTATGGTACCTCAATGATACTCTCCCTCATACTTTCTATCTCCCTCTTGTTTTGATAACGTGTATGGTAACTTATGATACTCATCTCCCTCATTGACAACAATGCACAAATCTTCATGTTGATGCTCTAACTTATACAATATTTTCATCTGAATATTAACTTCTTATAGCTTTGTCTAGTCATATGTCATTTTGTTCCATTTCACACCTTTAGACAACTCCTAAAGTGTGACCTCATGCATCAATCTATAAGATATTATGCTCATAATAATTGATGCAATCCAACATCTCTACTCAGTTTGCTTTAGGTAGGGGGATGACCCCTAACTTGCCTCTTAGAAACTTAGAAGCATCCTTAGGTAGTGTCTTAGTGAATATGTTAGCTAACTATTCCTTTGTGTTCACATATTCTAGTTTCACTTCTTTCTCTTATACCAAATAATGATACTTGATCTCACTATGCTTAGTCTTTGTATGCATCACAAGGTTCTTTGATATGTTTATAGAGCTTGTGATATCACAATAAATCACAATAGGTTTAGTGATTTCTTCATTTATCCCTTTCAAATGTTGCTTGATCGATATAATATTTGAACAATTCACTACTGCAACAACATATTCAACCTCTATTGTAGATTCTAAAATACAGTTTTGTTTCTTGTTGTCCATGAAGTCAATCTTCTATGCAAGAAGAAATCTCCTCCACTTGTGCTCCTCCTATCATTAACATTTCCTCCCCAATCATCATTTGTGTAAACTTTTAGTTAAAATTTATCACTTCTCTTATATCATAGGCCATGGTCTTTTCTTCCTTTCAAGTATCCCAATATTCTATTTACTCTCATCTTATGATTTTCTCTGGGATCGACTGAGAATATAGAAAAAATTCAAATAGCTAATGCAATGTTAGGTCTTCTATGTACAACATATTGTAGTTTCCTAATCATAGACTTGTACAATGTTTGATTCACCTTAGTAGAATCATCATTCTTTAACAATTTATGTCCAAATCATCGTTGGTGTTCTAACTAGTCTTGAGTCTTCCATACCAAAAGTATTCAATATTTCTTTGATATAATTTGATTGAGTAATGAAAATACCTTTGTTCATTTGATAAACTTGCAAACCAACAAAGAATTTAATCCCTACAAACATTAACATTTCAAACTCCTTTTTCATTTGATCAACAAATGACTTGCTCAATGAACCCTTTCCTTCAAATATGATGTCATCAACAAAAATTTCAGCTAGCAATATTCTATTTTCAACTTCTTTTTCAGATACAATTTTTTTGCCATTAGTTCTTGCAAAACCAATTTTTACCAATAATTGTGTAACCTTTCATACCATTTTGTAGGGGATTTCTTTAAACCATATAAATCTTTGTGCAATTTATATACCATATTCTTTTTTTTTGGATCAGCAAATCCTTTAGGTTGTTTGAGAATTCCATTCAAAAATGTAGATTTTACATCCGTTTGGTACACTTTGAATCTTTTGTAAGCAACATATCCAAGAAAAGTTCTCACTTCTTTCAAACTTGCAACTGAGAAAATTTTTTCACAATAGTCAACCCCTTCCTCTTGTGCATATCCCTAAAAAACTAGTATTTCCTTATTCCTGGTGACTTCACCTTTCTCATTCATCTTGTTTCTAAACACCCACTTAGTACCAATCACATTTATCTTTGGGTCTGGGTACTCATGTCCATATTTTTTTCTTCTCAATTTTCTCAATTTCTTCATTCGTTGCCTTGATCCAATCTTCATTCTCTAAATAATCTTTGACAAATCTAGGTTCAAATTCACATAATAAACATGTGTTATTCTTTATTCCTCTTCTTATCATGACTCCTACATCTTTATCTTGAATAATTTGTTCTAGTGCATGATGTCTTCCCACATACTTTGCTAATATAGATTTAGGTATTGTTTCCTCTTTTTGTTGTTCACTAGATTCTGCATGTTCAACATCTCTTATTGTCTCTAGATTCAACTTGGCTTCCTCTATCTATTGGTTGGCAGTCATAGTCTCTAACTTAGTTCACGTAGTCTGATGCTTGATAGACTATTGATGCTCAATAGAGCTCTTCTATAGAACTTTGGCAGATCTCTTCTACAGAACCTCGAAAACCACCCACCTTCTCTAGTTTAGTTAAGGTGCTAGGTTGACCTTCATAGATATAATTTTTTTAAAATTAATCTCTAGGTTCTTTCTTGCATTCTTTTTCATTTTTCTCTGCAAATTTAGCAACTCTAACATTTTCACTTTCCACAATTTTGTGAGTGTTAGAATTCAAACACTTCTAATATTTTCTCTTAGTGAAATAAATTAGGAATATGCCTTCATCACTTTTAGCATCAAGTTTACCTTTCCTTGCATCTTTCAATATCTAACATTTATTTCCAAAGAAATTAAAATAATTCACATTTGGTGCATATCCATACCAAAGTTCAAAAGGTATTTTTTTTGTTCCTTTCTTCACTTGAACTCGATTCAAGGTATAGACTGTAGTGCTTAGAGCCTTTCTCCAATATTTATGTGAAACATCCTTTTTTATCATCAATTTTCTTGCACAATCTATCATTGATCTATTCTTTCTCTAGGCTATACCATTATGTGGTGGTGTCCTTGGTGCACTCATTTTCCTCTTGATTTCTTTGTCATTGCAAAATATGTTGGAACTCATCTGAAATAAATTCACCACCTCTGTCTGATCTCAAAAAAATTAGACTCTTTCCTGTTTCTTTTTTTATCTCTAGCAAGATACCACTTAAACAATTAAAATACCATAGATTTTTCTTAAGAAACATCACAATAATCATTCTTGAAAAGTCATCAACAAATAGAATAAAGTTTTTATCACCTTAATACTTTTGTATTCCAAAAGTACCACATAAGTCAGCATAAACCAACTCCAAAAGTTCATTAGAAGAATATATCTTGTTCTTGAAATTGGACTTTGTCATTTTACCCATTTGACATTGCTTGCACATTACTTTATTAGGTTTTCTTATTATTGGGAATCCTCTAACTCTTTTCATTTTGCTAATGCTTACCAAGTTATCAAAATTTACATGACATAGTCTCTTATGTTATAACCAAACATCTTCATATTGTGAAAATAGACAAGTATCTTTAGATAGGTCTAGATAGAACAAGTTACCTCTTGTTTACTCTCCACTTCCAACTAGTTCACCAATAGCATCATAGATCTTTGCCTTCTTGTTTTGGAAATCAACTAAGTAGCCTAAACTTGTCAACTGTGCTACACTCAACAAGTTATATTTCAAACCTTCAACCCAATATGCATTGTCACACTTAATCTTTTCATTTAGTTTAATTGATCCTTTATATTTCACATAAATGGTGCATCATTACCAAACTTAACACTACTTTCATTATAATGTTCTAACTTATCAAACTTACTTGTATCACTAGTCATATGATGTGGCACCCACTATCAATTATCCATCTATCATTCTTACTCACATGTGAGATCAATGTATTTTTATCATTAGAATCAAAATAATATTTCATTGCAATATACCACTACAACATTTGGGGTTATTTTGCGATGGAAAGCTGTCACAACTATAATGTCCAACTATTTTCCTAGCGACAAACTCACTTGTCAGTTCCCATTGAACTTTCATTGTCACAAATTGCGATGACAAGGGCATCCGTCATAATAGTGATGAAAGATAGATTCATAACTTGGAAGAAGGGAAGAACAAGAGTTCATGTTCACCACATCACAATTGCAATAGTACTCTATCGTAATTGTGATAGTTGAAACTTTGACTCATTTGTTGCATGTGCGATGTTTATTTGATAGTTGTGTTGTACAAGTGACAATTATCCATCAGGCCTTATCATCGTATTCATGAAGTATGTGTTGTGAAACAGATGAATATCCATTGGAATTGGCCATCGCTTTCAAGGTATTTCTATCATAATTATGACGAATATTTGAATTATTAAAAAATAATTAGAGCAAACATTATGGTTAGCATTATTTGCAGGTCATATTCATTCTAACAATAGGGGAGCTCCACCTTTGAGACTCTGATTGTGTTGATTTGTAATGATAGGGGAGCTCCCATTTACTCTATTTCAGAGGCTAGCAACATGCAACATGGCTTTTCTCGTGATTGCCTTTTCTACCTAGCATAATATATATAAGTTGTAGGGTATGAAACTGTATATTTCAAGATCAGATTGATTGAGTTCAATGACTTCAACTATTCCAATTGGGTAGGGCATCATGCCATGTATGAGGGCCAAATGATTAATCTTAAGCTCCACAACATTTTTGGTATCTTAAGGAGAATAGGTGAATAAATGGTAGGTGAAGATGTAGTTAAGCTTCTCAGGTTCTAGGATAAAAGGATGTAAAATATTTGTTGTTACAAATGAATCCTTTGAATAAGTAGGTACATGTTCTTATTTCTAGTCATAGGCCTATAGTTGAATTCCCAAAGAAAATAATATTTTAGAGGAAATACTTTTAGAATGATAAATATTGCACGTCTCAATAATATGTTGGCTCCATACATATGAAATTCTTGGAAATCTTCAGATTGTGTGTGAAGATAAGTTTCCAAGAATTTTTAGTTGGATTAAGAAATGTAAAGAGAGGGAGAGTGTGAACAAAAAACATCCAGATCAAAAGGGAGTGCTACAGCTGAAAATTCATGTTTGAGAGATTGTAGTTGGAGAAGCTTAATTAAGCTCTCTTCCTAAAATGTATTTTCATAATAAATTGAATCGTCTTTTTCTTTAGTTTATCATATATGAAAAGATACTAAATATGTTTAAAACTATTTTGTTGAGATTTTCTATTCATTCAGCTCAAAGAATGATCTTTGAAATATATCTATCTTTGATTTTAAGACAAGCCACAAAGTAGCTCAAATCTGTGGATCGAAGAATGAGATTGAGGGTATGCACATTCACAAGTCTTTCTAGTGCACTATTACTTGGAATTTCAAAGTCATTAGTAGTAGAGCCACTACCATAGATTGAAATTTAATAACAAGATATAAATAACAGAAAAATGTTCTCTCTTTAGAATATGCCGCAATGTTCTTATTTCTTTTAATTTAACTAATGCTAATTTATACACTGTAAGCCCTAGATTTTTGGGTGGAAAAAGTAATGTCTTAGTAATTATAAGGTCATGCATCAATAAAGCATAATAATTCAATTTTTGTTTTTCCAATTGAAAGAAGCAATCCAACATTACATAGAAAATCAACATAAACAATTCATAAAATAAATAGGAAAAACTTAGAAATTCATGGGAAGATAAAAAACAATTGTATACAAAAAATACAAAAACAAAGCTTAGAAATACATGGCAAGATAAACAAGACAAAGTAAAAGCTGCAATGAATACTTCAAAACAAATTATGCCAACATATCGTAGAGGTGTCAATCCAAGAAATAAAAACTTTGGAAACTGTTGGGTATTCATTTTGCACGATGTCAATGATAGGAATCCATTGTGTAATTCCTCTCTTGAAAAGAAAATCTTTTTAAGGATCCACTCCAAGATTTAGTATTTGTCTTCCAATGTACCAAAATCCACTCAGTAGAAGATAAATGTGAGTGTTCACAAGGAGGCCTTTGCTGGTTCTGAAAACTCTTTTATCTCAAAATAAAAGTAAATCTATTCACTGTCTCAAAATATCACACCAAAAGAACAATATTTTTCTATTTTTCTATTTTTCAATGAATGCAATTCTAACAATGCAGCTACTATGAGGTCCTATTCTAATAGGGGGTTAGTAAAGAAAATAATGAAACTGAAAGAAAATAACTTGAAATTGAAATTCCTAAATGGAAATAAGCTATAGAATACAACACGATGTGAGTTAAACCTTCGAAGAAATCGGTAGGAAACCAATGAAAACAAGAGCAACAATTCCTAGAATCCATTGATGCAATCGTCGGTGAGAATCTTTAACAAATTGAATGATGTTTCACTCTTCATCAAATTGCAAGGCCACGGGAAGTGTGCTCATGCGAGACAAAAAGCTATGTATACATAATCAGGTGATCTCTTCTCAAGCTCGTTACATCAGTAGAATTCGTATATCTGTAGCAAACACCAGAACTAAAAGATCACACAACCAGAAACAAAAAAAAAAAAACCTTTGGCTTAATCACAATCTCATGAATAAAATTCACAAAACAATGACACATTCAGGCAAGAATAACTACACCCCAAATGCGAGCACCAAAAGCATAATTTTATTACATAATAACAACGCCCATTGTTACATTTTACAATGGGGTATGTATAAGAAATCGTCTCCTCAATTTGTGTTCAGAGTGAGAGATATCTTGATGCAATAAACTTCTTTTTAAAACATTTAAATAAACTAAATATATTCAAACTGACAATCTAACTGTTGCTTAGAAGGACTCCATCCTTATTTTATTCATTAATTAGATGCATGAGCCCTTTACATGTCAAAAAAAATGAAAGCATGAGAGAGAAAGTAGGAGGAAGCCATCAGTCAAAGTGGAAGTGCATGGAGGTGCCAAAAATGAAGCTAGCGCTTCACTAGGCATGTGTCGGAGTTAACTTGCCATCAAAATGCATTCCCAATGCATGGAAAGTGTTATTTTTGGAACTGGCAGTCAACTGTCGATGCACCTCTGAATTGTGGAGCTGTGGACTTGCAGACCTGTGGAGCTGCAGACCTCGATTGGGTCAAAATCTCAAGAATTCACTAAGTGTCAAAATTGAAATTCTGGCATCTGGGTTTTGTTCATCTTCATCCTAAAGCTATGTTTGGATGTTTGCCCTTGAATTTCTCTATCATCTTAGTAATCTTAGCAAAATCTAGAAGATCTAAAGCCTCATACTTATCCTTAGCCTTCTACATGTAGTTGTTCACCTCAATTTGAGTCTTTGCAAAATCTCTGAGTTTGGTGTCCAACTCTAACAATGCTTCCTCTGTCCTGAAGGCTTGTCTGATGTCTTCATCATTGGATGCTTCCTCTAAAGTCTTCCTAAAATTTTCCACGACTACCTCAATTGGCAATAGCTTCTCTCATTCTTCATCTTCAAAGATATCCAAGCATGCATCACTGTACAACTTTTCTACTTCCAAAATTCACTCTCGAGCTTGGTCCTTGAGCCTATGTATCTCATCATGCAATGTTTCCATCACTTTATTTCTATCAGTAATCTTCTCTATCCAATCATCTATCATGTCTAATTCTTCTCTTGTATATACATCAATCAAAATGTGGTACCTTTTCCCTTTTATGGATTGTAGGGTTTGCAAATCTTTGCTCCATGCTCATACGTCATCCATGATACTGAAGTCCTACCTCAAAATTGCCATGATCTTATCAACATTCTCTTGCATAGCATGCAACAACTTCAAACTTCCTATGACTATAGTGACACCTTTATCTTCAAGGCTAGATATCCTTTTAAGATTTCAACTTGCCTATGAAGTGTTCTGATTTCAACCTCATCCTGTTCCATGTGCCTGAGAACCTCTTTGACTCCCATAGTCATCATCTGTGAGAATGTATCCCGTGTAGGCTTTCCCAAGATAAAATATTTCACTTCATAGTCCTCAAGACTAATAGCTTCTACATCTATACCTTCAGAATGGTGAGCCACTTGTGCAAATAAGTCTTGGTTCTGTATGGAAGTGAGCAATGCAAATGGCATTGTATCATGTAATGGAGACTCGGGCTTGTTCAAAATCTTTGCAATATCACAAATGTCATCCTCTGAAGCACGGAACTGATGCTTGGCTCTTCTCATTATTTCTTTCCAAAACCATCTTGGGATGTATCTCTCTACAACTTTAGCTCTAGATGATGAAGGGATGTGTTCAACTACCTCCTTCCCTTTATCGCTCTTTCTCGAAGTCTCCTGTTGTGAGGACTCTTCTTTTGTAGTCTTGATCTCTGTAGGTCCTGTAGTTTGATCCTTAACTTCCCGAGAAGGTTGTTGCACATATTTTGCTATCTATGCCTCTTTTGATGCTTCATTAGTAGCCCTTGGTTTAGGTTTTTGTTGTAATGATGGTTCCTTTTGAACATGTTCCTCTTTTAAACTTGGAGGTGGAGGAGTGACTGAACCCTTATCTACCATCGTGACATGTGGTGGAGATGGAGGAGTGAAATGATGACCTTGTGTTTCTAGTGGCATCTACGTCTAGTCTTGCTGTTGAAGTTTGCCTATAGGGGTGTCTCTGATCTTATCCTCAACTAACTCCATACCCATAGGCATGAAATCAAAATCCAAGATGGAGAGAATATCTTCACCTTGCTCCATTTGCTCATTCACCCATCACTACACTTCATCTTCTGAAAAAAAGAGTTCTACAAGTTTCGCTTAGGTGGGTGGCGGGGTACTGGTGACACTCTTCCTTTTCTCCAATTATGTGGCTTTTGCCAACCAAGTTCTCCTTTGTAAGGGTACTTGTTCTTCCTCCTCATATGATTATGTTTCCTCCTTATCTAATTCTTCCTCTAGAATGGTCTTAGGAATAGATGGATTAGGCAGTAATCTTTTACGGGCTCTTTGCCTCTTGTTCATTCTAACCTTGATCCTCTTTTGTTTCTGTGGAACCATAGGAGAAGCGGGCTCTTTGTGCACCAGAGGAATGGAGGTCTCTTGAATTTCTCCCTCTTCTCATTGACTTGACAAAATAGGAGACAATGGAAATTTAGTTTGGATATGAGAAGCTCCACCATCCTGGGGCTCTTGCAAACTCAATTCCTATTGTTGGGAAGAGACTTGGTCTTCAACATGCTCCATCTAAATCCTCTAAGGAGAGGCTCTCTACCTCTTTCCCTTCCTCTCCAAAGGGTTGTAGTATCCCATTGGATGATCAAGCTAGTAGAATTTTTTAGGCCTGATAGGAGACTGGAGCACAAAGATAGGAACTATGACTTTCCTTCCCTTACCCCTTTCTGGGGGAGCATGTGCATGGAAGATCATTGTATCTGGAATTGGATCAAGTGGAAAGAGTTTCTTAATCCAACTCCTTGTCATTCGAATGACATGTCTCACTTGATGATTAATATCATCTCCTTCCTCTCTATCAACTTCTGCATTTAGAATGGGTCTCTCACCAAATTTATCTGTATTGAATAGGGGATCCAGTAATTTCTTAGAGTCTTGTAGCCTTATCTCATTAGGGATAGTCAAATGGAGAGCCTTTTCTGCTAGATACAAAGTCATCCTAAAATAGTCTCTGATGTAGACATTGTAGTCATTTGTGGCGTTCATCCAATGATCTTCAATGACATCCTCATGATAGAACTCCTTTCCTGCCAGGTTTTCCACTTTACCGACATTGTCGAAGAATGGCCCAAGAGAGTTATACTCTTCAAGAGGATTACCACTCAAAATTCAAGATATCCTACTTTCTCTTCACCTGATATGCTCCTAATACAAAAGGAAAATCCCAACAAGGTCTCTGTTGTCTTTTGATCCTCTCATAAGCTGACTCAATCTACCTAGATATTTCCATTAGGACCAATTTGTCACTTGGGTACCTTGGGAGTTTCTTCGGATTGATAAATGCACCACCTACCCGAATGTATGGAAATGTTCTGAACTAGATGAAATATGCTTCGAGAGCTGTGATCTGTGCCTTGGCTTCCTCAGACAATCTCTTCACATAGTCCCCCTCTATAAATTGAATGATGACAAAGATGAAGGCATAATTTACAATCCTATACTCTTTTCTCTATGGTGAGAGCTTCTTCTTCACCAACTGAGGATAGACTATGTATGGTCATGCATTAGGGTCCTGCATACTACCCTTCTTGTACAACTTGGGATAGTTGGTTGCCCTTGCTACAAGTAAGTACACCACATAAGAAGTCATATAGAACTTCTTCTTGTGCTTTACCATCCTCAGCTAGTCACATAAATTCTCACTTAGCGTGGTGGCCCAATCCAGTGGTATCTTCACATGCTTGATGGTCTTAATGAAGTTGACCATAAATGGAGTGAGGTGGTCTGCTGCAGGTAAGCCCATGACTCTACTTAGGAGAATGATTGAGTATCTAATGTCATCCTTCATGTATCCCTGTGTCATATCCACTTTGTTGATTTTCTTCCCCCAAGGTGGCTTCTCAATGAAGTATAAGGAATGTATGATGTCGATGGCCTCCTGGTGGTGATCTTTATACCATCTCTTAGCTACTTCATAGGAGAGTCAGATGAATTGATTGGCTCTAGGCAGATGGAAGACCCTCTCGATGTTGTCAGGTCACAAATCTAAGACCACTTCTCTGGTGATGCTCTTAACTACCCTCTCATCAAGAACAAAATGTTGAGATAGGGTCATGATTAACTTAGCTAACTATACCAACATAGGATGTGATGTTGCATTTACTAATCTAGATCGGATCAATGCGGACACCAAGGTTGATCTTTGTGTTAGATTGTTGCACTCTAAAGAATTCTCCTAAGTTTGTGTGTTCGAGGTCAGTATCTTTGATCTCAGTGTACTCATCAAGTAACCTTGATTTTGGGGTTATGCCTTGGAACTTGTAAACAACTAGTTTCTCTATTGATCTAGATGTAGATGCCATCTAATTATGTTACCTATGCATCATGAGAAAGAAAACATGATTACTCATTGGATAGTGATAAAATTGCAAGCGAGGAAAAAAATGTCCCTCTTGGGGACTTATTCATTTTTTATTTGAAAACTTATTTTATTATTATTATTATTATTATTATTTTCAAAAAATTAAATTTATTTTTTAAAAAAATGTCATCCTCACGGGCGTGTAGTGCATGAAGGTGTGTGATGCATGGTGTGCAGCACCTAGTGCGACGTTGAGGGCCTGCAGTGACACTCACACTTGGGGTGTCGCAGCACACAACACTTGTGCCAAGGGCGTGTAGTACCCAGCACAACATCGAGTGCATGCAACCCTTAGCATGGTGCATGGCACTTGTGCTGAGGGCACACATGACATCTGGTGCTTGTGCTAAGGGCTCTGCTCATGCAGAGTGCAACACCAAGGGTGCAAGTGTGCGCTGCTTGACCAAGTGCCATGGCGGGGGGGTCTGCTCACCTACTCCCTTCTTTGTTCTCCTGTAAAAATGAAAATAAAATAAGGGGCAGGGAGGGTTTTATAGCCCTCTCTCCCTCTTGCACAAAATGTAAAGCGTGTTGTGCCTCAGTGTGCATACATGCGGGAGAGGGGGTGAATGATTTTTTAAAAAAAAAATTAATCTCTTTTATGTTTTTTTTTTTTTTTTTTTCAAATTTTCAACTCTAAGACTAACTTTCAAAATGAATTTTTCTTCTCCCGACTCTCAAATTGTGAGTCTGAGAGTCAAAATAAATAGGGGGTCCCCATTCCTGGTGAGGAATGGGGTGTGTGTTGCGAATACCACAACAGAAACAAAAATATTGCTAGTACACATTCTTTGTAAACACCCTTTCAAACTACCTATAATATCATTGATAAAAGGTGGTTTGGAGATACAAAAAATCCAAGTAGAAAATGAGAAATGGAAGAATTTTGATATGATTTTCGATCCCTTGACAGATGGATTGGAGGAGTATCTTTCACTTGAGAGAATACATTTGAGTCTTTAGAGATTGGTATTCTCCTAAAATAATGTAACACGCTACAAGCTTCCTAATATGATTACGTGTGTTTCTTGTTGATGATTCAGGAAAAGTACCATCTTTCAAAAAATGGAAAATGTAGGAATACCATTCATCTAAATACAAATTGAAACAATCAAAGGTGATCTTTTTAGAAATTGCAGGGTGTTTAAGATTTTGTATATTAAATCAGAGACCTTATATTCTGCAATGAAAGTAGGATTAAAATCCAATGTCCCCCAATCATCCTCAATCAAAGAAGAAGATGAAGCTTCTAGCTGTTGAATCTCGGGTTGTTGTATCTTAGGTTATTTTTCAATTTCTTTACTTGGTTGAAGAGGCTCAAAGATTTTAGCATATTTTACATTTAGGAAAGGATTTGGTGCATCATTCACATGTAATGTATACAATAAATTTTTATAAATGAACCAAACCTTTTGATGAAGAGTAGAAGGAACTGTGTCCATAGTATGAAACCATGGTCTTCCTAAAAGAATATTATAATTGAGAGGTCCAAGCATAACATGAATAGATGTATTTAGAATAAATGGACCAACTTTAACATGTAAGGTAATAATGCCCAAAGTTCTCTTTTCAATATTGTCAAATCCACATATAGGGACATTATCTGGTTGAATGGTGGTAAGATTAGCCTTAATTTCTTTAAGCATCTCCATGCTACAAACATTAAGCCCAGATCCATTATCAATTAATGTTCTTCAAATGATACTCTAATTAATAGAAACAACAACCATAAGAGCATCATATTGATTTTGTACCTCAAGAGAAGGTAAAGCATTATCAGAAAACACAATAGGAGGTACAAAAGGCATAACATGCATGCAATTTAAAATATAATGAATGTTCTCTTGATTAGGAGGCAAAGCAGGAAGAGTGGACAAAGCCTTTTGCAATGCCTCATAATATATCAGAGAATGTTTGAAGTAAGTCCCATAAAGATATCTTAGTAGGAGTAGCACATAATTGATCAACTACAATATACTCCTTAAATGTAGAAGAAAACTTAGGAGCTTGAGGAAGGATAGGTTAAGAAGGCGCTAAATAAACTAGCACATTAGGTTGAGGATTATTTTGTGTGCAATAAGCATGTGAAAAAAAATTATTGTTATCAAGGAAATCCAAAGGATCTCTAGGTTTACCCTTAATTGTTATTCGAGGACATCCTTTTACCATCATCAAAGGTGTAGGATATATCATTTTAGGTTTATCAATGTTGCATATAGTGGGACATAAAGGTAACCATGTGCACACACTATGGTAAAGGTTCATTGGAGAGGTTGTGGAGGAGAGTGATATAGGAATAGGATCAATGGAGATCTTATTCAAACCATTTTCATCCTCACTACCATGTACCTCATTAGGGAATTTGTCCTCTTGTGCAATAAAAGCCTCATCAAATTATTCCAAATAAGAACCATACATATTGAAATACTAAAAGAATGAAAATGTAAACATTTTTATATTTTAAAAGAATTTTTGCAATTGTTTGTATTTTTGAAACATATAAATAATGGAAATCTAATGTAATATTTAAATCTAATACCAAAAAAAGAAAGAGTTGTCATAAATGGGTTCACCAAAATGAATAGGGTAAAAATGGAGCTTTAACTATGCTTACAACATTCATCACTATTCATTTGTTGTTTTAGAGTTGATATTGAATAAGTAATATAAATTTGGAAATGCTTGAAATTAGATGAAATAAGATACATAGCTCATGATGGAACTAATCTGGAAATAACTTTTTGTTGATGCCTGCATATAGTTTCAAGAAATTCTGCAACCTATTCTAAACTAGAAGTGTCAAGACAGGGAAAACCTAGAAAATGTTTATCTTTGAGTGTAGGTCGACCTTGACCCAGATAGTGGGGCACAATCTTACCTTAGGGCACAATTGTGCCCCAAAAATTTTACCTTGACCTGCAGCGCTCTTATGAAAATTTTGTTCATGGATCTCAGAAGTTTACCGAAAAGGGTATCCAAATATGTACTCTGATTCTCAAAACATCACCTGCATATATCTAAAAATGAGGTTTTTTGGGGTGGCTATATAGGGTTTTGCCTTAGTCAAACCCTCATTTTGGTGATTTCCACCTCCATGAATAGCTAAATATAATAGAATATGTGTGTGTATTGAATGTGTAATGCCAAGATCTAATCCACTAGATTGAAACCCTAGTAGGAATATGTATGATAAAGCAATGCATATACTTGAATGAGATAAGAAAACATACCAAGCCACCAAAGATAAAGTACTCCTACCAAACTCATAATCCATAATTGCTACCCCATGATTGTATCTTTGAATGCTTGAATATTGATAATGGAAGATCAAGGAAGATAGGATATCTCTTGCTCCAAATAGATGTTCACAATGGTGTGCTCACAAAAATGCTTGATATCAACAATGGATGATCTTCTATATCATCCTCTTGTAGTCTTGCATCTTCTTATCATCATCTTGTTCTAGTTGTAAATGAATGCAAGTGAGAGTCTTTATATAGAGGTTTTAAGGTGAGGCTCTTAGAGTAATGTGAGGACCCATAATTCAAATTTCACCTGAAATTATGGTCCAATTACAATAACTAACTAAGGAGGGAAAAGATATAAATGAGTTCCAAATTAAAACCCTTTTGCATTCAGATCTGAAAGCCCAACATTGATTTCAAGGCCCTCCAAAACCAAAATTTGAAAAGGGGGATCAAATCCCAGAGAAGGTCAAGGATGATCTCAACCTTGACCTAAATCAGGGATGACCAGATGTAGCCAAAATAGAAAATAGGAGATTTTGATGATGCCTGGAAACCTAAAAATGATATCAGAACAGGACTAAAAGCCAGGGATATGCACAAAATCCTATTATGAATATGATTAAGGTTAAGAGGACCCATGCCTAATTCCTACCTAGAAAATAGAGCCATAAAGGAGGGAAATTAAAGAGAATCTTTGAGATCCTAACCCTAATTACACCTAGAATGAAGGAATCAAGTGCAGAATGCATCCTAAATGCAAGTCTTTCATGATAAATGTACTAAAATAGGGTGTTAAACCTATCAAGATGGAAGTGCTTCCATTTTAAGATGATACATTTTCCCGCCACTTTATCTTAGATATGACATTATGTGCATATGCAAGCTAAAGTAAAATAATGTCATAATAAATAAAAAGGATATAGTCAAGTCCTCAATGTAGAGATCTTGCAAAAAATGTTATAGCCTGCAACACACAAGGCTAATGAAAATCCATAAATCACCTAAATTTTTCTAAATGACACTTGAGAAGTGCATAAATCCCCTTATGCCCCAATGTTTTGGCTTTCTATATCTGAAGGGTAAAATAGGGTGATAAGGATAACTCTATATACTAGATATGCATTTTGTTGAAAGTTATTTCTTAAATCAATTAGAATGATTTCTACCCTTCCTAAACTGATTCAAGAATTTAGGTATCTAAATCATGATTCTAGTGCCACTGATGACATTGAAAATGGAGTTACCAAACTCAAGTTATGATGAAAAGAGTGGATGTCTATCTAAATGCACAAAAGGGGAATCTAAATTTACCATGAGAAAACCATAAAAGAAACCCTAAATTTTACTATAAATAATGAAAAGGAAGTCATAATTACTCATTCTTACCATTTGTAGATTCAAAAAGAGGAAGCAAGATGCTGAGGAGAGAAGAACTTTGAGTGATGCACATGTAGCTTCTAAGATAGTGCCTAGCTACCAAACGATCACTTCTTGAGGTGAGTTTGTTGTTGTTTGTTCCTATACTTTCTAAATATTTGATATCTATAAGAAAGGTCAACCTTGACCTTTAAAGGTCAACCCTGGCCTAGTAATGTCAACCTTGACCCAAGAAGGTCGACATGGAATAGAAGGTCTCCACCTATTCTAGGATGAGGTCATCCTTGACCCAAAAAGGTAGAACCTAACCTAGAAAGGTAGATCTTGACCTAGGAAGGTTGACCCTAACCTAAGTGAGGTCGACCTTAACCTAATCAAGTTGAATTTATAGAGTTGACAATGTAGAATATTGATATGATGTTTTTTTGTGCTTACAAGACATGGTTCGTACCAAAAAAAGCATCCCTTTGGATATTTGCTTGTGAACATCAGAGAGATGTTATTTGAGCTCAATGAGGATTAGTTGCAACTATTAAGAGACATAAGACTATACTAGGTATTATTCCTACCATAGATCAGGCTACATTGAGCCATGCTATTAGCTCTGATAGAGAGGTGGGATGAGAATACATGCTCCTTCCATTTTCCTTTAGGAGAGATTACAATGACATTAGAGGGTGTCTATAGGATCTTACAACTTCTAGTTTGAGGTGAGACCATTAGACCTAGAGCACAACAGGTCTATGAGGAGATCCTTGTAGACAAGGAGTATTTCTTAGGACAGGTTCCACAGATGCAAACCCGATTAGATCATGTCCTTCTATCATCCATGAAGAGTAATGCTTGGTATAGTATCCTTGGTTGTGTTACCCAAGTCAAAGGTTACCATGTTTTCTACACCCCTTACCCATCTTATGTGAAGGATGGAGAGCGAGAGGACCATGTTCTCATGGGGTCACATTATGTTAGCCCAGCTATACCATGAGCTATGTTAGATAGTGAGATATCAGAGAGATAGTCTTTCAATATGCACACTCTTGAAGATTTGGCTATTTGAGAATTTCACATGTGCACATCCATAGGGTGTTCCACTGATGTAGATGTGAGTACACCAAGAGTATTTTCTTATCCTCTAAGAAAGTCCTCATAGTTTAGAGATATCCTCTATTGGAGAGTATCTCTAGACCACATTCTAGGTGCAGATGTGATACGGAGACCCTACTGCCAGATGACAGAGTGGCTTGATAAACAATTATAGATGAGATACTCACAATGATGAAAGCTGCTAGAGGGTCATCAAAATCATATAGTGATGTCATACTATTATGATCAGGTGATGAGATAGTTCAACCTATTATAGGGAGTCCCTAGGACAATACCTCGCTATGTACATCTGACAAGGTATTATCAGAGACCCGGTGCCATACACCAACCATTACTAGTAGACATAGAGGATAGTGATGCAGGTGAGATAGAGGAAATTGAGGTACTAACAAATGTGACCTATTGAGGCATGAGCCAAGATTACATCAGGTACTGGAGTTTTTAGGGTACCCACCCCTTGTTCCCTAAGAATTATCCTACAGGTGATCCAAGTCTTTTAGAGAGGACACACCAGGATGATGGTACAATAGAGGAGAATGAGGCTATTAGAGAAGAGAAGGAGCACATCTCTGAGGGAGATCCCATGGAGGAGGAGAGAGCATAGGAGATGCTGCTAGCTGGTGATATTGGTGCAAATGTACACATTTTTCACATATCACCATTGAGATCATGACAGCTTCCACGTGCCCACACAGAGCCACCACCAATGAGACCTAGACATAGAGAGCATGGAGAGAGTAGTCACTCCATGACCCCACCATCTAGACATTTTAGTGATGTCCAAGATGGAGACTCGAGTATTAAATATGAGATATGATTAAATATGCAATTTGATTTGAAATTGATAAATGTAATTTTATTCTACAACTAGCAAAGCAGAGTGGAGGAGCTTTGTATCTAAGATTCTAAAGGATACATGCATACCCTACTAACTACCAACAAGTGAGGCAAGAGTCCTCTCTTGGCTACAGAGATCCTGGTAGGCATGTCGATATCTTTGTAGTTTTCCAACAAGAGCTAAGGATGTGCAAAGAAAGGGAGGAGAAAATGATAGCAGAGCTACAAAGTTCTTAAGAGTGATCACATGGTATGAGCATATCAAGGAGCCATACATAGACACACAGATCTACATCGTCCCATTATAGGCCAGAGAGATATAGAAGCCACCGGCCATTAGAGTGCAGTGATAGAAATAGTGATAGATAGGGCCATTGGTCACATATGTATCAGAACTTTATTCACTTATTGATGAATGAAAAAGTTTCTTTACTAATTATTTATATGTTTGATATAAAACTTAATAGAAAGAAAGAAGGTGCATAAATATATTTAATATGTAATTTTGCTAAAACTACATAACCTATAAAACAAAGTCTATAAGGAATATATAAATGCACAAAGAAATAAAGAATAAACTTAAGGAAAATAACATTTAAGATGCATAATATTAATAGGTTCCTTAAAATGAACACCATCCATATCATCAAGTTCATGAGCACCTGAACCAAAGTCTTCAATGACAACAAAAGGTCCAAGCTAATTAGGACTAAACTTTCCTTTTTCACTAGATAAAGTATTCACATTTCGTTGATTCTCATATAGGACTAAATCACCAACAAAAAATGTTTGTTCAATTACCTTATGATTATATTGCTTCTATAGAGATTTATGATAAGCTTTTATATGTTCTAATGCATGTATTCATTGTTCATTCAACATTTCTATCTCTTGCAAATGTTGTTCCCGAAAAGTATCTTTGTCAATTATCCCATGAAACAAAACACGTAAAGAAGGTATTTCTAATTCCAAAGGCATAATAGCATCAGTACCATAAACAAGATTGTAAGGAGAAGTACCTGTGCTAGCACAAACACTTGTCCTATAAGCCCATAAACCATATGTCAATTGAGTATGCCAATCTTTTGCATGTTTGTTCACTATTTTTCTCAAAATCTATTCAATAATTTTATTTGATGCTTTAGCTTGACCATTGGATTGAAGATAAAAAGGAGTTGAAAATTTATGTTGAATTAGATATTTCTCCAAGAATTTCATGACTTATTTATTTTTAAAATAGGTACCATTATCCAAACCTATCATTGAAGGTACACAAAATTGTGTTATGATATTGTTAAGGATGAAATCACAAATAACATCCATAGTTGTTGAACAAAGAAGGACAACTTCAACCCATTTTATGAAGTAATCTATAGTAGTCAGAATGTAAGCATGTCCTTGAGAAGAAGTTGGTGAGATTTATCCAATAAGATCAAAACCCCAAATACTAAAAGACCATGGAGAAACTTGATTACAAAGCTCACGAGCAAGAGCTTGAATCAAATTACTATGTTGTTCACATTGAGGACATTTCTTAAAAAACATAAAAGAATCTTGCTCCATCATTTTCCAATAATATCCCATTCTAAGTAATTTATTTACCAGAGATTTTCCACCAAAATGCCCTTCACAAGAACTAAAGCAACTGAGATTTTAGTTCTATTGAGACATCTTGATAACAATTCTTCATAAGAATATTTGTAAAGTGCGTCTCCTAAAATAATGTAACACACTGCAAGCTTCCTATTATGATTGCGTGTGCTTCTTGTTGTTGATTCAAGAAAAGTACCATCTTTCAAAAAATAAAAAAATGTGGGAATGTCATTCATCTGAATACAAATTGAAACAATCATAGGTAATATTTTTAGAGATTGCGAGGTTTTTAAGAGTTTGTATAGTAAATTGAAGGTTTTCAACATTATTTTCAAGACACACCAAAGAAGTTGTGCTTTCCATGGCATCCACATGTCTATTATCTTTCCTAGGTAAGATTTGAATCGTATAAGAAGAGAATTGTGAAAGCACATCAAGAGTCAAATCTCGATATTGTTTCATTTTATCATTCTTAGTTTGATAACCTCATTTATCTTTCTCAACAATCAATTGTGAATCTCCATATATGTGCAGGTGTTTGATGTTAAGGGATGAAGCTTCTTGTAGACCAACTATAAGAGCTTCATACTCTGCAATGTTATTAGTAAAAGGAAAGGTTAATTTGTATGATAAAGGGATTGGAATTTTTGTAGGAGGAATTAAAATAATACCAACATTAGAAACTATCTTACATTTAGATCCATCAAAATACAATTCCCAAATATCATCTTGTTGAACAGCTAAAATATTATCATCTGGAAATTCTATTGAAGTGGAATATGTATATGAATGAGGACAAGAAGTTTTAGCTAAATAATTTGTTAAAGCTTGTCCCTTAATAAACTTGTGAGAAATGAAATTAAGATTAAATTTTGTAAGTAACATCACCCACTTTGCCAAATGGTCAGAGATATTAGTTTGTGAAAAAATATGTCTCAAAGGATCAAACTTGACAATCACATTGACTTCAACATTTATAAGATAATGCTTGGGTTTCTAACATGCATAAACTATAGCTAGACATTATCTTTCCAAATCTATGTATCTTGTTTCATAATCAAGTAAAGTATGACTAATGTAATACATAGGTCTTTCCTTACCAGTATCATCATTTTGAGCTAACAAAGCACTCACGGCCTTTAGAGTCGCTAAAGTATACAAATCAAATGGCTTATCATATTTAGTTGGCTGCAAGATAAGAGGATTTGTAAGGTACACCTTGAATTTCTCAAAAGCTTTCTTACATTCATCATTCCAAGAGAAAGTGGTATGCTTTCTAAGCAAGGAAGTAAAAGGAATTTCTCAATCAACTAAATTAGAAACAAAGCGACGAAAAGCTTGTATTTTTTCTTGTAAACTCCATAGCTGAGAAATATTCTTATGAGGAGGCATATTAACAATAGCATCATTTTTTTAGTATCCACTTCTATTCCTCTCTTAGAGATTATAAATCCTAATAATTTACCTAAATCTACTTCAAAACACATTTGTTAGGATTCAATCTCATGTTGTAACTTCTAATCCATTCAAATATTTGTCATAAAATAGTAACATGGTCTTCTCTTTGTATAGATTTTGCTAAGATATCATCCACATAATATTCAAGAATCTTAATGATGTAATTATGTGAAATTAAATTCATAGCTCATTGATAAGTTATTCATGCATTCTTTAATCCAAAAGGCATCATGACCCCAAAAAAATTCCCCAAGATGTTATAAATGTAGTTTTAAATTGATCTTCAAGAGGAATAAATATTTGATTATATCCACAAAAACAATCCATAAAAGATAAAATGACCCATTGTTGAATCCATAATCATATCAATATTGGGTAACAGGAAATCATCCTTTAAGGATGCTTGGTTTAATTCTCTAAAATCAGTACACATCCTTATCTTATTTTCTCCTTTTGAAAGAGGCACAATGTTTGAAGTCCAATCTGAGTAAGCAACAGAATGGATAAATCCATAATCCAATAATTTTTCAATTTCACTTTTGACTAAAAAGCAATTCATGGATTCATCTTTTGAAATTTCTACTTCACAGGTTTCATATTTGGTTTTAAAATAATATTATGAGTAACAATCTTAGAATCTATACCTAACATATCTAAATATGTCCAAGCAAAAATATCCTTGAATTCAAGTAAAAGGGAACACAATTGATCAAGTTCATCCTAATTCAAACATTTCCTAATCTTTATTATCTTTTCAGGATTGTTCTCATCCATTTGAATATTAATAGACTCAATTACTAACAAATCACTTTGTATTAGAGGATCCATTTGAAAAGGAAGAATATCCTAATTATCATGTTCTCCAAAATAAGCATCTATATTTAAACAATAAGTCTTCCTTAGGTAAATCTTCTTAAACCCCCAAAAATTCCATTAAGGTTTCATCTTTAGGAAAAATATCCAAAGTAGGTGCTTGATTCATGTCAATGAGAAGTGGGTTAACCAATTTCAATTTTCCACCACATATATGATTAACATTAACGAGAAAAGTCGATGATTGTTTATACAAATTAAATCCTAATCCATACATATGATAATAAATTTCATTATCTAGAGGTACTTGTATACCTTGCTCATATTTGCCACATCCTTTCCCATTAAATCTTGATTTCTTAAGAAAATGATAACTAGAACCATACCACTCAGCCATTTTAGATGGAGCCCAAGGAGCAGCGTATGTCACAATGTCAAAATAATTAGGTTTTATCATTTCAATCATTTCTTTTACTGAAGCGGCCACAAAATTACTTTTTAATTCCTAAGAAAGTAGAGAAGGAATAAAAACATGTTTCTCAAATTCCCTTTTTTGCTTCATGAATTCCAAATAAAAAACCTTATATTCTCCAATGAAAGTAGGATTAAAATCCAACTTCCCCCAAACATTCTCAATCAAAGAAGAAGATCAAGCTTCCAGCTATTAAATATTAGGTTGTTGTATCTCAAGTTATTTTTCAATCTCTTTACTTGGTTGAAGGGGCTCAAAGATTTTAGCATATTCTGCATTTAGGAAAGGATTTGGTACATCATCCACATATAATGTATACATTAAATTGTTATAAATGAATTGAACCTTGCAATGAAGAGTAGAAGGAATTGCATGCATAATGTGTAACCATAGTCTTCTTAAAAGAAGATTGTAATTGAGAGGTCTAGACATAACATGAATAGGTGTATTTAGAATACTGGACCGCAAAGTTCTCTTCACAATATTATCAAATCCACATATAGGGACGTTATCTCATTGAATGGTGCTAAGATTAGCCTTAATTTCTGTAAGCATCTCAATGCTACAAACATTAAGCCGAGATCCATTATCAATTAATGTTCTTTAGATGATACTCTAATTAATAGAAAAAACAACCATAAGAGCATCATATTGGTTTTGCACCTCAAGAGAAGATAAATCATTATCCATACATGCTTGATTCATGTCCACCACATATAATGATTAACATTAAGGGGAAAAGCCGATGGTTGTTTATACGGATTAAATTCTAATCCATACATATGATCATAAATTTCATTTTCTAGAGGTACTTGTATACCTTACTCATATTTATCACATCCTTTCCCATTAAATCCTAATTTCTTAAGAAAATGATAACCAAAACTATACCACTCAGCCATTTCAAATGGAGTCCAAGGAATAGCATTCATCACAATGTCAAAACAATAAGGTTTATCGTTTCTTTTACCCAAGTGACCACAAAATTACTTTTTAATTCCTCATAAAGCGGAGAAGGAATAAAAAACTTGTTTCTCAAATTCCCTTTTTTGCTTCATGAATTCCAAATCAAAGACCTTATACTCTCCAATGAAAGTAGGATTAAAATCCAACCTCTCCCAATCATCCTCAATCAAAGAAGAAGATGAAGCTTCTGGTTGTTGAATCTTAGGTTGTTGTATCTAAGGTTGTTTTTTAATCTCTTTACTTGGTTGAAGAGGCTCAAAGATTTTAGCATATTCTACATTTAGGAAAGGATTTGGTGCATCATCCACATGTAATATTAAATTGTTATAAATGAGTTGAACCTTGCGATGAAGAGTAGAATGAACTGCATCCATAGTATGTAACCATGGTCTTCCTAAAAGAATATTATAATTGAGAGGTTCGGGCATAACATGAATAGGTGTATTTAGAATAAATGGACCAACTTTAACAGGTAAGGTAATAATTCCCAAAGTTCTCTTCACAATATTGTCAAATCCACGTATAGGGACATTATCCAGTTGAATGGTGGTAAGATCAGCCTTAATTTATTTAAGCATCTCCATGCTAAAAACATTAAGCTCAAATATATTATCAATTAATGTTCTTCAAATGATACTCTGATTATTAGAAACAACAACCATAAGAACATCATATTAATTATGTACCTCAAGAGAAGGTAAATCATTATCAGAAAACACAATAGGAGGTATAGAAGGCATAGCATGGATGCAATCTAAAATAGAATGAATGTTTTCTTTATTAGGAGGCAAAGTAGGAAGAGTGGATAAAGCTTTTTTCAATACCTCATAATATGTCAGAGAAGTTTGAAGTAACTCCCATAAAATATATCTTAGTAGGATTAGCACGTAAATGATTAACTAAGTTATACTCCTTAAAGGTAGAAGAAAACTTAGGATCATGAGGAAGGATAGGTTGAGAAGGTGGTAAAGAAACTTAAATAGTAGAATGAGGATTATTCCATGTGCAATAAGCATGTGAAATTGAATTAGTGTTATCAAGGAAATCCAAAGGATCTATAGGTTTACCCCTAATTGTTATTCGAGGACATCCTTTTACCATCATCAAAAGTGTAGGATATATCATTTTGGGTTTGTCAATGTTACATATAGTGGGACATGAAGGTAACCATGCACACACCCTATGGTAAAGGTCCATTAAAGAGGTTGTGGAGGAGAGTGAAATAGGAATATGATCAATGGAGATCTTATCCAGACAATTTTCATCCTCACTACCATGTACCTCATTAGGGAATCTATCCTCTTGTGCAATAAATGCCTCATCAAAGTAGTCCAAACAAGAATCATACATATTGAAATACCAAAAGCATGAAAATGTTAACTTTTTTGTATTTTTGAAACGTATAAATAAAGGAAATCTAATGCAATATTTAAATCTAACACCAAAAAAGAAAGAGTTGTCATAAACGAGTTCACCAAAATGAATAGGGTAAAATTGGAGCTTTAACTATGCTTATAACATTTACCATTATTAATTTGTTATTTTAGAGTTGATATTGAATAAGTCATATAAATCTAGAAATGCTTGAAATTAGATGAAATAAAATACATACCTCATGATGGAACTAATTTGGAAAAACCTTTTTTCTGATGCTTGCATATAGTTTTGGGAAATTTTGTAACCTATTCCAGACCAGAAATGTTGAGATGAAGAAAACAAAAAAGAATTTTATCCTTTCGAGGCTAGGTCGACCTTGACCTAGATAGCAGGACACAATCTTACCCCAAGGCACAATTATGCTCCAAAAAGTCAACCTTGACCTGCACTGGTCCAATGAAAAATTTATTCATGAATCTCAGAAGTTTGTCATAAAGGGTATCCAAATTTGTACTCTAATTCTAGAAACAACACCTACAAATATCTAAAAATGGGGTTTTTGGGGTGGCTATATAGGGTTTTCCCTTAGTCAAACCCCCGTTTTGGTGATTTCTACCTCTATGAATAGCTAGATATAACAAAATACGTGTGTATTGAATGTGTAATGCCAAGATGTAATCCACTATATTGAAGCCCTAGCATGAATATGTATAAGAAAGCAATGCATAGACTTGAATAAGATAAGAAAGCATACCAAGCCCCCAAGGATAAAGTACTCCTACCAAACTCATAATCTGTAATTGCTACCCTATGATTGTATCTTTAAATGCTTAAATATTAATAATTGTGGATCAAGAAAGATAGGATCTCTCATGCTCCAGATAAATGTTCACAATGGTGTGTTCACAAAAATGCTTGATATCAACAATGGCTTGATCTTCTATATCATCCTCTTGCAATCTTGCATCTTCTTATTGTCATCTTGTTCTAGTTGTAAATGAATGTAAATGAGAGTTTTTAATGAATTTCAAGATGAGGCTCCTAGAGTAAAGTGAGCACCCATGATTAAAAGTTCACTTTGAATTATGGTCCAATCACAATAACAAACTAAGGAGGGAAAATAAATAATGAATTTCAAATTAAAACCCTTCCGTATTCGGATCTAAAAGCCCAACGTTGATTTTGGGGCACTCTTGGACCAAAATTTGAAAAGGGTGATCTTGAAGAAGGTCAAGGATGACCTTGACCTTGACCTAGGTGAAGGATGACCTCAACCCTACCTTAGGTCAAGGTTGACTTGGTTGACCTTGACCTTGACTTGGGGGTCCAAATCCAACCAAAATAGGAAATAGGAGATCTCGAGGATGCCTGGAGACCTGGAAATGATATCAGAATAGGACTAAATGATAGGAATAGGCACAAAATCCTATGATGAAGGCCAGGAGGACCTACGCCCAAGTCCTACCTAGAAAATAGAGCCATAGAGGTGGGAAATTGAGGATAATCTTTGAGATCCTAATCCTAATTTCACCTAGAATGAAGGAATCAAGTGCAGAATGCATCCTAAATGCAAGTCTATCATGATAAATCTACTAAAAGAGGGTGCCAAACCTATCAAGATGGAAGTGCTTTGATTTTAAGATACTACACACACAAAAACAAATGAATAGATATAACTATTCATTTAGAAATAATATCATCTAAAGTAGGTAGACATTCTTTCTCTTCAAAAAGGATAAAAAAGGAATGATATATATCTATTCATTCTTTCATTACCATTACATCCAATCAATATTTTATTCTTTTATTAAAAATGGTGCATGAAAAAATCAATGCATGTATTCATCCATTTACAACATTCAAACATTCAAAGTGTCTCTTTTTGTAATTACTAAACAAGTAATGGAAAAATGACAAATAACTATTGATCCATTCAATATAAATCATATTGGAAAAATATATAAAAACATATATCCATGAAAAATTTATAATATAGAACATGTACCTTGTAACACATGTCCTTTGGTGAAGTGGGCTATCTTAGCTATCTAGGGATAGCAAGATGATCAATGGAAAAAATACACCTATTTCAACTTGAATATGAAGGAAACAATGTTCTTAAATGATATGTGTGACAAGATATTCATATTCATGTGGATACATCTAACAAAATATTAAAAAAAGGGTTCCAAACCTACAAAATTGACATCATTTTCCATCTTCTAGTGCATGTCATTTTTCCCTCGCATCCAAAATGAGGTTATGCCAATCTGAATTGAGAATGCATGTGCAACTACATTCTATATGCATGGACAATAGGTGGAGCTGAAAAAATACACTATGTTTACATTTATTTAATAGGTCTATTAAGCTTTTAAAATTATAGACCATCATGAATGTTAGAACTCTAGCTGCTATGACCGAGAGAATGTCCTCAGTAAGCCAACACATAAAAAGTCTTGATTTTCTTGCATGCTAAGGACATTACCCTCGCCTATAAGAGTCAAAGTTAAAATGTTTGTGATGGTATATAACTTAAAATACCTAATTAAATAACTCTAACAAAAATGAAAACTTGCTGCATTTTTTATCTCCACCTGATGTCCTATGTATATGAATTGAGATTGCATATTGAACTATGGCCTCCTTCTACATTTCCTGAAACCAAGAGATTGACATAGTTAGTTTTCATGCAATCATAGGTTAATGTTGAGCTTCACTTGGTTTTGAGAATAGTTTAATATTCTCTACTGATCAGGGCCAACCACGTGAAGGCGAAAGCTCATTTGGCGTTGCAACACCCCCCCCAACCTTCCAAAAAAAAAAATCTAAATTCCCCACTAACATCTAAAATTCATTCATTCATCTATTAATAAAATGAAAAATTCATGATAACATTCATTAACACATAAGATTCATTATAACATTCACATGAACATTCAATAGAACATAATTAAAACATCGAGACATAAACATTAGTCATTACCAAATAAGTTACATAAATGAGATTCATTTCTTTTTTTTCTTTTTCTTCTTTTGTCATTCCCTATATTTTTGTAGAGGCATATCCATGTCATCATCAACATATCTTCTCAAATGTGGATGTGATCTCACCGTCCTTTGCAAAGGTGGGTTCTTTGCAATAACAAATAAAAGGGTTAAATTTAATATATTTGAGACTTTAAAGAGCATAAGTGTAGCACTCTTTACTTGTCCAACCATATCATCTTGCCAGACAATTTTAACCTCAACACTCTCATCAGGAACAACTTCTACATCCCCTGCAACTGCAATACAAGATGTCTTGTTAATCCCAACACATATTATAGTTAAATTTCTATTAAAACACCAAATTCATTTTAAAATGTTTACTTGTATTAATAATTTAGAAATCAAAATTTGAATATATACCTTGAGTACTACAATGCACATTCGAATCGACGTCTCCATGGTGCTTGGATGGTGTATTAGGATTAGTAGGTTGCAATCCAATGTAAATAATTAGTGCATTTATCAACAATATATACATATAAATACAAGACAAATATTGAGAAATGTTAATCAATCATTTTAATACATATAAATATATTCACTTTAAAGGTTTAAACAAATAGATAATTTGGAACTTAATATCAAATACATTTTTTTCTAAAGTATTCAATTTCAAATAAAAATCGATTAATTTATTTACCTAATCGATAGATCCAGTAGAAGAACCTTGTGCACTCATTGCTTGAAGTCATTTAACCATGACTATATAGCCTTGTCTGTATTATTTTTGGGCTTCTTTGATTGAGGATTAATAGTAGAATTTTATTTTCCATAAGACCATGTGTTTCTCATTATTACCATATCTTAGTTGTTATAGTGGAGGTTCTTCTTCCATTTGTGGAGCACCTACACTAAATTTTCCAAACCTTCATTAACCAATTGATCCATGACTAGCTTAATAATTTTCACATTACTATAGGAAAATCTTCATCAAGATTATGTGGATCATCATTTAGAGGTTGTTCTTGTTAATTACCAAAAACAAATATGGTATCATTATCAAAATCATACATAATTTGAGGATCTTCTCTTTTACTTTGAAAAATGAAGTTATTGTGATCATAATCATTGTCACTAATGTCATCCCTAATATGAATAACATCTTCCTGAGACTAACTAGGATCTTGTGGTACATTTTTTGAGCATATTCCAAATTCTTTATCCTTATCATGTTCAAGGATTTCTTCATTAATTTTAGAGGCATCTCCATGAGGAACTTCATCAATAGGATTGTCTATAGAACCTTTAGAGATTCACTTACTTTTTCTCATACATATTTAAGCTTTAGACACATTTTTCTTCTTCTTCAAAGATTCTCCTTTAGCACAAGCTATAGGAGTCTCTTTTTGGAATTTATTTCTTCTAACTGAGGATGAAATCATGACAATTTTACCCTTGACATCCCCTAACCCTTCTGTTTTGAGTTTGATTAAGTTTTCCAAATTCTTGAACTGGTTAAGTTTTCACCCTTACTTGTAGATGACCTAGTTTTTACACTAGTCTATGACTTGGGTGAGGTAGGGTTATCTTTAGTCACAATTTTTTCTTTTCTTTTCCTTTCAATAGGAACATATGGTAATTTTTCCACCACCTTTTTATTTTTTTGACTAGATGACATAGGGCTCTCTGAGGACTTGATGGATATAGTCCATTCTAAAACTTTGATAGTACCAATTTTTGTAGAAACCCTCCTTCCTATTCCTAAGCCCCTAATTCCTCCACTTGTTGGAAACAATTCACTCATTAACAAAAAATATCGCATGAAAAAGTAGAACTTTGACTTAAGGCTCTCTCAACTAGTAATTTAATCAAATAGTGGTTTTAGACCAAATTTGGCTTGCCTTCTTGAACAAATGTAGCTCATTTCTTCAAAAGACTAAACAAGAAATGTGAAAGGTTGACTGGTCTAATTGCATGCCTCAAATAGCTAAGAAGATTGAAATGAATATTATGTAACCATTGATGTCTTCCCTCACATGTAAAGTATTGGATAATGAACATAGCACATTGATTGCAGGATTCCTAAATAGATACATGCCTTATGCCTTGCTTTCTATCGATTTCCAACTACCTATTTGTATGCAAGGTGAATTGTGCTCTTGTCAAATGTGGGTCCATGTCTTCTTGAAAACCTCATCTTCATGTGGTAATGCAAAGACTTCTACAATCATTTCTTGGTTACATTAAACCATGATCTTTTTACCATGGCTACCCCATTGTCTAAGGAATTTAAGAACTAAAATGCAATCTCCCCATCCCAAGTTGTAAGCCTCTGAAAATATTGAAGCCATCCATCATTTTCAAACAAAGGTCAAAATTCATTATCTTGGAGAATAATATTATGAACTATTGGTTCATGTTGAATTAAATATCCCCCCATTGTTATGCTAACTAGATATCACTCAGAGGAAAACACAAAATTGGCAAAAAAAAATAGAAGGTGAATTGCAAAGATTTGCAGAGCACTTTTGAGATGACAACAAGCATAAAACAAATGAAATCTTTGAAACAAATGTCATTGTCTCACATTATGCCATAGCATAATATCAGGTAATTATTACACTTACCTCTCATCCTTTCATTCCATGAATTCCTTCATTTTCTAACTTTTAAAAGGAAGGTAAATGTCACATCATTCTACTGAGTTTGAAACCCATGATATGGCATATCTTCAAATGATCACCCACAGTACACCATATTAACTTATCATGCTATTATAAGATATAATGTGCATGAAATAATATTTTCATACTATTCCCTCCTCCTCCAACCTAAAAGAAGACATGGGTCCCACCATGAATTGAGAGAAAGGGATAGTAGAGGCAAACAAAAAACTTAACTACGAAATAAAATAAAATGAATATGTTCAATTGCAAGGTACTAACCTAGCAATATAACTAGAGAAAACATTGGTGTATCATATAGTTGAATGTTGAAGTGAGGGTGAGGTGGGTGGGTGGTATAGATAGAAGGTGATATGGATTTATTATGGAGAAAGTGAGGAATTATTATGAACTTTGATCGGAGTCAAATAAGTAGGGCATGCTAAGTAGAAGACTAAGGTGTCTCGACTATAGGAGGTTCAACAGAATTAAATTTTTGAAGAAACTCTAATTTAATCTAGGGTTTATTGTATATTTTGAGTCTCTGACCATTTATCACTAATTTGAATATGGCAAGATCAATTGTGGACAACTACACAACTCCATTATTATACACTACTTCTATTTCATGTGGTCCTAACCATATAGTTTGGAACTTACCTGGATTATGTTGGTATCTAGAATCATAGAGTAGTGCCCAATCCCACAATGAATTTCTTGTCCTTAATAAATCTTTCATTTCATTTCTTGCACTATTTTTGAATTAACTCTATATTGAGCAAGGCAGATTTTTGAAATTCATCAAGTCCATTCAGTTGTAGGATGCATTCTTGTTGGGCATTATGGAGATCAATGTGGAGTTCCAATGTAGTGTGGAGTGCTTTTCGTTCAAACTCAATTGGCATCATAGTTGTTTTCTTGTAGACCAATTCAAAAAGAGTAAATCTTGTTGTTGTCTTCCATGTTGTTTTATATGCCCATAATGCCTTTGGAAGCTTGGATGCCCAGTCCTTATGTATTTGTCAAAATTGCTTCCAGTTCCCCCTTTTTTTTTTATCTCAACTTGACCATTAGCTTGAGGATGGTAAGGAGATGATTTACCATGTTGAATTGTATATTCATTCATAAGGGCATTAATGAGATTAGATGTGAATTGGGCTCCCTGATTAGTCACTAATTATGGAGGTACACAAAATCTTGTAAAAATGAATTTAGATAAGAATTCCACAACATTATTATCCCTAGCATGTTTCATAGGTTTTTATTTAGCCCATTTAGTGACATAATCAATACATACCAAAATGTAAGATTTACCTTTGGATGAAGGGTATATTGGTCCAACAAAATCTATTCTCCATTTATCAAATGGTGTAACAACTACCTGTGGTTGCAGGGGCATTTCATGTGATTTAGTTGGTATACCCATTTGTTGACATCAGTCACATTTTTTGGTGTATTTTGAAATATCCTTATGAAGATTTGGCCAATAATAATTAGTTGTCAAGATTTTGAATGTTATCCATGTAGCTGCAAAATGTCCCCCACATGGTTCATCATGGCAGGCCCACAGGACATCATATGTTTCATATTCTCTGAGACATCTACACATAACTTGATCTAGTCTAGTATAAAACATGCAACTAGCTATCCAAGAAAAATTGAAACTTTTTCACCTAGTAGTCTTCTATCCTTCGGAGAGAAATGAGTTGGGGTTTTCCCTATGGTGAGATAGTTGGCAATGTCAGCATATCATAGATTGTGTGCTATCAAAGAGAAAAAGTGTTCATCTAGGAAGCTATCATCAATGACTATAGGATTGTCAAGCACCTGTAATCGTGAAAGGAAATCATCCACTGCATTAGCCTTTCCTATTTTATCTATTACTTTGATATCAAATTCCTACATGAGAAATAACCAACAAGCTAATCTTCCTAAAATGGTAGGCTTATTCATGAGGTACTTGATGGCAACATTGTCAGTGTGCACAAAAATCTTATAACTAGTGATGTAATGTCTAAATTTTTTAAGTGCACAAATAATAGCCAACAACTCCTTTTCTATGATAAAATAATTCAATACAGTTCCTTGCAAATTTTTGTTGATGTAGTAGATAGCATGCTCAATGGTTTCTTCCTTTTGACCTAACACAACACCTATGGCATAATCTAAAGCATTGATATGAATATGAAAGATAGTGTTCCAATTGGGACCTATGAGTACATGTGCTTGAGTCAAGACATCTTTGAGTTGCTAAAATGATCTGTCACATTCTAAATCCCATGAAAATCTAGAGTCCTTTAGCAAATTATACCATGAAGCTTCAATATTTTATGAATCCCTTGTAGTAACTAGTGTGGCCAAGAAAGATTCTAACATCCTTTTGTTTTTTAGGTGTAGGTAGAGTGCTAATCACTTCTATCTTTTGAGAATCCACTTGGATGTCACTTGAAGAAATGTAGTGACCTAACAAAAGTCCTTCCTCCATCATCATATAACATTTCTCACTAATCAATGCAAGGTTCTGTTCCAAAAATCTTTTCAAAAATTTATCCAAATTTAATTTAGCTTCTTCAAAATTAGATCCCTACGCAGTGAAATCATCCATATAGATTTCCATACAATTAGTAGACAGAGAAAATACTTATCACAACTCGTTGAAAGGTAAAAGGAGCATTACAGAATCCAAAGGGTAGTATTGAATAAGAAATTGTGTCCCAAGGGAAAGTAAAATTTGTCTTATCTTGATTCATTGGTGCTATTTGAATCTGGCTATATCCACTGTTCATCCATCTAGGAAAGAGAAATATTTCTTCCTAGCCAAATTGTCAAGAACTTGATCAATGAAAGGTAAGGGAAAGTGATATTTTTTAGTGGTTGTATTAAGTTCCCTATAATCCACACATACCCTACATTTATGTCCTTTCTTGGGTACTATTACCCAAGTGAGACCCACTGACTATCATAAATAGGATAGACGAACCCAGCACTCAAATTTTTTTTAGTTCAGCTTTCACTATATCTCGTAATGCTAGATTGACTCTTCTTTAGGGCTACCTACAGGTTTGTACTTCAGTGTAATGTAAATTTTGTGAGTACAGAGTTTTAGGTCATGTCCTTTTATATCTGTGTAGTACCAAGTGAATGTTTGATGATTTTTCTATAGCAACTTAAGTGTAATTTATAGGTTTGCAAGAGTAAGAATTTTACTAAAATTCAACTCCCTACCTGGACTTACTTCAACTCAAGTAACCTTATCTAACATTGCTAACTTAGAAATTTGGATGACCTAATCTCATGAGGTAACAAGGTATGAAGGTAGCTAGTGGCTGTAGGAAAATAAGGTGTATCTTTAGGAGGAAGAATTGTTTGTAATGAATAATTTTGGTCAATATGCAGAGGAGACTTTTCACCATATTCATTGGACAAGATAGTGGTGAAGCTATTATCATCATTTTGAGGAATCGTAAATGGGTTTCTATCAATCACCATGAGCTAACTTAATGAATTTACCTCAAGTTCATCATCACCTAAATCATGCCAGAGAACTTGATCATCTAGCAAAAGTGGTGTAGCAGGAGAGTTTAAGGCTAACTTCTTAATAGTGGAACCATTAGATATGGTCATATTTCCTAAATGACAAGTGATGCAAGCATTTTTGTGGCTAACCAAGGCCTTCCTAGGATAATAGGATAACCTCCCAAAGTTGTGTTAGGTGATAAGATAACAAAATCCAGTGGATATTCCCAAGAATCCAAAGTAACTATGACATTGTCAATCATACCATCGAGTTTGACTATGGAACTATCAACAAGTTGAAGTATAGTAGGGGTTTCTCTTATACCAATAATGTTCAAGTGTAAAAGTACTTCCCTAGTCATTATTTTAATAGACACTCCTAGGTCTATCAAAGAATTATGTACTTGACACCTATTGATATAAATTGTGACAAGTGGACTCCCTGGGTCATCATATTTTGGAACTATAGATTTATTCAACATAAGGTCGGCCAACTAACCCATAACATGGATAGTTTGAGGATCCTTGCACTTCCTCCTAGGTTTTTTATGTAGGCTTCTTTAATAGCTTTGGTATATGCTAGAATCTCCTTTAGATCATCTAACAATGGTATTTTTACTATCATTTTCTTCAATTGTGTGAGTATATCTCCAACAACAAGATTTTCAAAGAGGAATAGAGGATTGGGCAAGTCTTTGCATAAATGGTAGAGACTTGGTTGCAGGAGACAATGATGGAACAAGAATGGATTCTTCATTCGAGGCATCCTTAAAAGTAACCTTAGTTATTACTAGACCTTTAGGATTTGGAAGAGTGGTTCCATACCTAAGGTGAATATTATTGATTGAATAGGTTTTTTGTTTTGTATCATTGGAGGAATACACTAGCTTTTGAGAAGGCGTGTTATTCAGATTTGGTGTTGGCTAAAAAGGAAATAGAGTTTTTTTGGGTGGATTTGTATTGGCTATAGGAGGAGGCAACATTAAAGCTTATTTTTGTGGTTGTTGCAAGGCATTATATTATTTATTAGGCTGCTACAAAGGTGACTCTTGCAATGAGTTTGGGGGGCTTGTCATTGATTAGATTGTGGTTGCCAATTTTGATATGGGTTGTTGCCAATTTGGCTGTTGTCATTGGTCAGGTGGAGGTTGTTTCCAAGGTTGGTTATTTCACATGAGTTGAGATTGAGTAGGCATTGATTATTCACATTCCCAAAAATTTGGAGAAGGTCTTGAGGCATACCTTGTCTCTGAGCCCATGGTATTCTTTGAGAAACATACAGTATATATCCATTGTCATCAATTTCTTTGAACTCCACATTAGCAACCATCTTACACTTGTAATTCCTCTTCTTCTCTTGATAGTAAGAAAAGAACTTGGCTAACATATTATCACCTTTTTCATGTTTCCTTCAGGCATGCATTGCATCCAACTGAGTTCCAATATTGATAATAATGTCTTGCTTGAAATCAAACAACAAATTTTAAAGATCTTATTTTGATACACCAACTCCAATAGTCTTCAAGGAATTAAAATGAATTCCTCTCTTAGCCCTTGAGTAGTTCTTGTAGTACCTCTTAATATCTTCCCACATGCTTTTTGTAATGTCTCCTCCAGCCATGAGGTCCAAGGCTTGTACATAGGTCTCCTCTACACCCCTTAAGAAAATATGCTTTTAAGATGACTCATACAGCTGATGTTCAGTGTTCCTTTGCAAATTATAGAGGAATTTTGAAACATAATCTTCAAGAGTCTCATCCTCTTTCTGTTGCATTTTGAATATACCATCTCCTCCCATACTTCCTCTATAATAATCTTTGTATTCAGGAAGAAACAACTTCTTCATTCCATCCCAATCTATTGCAACATTAGCTCACAACTCCATGAACCATATTAGAGTTGCCTCTTTCAAAGTAGAGGGAAACAATTTCAACCTATGAGCATCAATTGTGTAGTTATACCCTCTACAAATAATGTCAAATTCAAAGAGAAAGGTCTCAAGGTCTTCAGTAATTAGGCCATAGAAATTGGAAAGTGCAGATGTAAGAATATTTTTCAAATCATTGTTATCTTGGAGATCTGGTATGGAAAATGGAAAGGTGGGTTGCACCATTCTAGATTGTGGTGTTGATTTCTTTGTTGATAAATGACAATGGCTAGAAGATTATCTTGATATACAGGGGCAACGCAAATGTTATTCAAGCCTAATGATTTGTTATATGATGATGAAGGAAGGTTTATATGGTAGGTTGCAAAAGGATTTTCAAATGGTGGTTCTTCTATAGTAACTTGTTCTTCTTCAAGGGGTTGGTCTTTTTCTTACTCGGGAAACACAATTTCTTCTATTTCAAATGGGTCACTCTGAGGAAGAAATCACTCAAGATGGTTCTTTTCCTATGCATACAAATAAAATAATGCTAAGTTTGACTTAAATGAAACTATAGACAACTGAATATGCATACGAACTCCTAAAAATGGCCCCTAGAAAAGGTTTAAAATGACACCATCCCTAATAATGACTCCAAAAATGTTTGGTTAAATGATTGAACTAGAAACTAAGGTTTGTGCTCATGGATTGGACATCCAAGATAGCATCCAAAACTCTTCACTAGACCCATTTACTTATCGACCAAGGACGTAAACTTGGAATGATGTCTGCAAAATATATGCTTTAAACCTCTTTAATTATCATTTCTATCCTATAGAATCAAGAACAGAAATACTAAATCTATATGCAAGTGTAAGCAACTTTAACTAAATGATAGAAATGAAAATACAAACATGATTCTACATTGTTTTCCTTTGTTGCAGGAACAACTAATGGTTATGTAACCAATGGTTGTAGTTCTTACTACAACCATTGAAACTAATCTACCAACTAGGTTTGCTCACCAAGTGGGTCCCCTTGGATGAGTGAACAATTACAAATTCAACCTCAAATACTTAAAACACAACAATAGTAATTTTATTGATACTCGAACATAAAAATAGTACAAACGGGAAAATGATAGTCAATATCTGAAAATGTTATTGCAATTACAATCTTCCTTTCAACAAACTAACATGGCTTGTTTCAATAGCTTTGTTTAAAGAAACTACAAAAACTAACTTCCTAAGATCTAGCCTCAACAAACAAGGATACAACAATAAAATAAAATTCATCATTATGAGGCACATCTCAGTTGAACAAAACTTCCAACAAATATAGCACACAACTTCTAAATTCACACAACACTTATCAGTTATGCTGGCCTGATCTTTAACTACACCATAAATAAATAGTGGTTGCATAATCTTGTCATTAATTCATTTGCACATACTCCTTCCTTTGACTTGTTCCTACAAAAAATTTGTACGCATGCAATATACCAAAACACATATTCATTCCAATAACTCATAATAAGTTTTTAATGCATACATAAACCAATCCTTGCTCACAATATCTGGTTGCATGAACCTCCCCCATAGAAAGGAAAAAACATTCTTATCTATAAACACACATATGCAATCTCATTTATAACATATAAGCCTTTTACCATAGCAATATGTTCATGAAACTATATAAAGTCAAGAAACCATAGAAAAGAAGAGTAAACATAGGTCATAATAAAAAGTCTTCAAACTATTAAAGGAGAAACCCCTTCAATAACCATAAAAACCTATAATCATATGTCATTTCCTAAGCCCATCAACATTCACCACTTCTTTGATTCAGCCACAACATTGTACAATATTCTCACCTTCTTGCATCCTCGTGTCATCAAGCCTTCCTCTTAAGCTTTTTACCTTAGCTTTTAACACATTCTTGTCTCCACCATGGATTTTTTCCAACTTGTCCTACATTTTCTTAGCAGTACTGCATTCCTTCACATCATCAATTTTTTCATAATTGAGGGTGATTGAAAGTTCAATGATCATTTGGTTGTGCACTTGCTTCTCTTTCATTAGTTCAACTATCATAGGTCTAAGCGCCTCAGTGTAGTCATTGTCCAAGCAGTAAGATGTGGAATCTTCAATTCCAGATAAGTGCAATTTCATCACCTTTTTCCATGTTGGGAAGTTCTCCTTGTTCATCTTAGGTACCTCTCTCTTGTCCATCTTGATCTTTGACTTGGGTCCCTTCAAACATTCCTGACAAGCACCAAATTTCTTATATTAATTGTCATAATGATTTAGAATAACTAAGAGGGGGATGAATCAGTTATCCTTAGGTCCAAAGGTACAAATTCAACTTTTAAATAGTTCAAATAGATTAAACAAACTCAGATACTCACTTGATCTCTATAGCATATCATCAACAATTTATTATTTCATCCAATATCTTGACTCTTTGTCTCTATATGTGTCGACTATCAGTAAATAAACTACTATAAAATATAGCATGAAAAACAATAACATTCAGACATGGAAATAACATTCTTGACACCAAGATTCAACATGGAAACCCAATTTGGGAAAAAACACCAAGTAACATGCTACTAATTTTTCACTCTTCTAAAGTGAGCTCGATTAAGAGACAACCCTATTAAAGGTTATATAAAAACTATTAAATGTGACCTTGTTAAAGGATTTAATCACCTTATTAGGAGTGGCCTTGTTAGAGGACTTTAGAACATTCCATTAGAATGTCACTTTGATTAAAGGATTTACAAAATGGTTGTTAGGTCAACCTTGATTAAAGGATTTTGGACTGATAGAATGGTTAGCATGTAACAGTAGGTTTGATTTATAAAGTACAACTCACTTTGCAAGTTCAAATCTCCATTCACTCATCTCTCAGTTCATTGATTGGCCTCCATTATCCACGGGACTCAAATATCAAGACCAGATTGCATGTGAACTATTTGATAGAATGTCTAGTATCGCATCTACTTTAGTTTATTCAAATACTACTTAGTATTGTTTATTCAAATACTGCTTAGTATTGTTTTGAATCATGGATCCCCCACCCAATCTAGCAACATTTCAACAGATAGTTGACCGCTTGACATTATTAGAGAAGGATAATGCAGCTCTGAAAGTCACAACTCTTTCTCTCTCGACAATTTCCCAAGGTCTCTTAGTACAGTTGCAGAAGTTCAAATTAGTGAACCAAACTCTCTAGGACATTATTCACTCCCTATCTAAATCATTAAATGACTTAAACCAGCAGGTTGTGGCTAATTCTTCATGTATCCAAGACCTTTTTGAAACTTTTACCACCCAATAGTAGGCATTACAAAAGATATCAGCTCCATTATTGAAGACTTCAGTGATATTGGAAACCTCAAGGACAAGAAAATTGAGGTTCTTAATAAAAAAACATCTCACTTGACTAAAATAGAGCAACAAATTAAATCTTGGGCCTCCACTTGCAAAAACTCCAGCACTGCACCTTTGCCTGAGGTCAAAAAATTGTCCAAGAGAAGTTGGCAAAAGATCGGGTTGGGCACTTCTAGGAACTCAACCTTTGGGTTAGAGGTCTTCCTCCATCCTCTATTGACCCTCTCCTCGTAGGCTACTCATTTCTTAGTGAACAACTGGGTATTTTCGATATTACATTAGATAGAGCATGGTTTGGACACAATGGCACCCTTTTTCTTAGGTTTCTCTCACTAGCTGATCGATTACAAGCTCTCAAGGAAAAGAAAAAGTTTTTCCTACTTCCCACAAAGATATTTTTTGATGAGGACCTCACAAAATCACATGTATATGAACTTAAAGCACTCTAGGAGTCTTTTGGTAGAAGTAAGGAGTAATGGGAAATGGGTAGTAATAAGGAATCTAAAAGTACTTATTCATGACTCACCTCCCAATTGTTGGGATGCGAGACATACCCAAGCCAAGTGATAGTATGAGCACCAACAGTTGGGCAAGTCTAAGCCCCCCATCAACTCTCTGCTTGTCAACTATTGGAATGGTAATGGCTCCCTGTGGGCTTTTCTAAGCTTACTTCATGATGCAGTTGGGTCTGTTGATTTGTTGGTTGTTATCGAGACTCATGAGTGTCCTCCTCGACCCCTTCTAGGTTACATAAGGTATTAGTGGCTTTTAGTTTGCAGAGAGGAGGTCCGCACTTCAAGTGGTGTGTGTGGTTCTGGTGGGGTTGCTTTTTTTATTAGAGATGACCTATTTAGTACTATCACATTGGTTCTTTCTGACACTCATTCCATATTTATTTAGATCTGGATAGGAGGCACCAATCATCTCCAGAGAGATATCTTCATTGCCATATGTTACTTTCCACTTACTTCCTCACCTTATTCCATGCATAGTGTTGAGGACGTGAACCCTTTTACAGACCTATTTGAGAGCATCTATAGGTGATATCATCATCTTAGGATATTTTAATGCACTTACTAAAGATCTCCAGACCCCCTAGTATGACCATTGGTCCAACTTGATTTTTACTACAAAGAGGGATCCTACTAGTTTGGGGCTTCAACGATTGTTTGAGGATTACCGTGGGCCTCTAACTTGCTATGGTCATCACCTTCTCCAGCTTTGTGAGTTCTTCAACCTAGTGATTCTAAATGGCCTCTCTTGCTTCTTAGGTTTTGATCTTTTTACGTGTTGGGCTCATAGTGGGGTTACAAGTGTGGTTGATTATATCCTCATTGTTGCTTCTTTCTCCCCTCCATCCACAACTTTACTATCTCTCGTCTTCCCTTAGTTGATCATGCCCTCCTTAGCCTTTTGGTTCATGTTTCTTCCCACCCTCTACCACCCATCTCTAGTCACCCTACCCAGATCTACCCCTATACCTGTTTTGGTTTTGTGGATAGTGATCAAGACCTCTTCATTTTTCATTTGAGAAGATTCCTCTATCCTACTAGCTTCATAAATCATAGTCAGGTGTCCACCATGTTTCATTCACTAGCCACTGTGATTTGGGAGTCGACTCTCCTCTCTATCCCCCACCACTCCATTCCTAGCACTCCCAGATTTGTTCGACAAAATAATTTCCTCATGAACCAGTGGCTTGATGATACCTGTAAAACTTTCCATCACTCCTTGTGCTTGGCCTTTGATACTCATTCCCATACTTTCACCAATTTATGACTCTTACAAATGCTTTCTTTTCCATAAGAAGTGGTTATTTATTGCTTCACAGGGCAGATCCCTCCATGACACGCTTATTCAGTATCCCAAGTTATTTTGGCACATCATGTTCCCCCAGCGTAGCCAACCCTAGTCCACCCCTGACCTTTGCCTCCTTGCCTCCCATGTCTCCACATTGTATGACATCCTGGGTTAGTTCGCTCCGCTTCTCAGCCCAACACCCCCCCCCCCCCACCACATTGCCACTTGTTCTCCACCTCTAGCATTTATGAGATGCAGTAGGGCAGCTGATAAGGAGGATTTTTAGGTTGAGCTCTTCAAGCTTGATACCACAATCTTAGCCCTTATCTCTCTATACTCTTTAATAGAGTGGTTTGTTTTGGTTTTCCAGATTCATGTTTGAGACACGTTATTCACCTGATCCATAAGTATGGGCTGGCCTATGATCCTGAAAACTATAGGACCATCATGATTGGGCATACATTTGCCAAACGTTATGCTACAACATTGAATACTATTTTATCTAGTGAGCATGATAGGAGAAATTACAGGGCTAAGGTTCAAGTAGAATCCAAGGTAAACTACCAGACCATGGATCATATCTTTACACTACGGACTATTATTGAGGAGGCTCAGTACCACTTGAAGAAAGTCTACTATTGTTTTGTGGAATTTTGTAAGGCTTTTGATTCCATCCCCAAAGTGACCCTTTTTCAAAGACTTAGAGATATTGGTATTTTTGAGATGATATGTTATTGACGGCTATCATGAGGTTATATGAGACAGTGATTGGTAGACTTAGGACCATAGAGGGCCTCTCTGACCCTACCCAAAGCACCATTGGGGTGAAGTAGGGTTGCTCTCTCTCGCCTACCTTGTTCAGGATCTACATTGATGAGTTTGAAGATTTTCTCAGTGACTCCTCTCTTTTGGGTGATGGTTGTCATCTACACCAGGTATTGATCTCCATCCTTCTCTTTTTTGACAATGTGGTTCTTCTTGCTTCTTCTCCTAAGGGTCTTTAGAGGCTTTTGGATAGACTTGCATCTTTTTGCAACATTAGATAGATGGTCGTGAACCTTGAGAAGACTCATATTATGGTCTTCAATGGTTTAAAGACCTCACATCTCCATTTTCACCTCCAAGGTTAGGAAGTTGAGATTACAAAATCTTACACATACCTTGGGATTAAGTTTTCTCATCCATTCAGTCTTGGATCAGTAAAGGGTTATGTTTCCTTGCCATGCTCGAGAGATAGTATTTCAGACATCACTTTTAGGACACATTGTCTAAGTTATTCCTCATGGATTCATTAGTAAGACCCACAGTTCTCTATGGTTCGGTGGTTTGGGGTTCTTCCCTTTTAGACTCGGATTGGGCCATGATCGAGCACACCCAAACACTTCTCCTCTATCAGATTATCAGATGTCATAGATCTACTCCCCACAGTGTTATTTCGGCTGAGTTTGGAGCTCACCCATTCGGGCTTGCAGACATTTTTGACTGGATCTAGTTTCTCGACCATCTTCATGGCTTTACAAAATTGGCTAAAGGCCAACACAGATACCCTTACTTAGCCTACTACTCCTCAATTCCTATTGTAGAATCTGATCCAACCACTAGAACCCGCTATTGGTATGCTCAGGCTACTATCTTGCTGAGTTCAATTGGGATTGACATCGATTGTCTCCCTCCCTACCAGTTCTCATTGGATGCTCCTACTCATCTACTCCCCTCTCAAATCGGCCATCTCCCTCCCTACCAGTTCTCATTGGACATTCCTACTCAGCTACTCCCCTCTCAGCAGGAGCTAGATGGGCATTTCAGACTTGACATCTACAGACAGTATATTATATGAACTTGGGTTGATCCTCCAAGGGGACTACGTCTAAGGATGGCTTTCTACACCAAGCACTTCTTAGATATTCAAGATGGGATTATTGTACACCCTGAGTACTTACATAGATATTGGACACACACCCTACATATCTCTCTTGGGTCCTTCAAGGTGGGCTTGTATAGACTCCAAATCCAAGTCGATCACCATATTGCTAGAGAGGATCGGGTGTGTAGACTTTGCATCTTAGTAGAGGAAAAATTTGAAATCCATTTCCTTTTCAGATGCCCTATATACTACGAGATTAGAGGGAGATTTTATTGTCTATTTAGAGATTGCAAATCCCTCTTAGATTTTTTTAGGTACATAGATCAGCATTGCATTGTGTTATATCTATGTGAGTCCTTACAGCTTCATGACCATACTTTACAACTATCATTTCCCAAGAGTCAGACCCAAGCACAACTTATTATGACCTTCTTCTCGCCCTTAACTATGGATCAGGGTGTGAAGCAACCATATACTTTCCCTAGCACGAGTCATTCTAGATCTATGAGACCCCGCAAGAGACCTCTTTGCCAGCGACACTCCTCTCATAGCACTCATCCTCATCACAGAGTCTCTGGTATCTGCCCAGATTAGTCGTTGTTGGACATTTTCCCTATGAGGATGAATACCTAATATTTTTTGTGATGTCTCATGCTTTCTTCTTCATTTGTTGTACTTGTTCTTTTGTGGACACTGTTTGGTGCTCCGTTTGTCTGCTATCTTCTTGGTGTAAGCTTCCAGTCTCATAGACCCACATTGTGGTCTTTTTTTGGACATTAATGAGATTATCTAATCTTATCTCCTTAAGATTGTCAATCAAGAATGAACCAACCTCAAAATCCATTCATTATGCCTCCTCAAATGGGTAGTTTCGATCTTTTGTCGCTTAAACACCATTGTTGATCTTACGATTAGGTTAGATTCATTGAATTCTTCCATCTTTTTGTTCTCCCTCCTCTTCTAGAAACTTTTAACCAAATCCTTGTCTTTGATTGTGTAACAAACTCACCTCGTACATTAAATATGCCAACTCATCAATCCTTAACTTCCACTTGCTTTGACTAATTCAAAATTCCAACTGTGTCAGCCTCACAATCAAGTCTTTCTCAAATTGTAACTTTTTTGTCACTCGGCAATCACTATGTTCTTCAGCTCGGTCATCACTGTGTATCTCATCAATTAGTATAATTTATCACTTGGCATCAACATGCTCACTCAACCATTACTACGCTCGATCGTTACTATACTTGTTCATACATTTTCTCAGCAATAACTATCACCTGGCTTGGAGTATTTTGTTTGGCTTCTACTTAAGTTCCTTAATCTTATGCTTCAACTCCTTCATTGCCCATGCAACACTGATACTCAATCAAGCTTATCTTTATGACTTGTTTCAACTCTTAGAATTATGCAACTATCTTCTACACTTCATGTATTGATTGAACAACACATTATCTAGTCAAGAACTAACTTATCAAGTGCCCATTGTATTTCCATGATACTTAACACATCTCTACACTCAACCTTTCACTAGGTCATCTCATGATCTCTTATTTTCAAATCCTCTTCATCAATCCAATGATATGGCACTCTACACTAATAGCAAATGTCTATTTAGTAGGCTTTGACACTTTTCTTACCAATAGGTTTGACATCAATGACAACATAACAATCGCTCCAATTGTAGTTCCTAACAATAACAAGTGACTCCTTGTGTTGAATTACCTCCCTTAGATGATGAAGGTCGTAAGCTTACCCTAGTACCTAAGAATATCCTCAATAATTGAGAAAAGAAACTAAGGAACAAGACTATTACTCAATTTTTAATCAAACGAAGAAAAAAATTCCATAAGTGGATGCCTCTTGGGAGAAATAAGTCCTTAAAATGCTCGAGGACAAGAAAAGTTGGGATGGAGAGACTACTGTGGCCCTCAATTAAGTTAACCCATGTGATGTATACATTCGTGAATTTGTTCAATATTAATATATATGTCAAGATCCCTAGATATAGGAATAATATATTTAAATATATAGTTCCTAACCAGCTCCTTATATATGTTCCAATTTGGTATCCCTATTTATCAATGTTTGGAATAAACGATGTTATCAAATAATATTAATAATAATACATTATAAATATTATCTAGATATTAATTATAATATATTATCCTTATTCAATAAAGAAATATCAATATAAATAAATCTAATAGTATTGACCTAAGAAGTTGATCAATAATCTAAGCATTATTAAACATTACTAACATGCAATCGATAGTCTAAATATTAGTGACAATGAGTCGTGTATGAGGGTTGCACCTTTCCAAGACATAAGATATAAAACAAGGTTGGGCCACATATTACATGGCACAAAACAACATGATTTTTTTACTAAGAAAATAGGTTTTGAAGGGACCCTGAAACCCAAATACAATTAGGTCTAAAACTAAACACCAGTGGACCAAACCTGAAAGATAAGCATTATGCACTACAAAGCAATATTGGACAAAAACACAACATAACTTAGATTGAAAGGGTGTGAAAATTAATTCAAAAGCCCCACAAAACAACTTGGTAGTCTAAGAAAGGATAAGCACTTAGTAATCAAACCACTCATTAGGAGAACATAAATTAAGATTACCCCTTTACCCTCGACTTGTGGGGATTTGAAGAAGAATGAGAGGGGATTTTTTTGAATTTTTTCCTTTAGCCATGATCCATCCCTCCTCGATCTTATCTGTCATAGAATGCCCAACCAACAACTCAATAGAACTATCATCACAAGCAAAAAAAAAATCAGGATCAAAAGAAGTAACTCCAGCAGAGTAGGACCTACCCATCAGAGAACCACTACTAACCACAACATCATGTTGGGTTGATCCAACAAAATTAGCCATAATATGATCATTAGGAGCTACAATAACGCAACCAGACACAATATCATCTTTATGACCAACCTCAAAAACCTGTACAATTGAAGGGACAACATCAGCTTCTTGATGTTGAAGAACACCAAGATCTTGGTAATCATCCACATCAAAATCAGACACTTTGTCCATCGTATAATGTTGTCATTGAGCCCCTTGCCACTAAGTGGGCTTCTTGGATTTGATCTTTCCAACTACACAATTTGTTACCACATGCCTGGTATTGAAGCATTTCTTGCATCTAAATGGGAGACCCTCATAATCTTAATGAATGAATCCAGGAGCCAATAGGGCTATAGAGTTTAACATGCGATGGAAATACTTTCAAAGCATCTATATCAACAAGTATCCTTGCATAATAATACTATGTAACAATACTATGATTCTTAGATAACTCACAATATTGTGAGAAATTGATGTCATATCCCACTCCCACTCTCATCTCTACCCGCGTTCTTGCAGGGTTTGAACCTGCGGCTTTTGCCACCCATTCTCTGGCAGACAATGGGGTGGTTGGTCCCTCTATAGTGGATCGGGGTGTGGCTTCTGCTCTTGTGGATCCTGTTGGGGAGGCTCATGTTGCTCTACCTTGGGGGGTTGTGGGAAGATCCACTATCTCATATATTGATGTGGCTACCTATGAGGCAGGTATTGGGGGTCAAGCTGTGAAGTTGGGGCTCTGAGCTGCTATGCCTGTTGCTGTAAGTAACCCAATTCTGATTCATCTAGAATTTGAAATAGTTGATGAGATTTCCACATATGTGGAGGACTTCTCTTCTACAGCTACTATTTTTTGTTTTAGGAGATTTTGGCCCTCTCTATTGGATATCCAAAAATTGGGAGCCTATCATTTCGGATTTAGTTCAAATATACCCTGTGGCAAGGGGGTTTTTTATTGTGAAATTTGCTACTGTTGAAGATAGAAAGGCCATCCTACGTCATGGTTTCTCTTGGGAGGAGAGGTTCCCCTTGATGGCTAAACCTTGACATATGGATTTTGACTCGTCGACTGAATTCTTTAATAAGATTACTCTTTGGGTTAGGTTGTCGAATCTTCCTATTTACTTATGGCTAGATTCAGTCCTGGAGGCTCTGGGGGAGGCCCTTGGTGACTTCTTGATGGTTGATGCCGCATCTTCTAATGTGTATTGAACGACGTATGCTCACATTCTTATGGAGATTGACATAAGACGATGTATGCTCACATTCTTATGGAGCTTCTTGATTACAAGGGTATTCCCTTCAAATGCAGGAAATGTCATAAGACCAGCCATCTCGCTACAAGATGCTCCTTTAAAAAGGTTAGATCAAGGAAATCACCTTCTTGGTGGTTGGGAGTTTCGGATGATCATTACATTGTTCAGAAAGTTTCCATTGTTGGAGATGGTTTGGAAGCTTCTTCTCAGGAAGATATGTCTTTGGTGAAGGATTATGTTGTTGTCTCTGATGTTTCAAATGATGTCCCTATGGCGGTGACCAAGAATGTTGCAATAGTCCCTTATTTGGTTGTTGTAACTGTTGATTCGTTTGTTGCCCCTCTTGTGGCTCTGCCTCAAGATGGTGTTGATGTCCCTTCTTCTCTTGTGGTCCAAAAATTGTGTGGTGGAGTTGTTTCCTCTTGTCGCAAGGGTGTTGGGGGTTGCTTGTGGAGCTGATGACCTTGTGTGCTGCAAGGCTACTAGGAAGGTGGAGGATGGATGGACAATAGTAAAAGGAAAAAAATTCAAGCCCTCCAATCCTTGATTTGATATGTCTTTATGTTCTCAAAAGATGGGACTGAAAGGTAAATCTTGAGGCTTGGTTTTTGTATTTGGTTTGTCCTTTCAAAACTTGTTGCTCACCATTTCTTTTGAGGCTGTCCCTTTTTGTTTGGCTCTCCTAGCCTTTTTGGCCAGTTGTATCTTTGTAGTTTGACATGGTTCAAGACTTAATGTCTATTTCTTTTGTAACCGTGGGATTTCAGGCACTCGTTTCAAAACTTGTTTTTGGTGGTAGAAGTGTATTGTGATATCTGTGAGGCCACCTTGGTCACCTAATTTTGGCCGGTGACCTGTTTCACCTTTGATCTATTGTATCTTTTGATCGGGCTACATTGAAGATATTTTGATTTGTAAAGGGTTTCAAGCACCCTCCAAAACCTATTTTCCTTAATAAAAAACAAGTATCCTTACATAGATAGAGTGCAATATATCAAAGGATTCTAAATCTGCCACTAAGAAATCACCTAAAGCCTCTCAAACTTCCTTAAGCACTAAATCATGTCAGAGATGAAGAGGGAGGTTAGGAAGACAGACTCATATGGGCATTTTACCAAAAAAAATCAGTGGTAGGATTTAAACCCTTGTGCCAAGGTTTAACCTTCAAAGGGAGTGGTTATCCCAAGTGAAAAAATGATCACATAAAATCAATCTCCTATCATTTGCATTATCAAATCTAACAATAAAGAAACCCCTTACCAAGGAAAGATATGGACAGAGTTAGTAAGGTATTGATCCTAGTGCTTTGAGATCCAAGTGTGGAGCTCCATGAGAGAGGACCAAAATCCTCTGAATCAACAAATGAGTGCATTCGCCTCAAGAGCCTTAGGGTGTTGCTCAATCTCTGAAATTGTATCTTTGACAAAAATAGGGTTTCATGTAGGTAAAGGTTTAGAGATCTTCGACTTAGTGACGGTCCCAAAACCACCGCCATTATGCAGAGACTACGCATAAGAGGGCCTAGACAAATCTCCCAAGACCGCCTTCCAGACCCCACTTTCCTACAAGATAGCTACATCCACAGAAAAATGAGCTCCCAAAATATCCCCCTCCTGAGAAGAGGGTTTCCCAAAGACCTGCTAAGACAAACTGTTAATATTCTGTGCAAAAAAGCCAAAATGGAGGTCGTAGACCCTAAGAACACCATATCTTGACCCATTATGGGAGAAAGGCCATCCCTACCAACACCATCAAAAATGGAAACGAGATCCTTGGCAAACAAATCCCTAGCATGCACAAAAAAGGCCACTAAAGTGGGGAACATAAACCTTGTAACAAGCTCACCATGATTACCCATGGGACACATGGCCAAAGAATCACCCACACCAATATGCACATCCTCGCCAATAGAAACCCTAGAGCATGCAATAACGGGAGCCGTTGATATCCTATCCCCAAGTTAAACCTTACAAAACAACCAGAGTTAAAGTTAAGAAGGGAATAAGGATCACAAAGATAAGAAGGTGACAAATAAAGGAAAGAAGACCTTGTAGTAGATTACATAGGATTGGTTAATAATATAAAATGTATGAAGTCTATATTTGTATAATATGAAAACACGTGTGTATATAAAGGCACACATATATATTTATGGAATCAGGAAATTCTCATCCATCCAAGTAATAAATATGATAAATAGTTCTTCATGATTATAGATAATATTAAATGTTTTGATTAGGTAAAGCAAGATAGGACCTAGACCCATACAATAAAATAAAAAGCAAGATCATTAAAGTAACATCAAGTCATAACAACAAACACAAAGGAATTCACACAAGGCGAATTCAAAAGGCTTTTGAAAGGAGACGCAACTAGTTGGACCTAGGGTCTAGCACTTAAAATTATAGCTTTCGTTTAGGCGAGACCCTCCAACCAAAAACTAGAGAACACCCTTTGTTCCTAAGAAAGGAGGGACAAGGAAGAGGAACAAAGAATTAGAACACCGGCAAAAGAAACTAAAGCTCCATAATAGAAAACCTTGAATACTTAATGGAAAAGATAGAGATTGGGAAGAAGGAAACCTATAAGACCTAGCAACTAATAAGAGGGGAAAGACACTCCAAATTGGTGTGAGAGGCAACAAACAGCCAATAGAATGCCTCCAGCCATAAACAAACCCTCAACCAAGCAACTAAAAGCAGAATAACACCCACAACCACTAAAATCTTCTTACCAAAAAGAACCCACCACTGAAGGATGTGCCTTCACCTCAATAAGAGATCCTAAAAGAAGAGAAAAATGGAAAGAAGACAACATCCGCCTCCAAGAAACTAGGTGAAATCTCACCTCCAAAGAGAAAGACTCTCCCTTAATAAAAGTCTTGCATGGAGATAACTAGTCAAGGCAAAAAATAGAAAGAAAAAAGAACAAAGGGAAAGGGAAAGACCTTTAACCAATTCCATCCTCCAAAGACAAAAGGCACCAAAGAACAAGCAGGAGATTAGATCCACCTCAAACCCACCAAACTGAGCAAAGAAGATGGGGAATAGGTGAAGAGTATAGGAGAAGAAACAGATCCAGGAAGGCACTGCAAGCAATGCCACAAACAAAGAATCACACAAGGCCTCCTTAGTCACCAATAGGACAACCTAGAAGTAGCTAGGGGCAAGACAATGTCTGATAAAAAAGGGCAAACCCTTACCAAATGATAAGTAACCCAAGAATCTAGCAACCAGATATGAACAAATGAATCCTTGATGGAAGAGGAATCATTGTAGATGAGAAGGCTAACAAACCCAAAAAGAGGCAGGGCAGAAGAAACCATCAACACCCAAAACCACTCCAGCTAGAAACAAATGCCCAAAGAATCACTCCCAAAGGCTAGCCAAAGATCCCAGAGAAGGGCACCAACAACATCCAAAAAGGGAAACAACAAGGTGGTGGGGAAGAGTCCCAAAGCCCCTAACCTGTAGCTACAAAGCACCCCTACAGCAAAAGAAAAATAGATTGTACCACTAGAAGGGCAAGCCAAAAGACACACACCCAAACATTCATAAAGCCAACACAAGTCAAGGCACCTGCCCAACATATCCATTTGTATTTCCATCACCCTCGGTAGATTCCTCAACTACTCTCTGTTACCTAAAACACTGGCACTCCCACTCTTGCTCCCTCTCATCATCCTACCCAACCCTTGAACTGCACATTGTAATATATTTATTTAAAACTAAAATTTATTTTAAAAGTTCCATTCAAATAAAGGGACTTTAACTTGAGGCTTCATATTTGTACTTGATAGTTTTGTATGTTATGTTTATAGAGATGAATTCAATATATACAATTAGGATTATATATGTGACTATATACATATACAATAAATAAATACACTTTACTAACTAAATAAAGAGATATCTTATTTTATTTATAAAAATAAATTACCCCTTTAAGGGGAAGAAATTGATCAAAATTTGTATAGTTCCTATGAAGAGGATGTTATAATTTCTATAAGAATGGCTAATTAAGATGGTAGTCTCAGTATGAGAGTTTGATATCATCTCCATAATGTATGTATGAGAGTTCAATATAGTCTACATTTGATTGAAATGACTAAGACTAATGGAATAACCATAATGTCAATATGAGAGATCGATCTCCATCTAACTAGCAAGACTGAGATTGATATAATCTCCATGTGCCAGAATATTGTGAAGAGTCAACATATGGATATGTGATAACCCTTGGATAGAGGATGTTCCTTCCAAGCAAAAACATTAAGAATGTTGTAGCTAAGATTGTTATTTGTTTTATTGTAACATTTATTTTTCAAGTATTCCTTATCCAAGTTACTCTAATTTGGGATAAGAAGGTGATGAGAGTTTCATTTGTGCCACAAACATATTTTGGGAGCTATACTATAGTCTATTGCCATCTTTTGAGAATAAGGGGTCAAGGGGTCAAAGATTGCAAAAAAATAACACAAGCATAAAAACTTAAGTAAATTGCATGTGGAGTGGGGGGCATTAAAATCAAGGACTCCAATAGAGAATGTGCGGGCTAGTATGCCTTTGAGTAGCACAACCACATCCACTCCCACTACTAGGAAAGGAAAGAAAAAGAAGACTAAGAGAAATGAACGTTGTTAATTTGTTTAATTTGAAAGGAAAAGAGGTGTTTGAAAGCTCTACTGGCAGTTTTATTTTTGTTGATGGCATACCATTCCATATTTCACATTCCTCATTATAAACCAAAGCCCAAAGATATCTATTATATTTGTCCCTTATTTGTACCACCTAGAGAAACAAAACTACACACTATCAATCTTGATAAAGAGTTTTTAGAATTGAGCAATTTGATGATGATATGAGACAAACATTGTTGAATGAAGGTGTTCCACCATCATGGATGGTCAAACTGAAATCAAAGAGCAGTCACTCATCAATCTGATTGTCACTAGCACATCAGACTTATTTTCTTGGAGGTATAGATTGTTCGAGTAAAAAGATGTATGAAATCTTCCAATTTCATATTTGGAGAGATGTTATAGAAGAGGTTGGACTTGCTAATGTTGTGAAAATATTCACTCATTTAGCTCAAGTGTGTTAGTCAACTAGATTAATGGTGGAGAGTAATTATAAGCACATTTTTTGGACATCATTTTGTATACATGCATTGAACAAAACCTTGAAGGATATTAGGAAAATTGATTGGATAAAGGAAATGGTGTCCAAGACTAAATATGTGCCAATGTTTATTTGCAACCATCATACCTCTTGCAGTGTTCAAGACATTTTCTAGGAAGGAATTTATTAAGCCTATGGAGATTAGATATGCTAGCTACTTGATTTTGTTGGAATGGATGCTTTAGGTTAAGAAAAGCCCACAAGTGGAGTAGATGACATGAGTTCAACACACTGTTGGAAATCAATGTGAAGCAAAGTATCATTGATGATGACTAGTGATCCACAAGGTAAGAAATTTGTAATTTATCATTTAATAAAATAATTTCTAATTATGACATTTGTTGATTTTATTGTTTAAGAATTTTAAACTTTAAGATGTTTCTAACAATAAACTTGCTTGCACTTGCAGCTATGTTTTCTCCTTCATTGAGCCTCTTGTGTAGGTCATTAGATATGTCAATATTGACTCTCCTAACCTTGGAAGGGTTTATGAAACCTTCAATATAGATTTATTCAACCTTTGATAACATGCGTGGGCAAATCAAGTAATCTATTCATAGAAGGGACCCTACTTTGGCATTTTGCGAAGAGCATCTTAGGCCCATTATGACACGATGATGGAACATTATGAACACCCAATGTCACATGGCAGCCTATGTTCTCAATCCAAAATGTTAGGCATTGAGATTTGAAATAGTGCCTCTATATGTTGTTAAAGAGGTGTGTCTCAAATTTGAAATCTTGAGTTTTCAATTTAAATTTCAAATAGCAACGTAGATCTCCTTATTATCTCTTTATTTTGATTTAACATTACTTAATATGTTTTTTTGTGTGCTCAACTTAGGTGAAGGAGGGCTTCTTTACAACCCTTACTAAAATGTATAATGAAAATGATGCTTGCATTTGCCAATCTTCATAGTCCAACCTTTGGTAGGCCGGAGATGATGACTGATAGAGTTGTACATTAGTTAAAACTAACCATATTAGATGGTGGATGTTGCATGGTAGAGATGCACCTAAGTTGAGAATACTTATCATTTGTCTTATTTCATAGGTTGTTAGTTCATCTACTACATAGAGGAAGTGGTCCACATATAGCCTTCCAATCAATCAAGGGGAACACCCTTACCTCTAGATGATAAGATAAGTTATTGGTTGTTCATAGTCCATCACAGCCACAAGATTAACAAAGTATTTGAGTTACGTCAAACTCCAACGTTATGTTGGGATGTCTATCCCGAGGATGCATGCAAATTCTATTTGAAAAGGAATACCCTCGGCTTGTCGATAACTCAGAGACTAACTTTGATTATGATCTAGATTCCTAGACCTACCATGTGTTGTTTATGGACGGCCATATATTTGGCATGTATTATTTGTAGATGCATTATTGATATTGATTATTATGGACAGCTGATTCTAGAGTTGAACCGTGTTACTGCTTACTGTTTAACATTTTAGTTAGACTTCTCTTTATATCATTCCATGCACGAAACTTGGAGCCTTTGTGCATTTTTGCTATTTGTACACCATATTTTACAATGAAAGTATTTGAATTTTGTTAATTTTCTATGTATTGAGCTTCTAAAATGTCTATGGTGAATGGTTTATAAATTTTCTTATATGCATATTTGAATTCTCTCTATATATAAAAATTCACCATTTTTTTTAATAGTCAGCCCCTACCGTCCCCCTAAAAATTGGTCTCAAACCATACCAATACCAGAAAAACGTTCTTATCTCGCAAAACATCCTTGTCGTAAAAACTTTGTGGAGCATAGATACATGCAGATACCTCTCTCTCTCTATATATGTAGGGGGCAAATTAAATGAACTATAAATGTGGTGAACAATGAGCAGTAACCTAGTTGCATTATTTCATAGAGACAAACAAAAGAGTGTTAAAGAAAAGAAAATAATCTTTTACAATCTCTGATACCAGCAAACTGTTTTTTGGTCTACAAATAGCAAGGAGAATGGAGTAGTCCATATTATTGTTACTATATAAAGCATACATATCCCGGTCCTTTGTGAGATGTGACCTCGTTACCTCTATTTCAGGAGAAAAACACGTCCATCATTAGTCCATCATTAGTCCACCTATCTTTCAAGAGAATATTTTCTCCACCCTTAGACCAACTCCTTTGTGAGATGTAACCTTGTCACCTCTATTTCAAGAGAAAAACACCTCCATCATTAGTCCATCATTAGTCCACCTATCTTTCAAGAGAATATTTTCTCCACCCCTAGACCAACTCGGACTGTACAAACCAACTTAAGAACCCGTGGACAATTGTTGACCAGAAGAAGGCCAAAGCAAATGGGTGAAGGTTTTGCCACCTTTCATAGCCATGGCAATGAAAAACGCAAACTTATATGACTGGGAGCAAAAGAATTTGTCACCAAGGGTTTCCAGTGTTCGTAAAACCCCTTCAAATCCTTTCCGTAGATGCATCAATTTTTTTTTTTTTAAATGTCTTACAAGGGGTGCTTTGTTTCAAATCATGGGTTTAAAGATTATTCTAAGGTAGACACCAAACTTCTAGTGTGTGCAAGAATAAAAATTCACTAATTCCTAGGCCTCCTCGCCCATCTATTCTAAAACCTTTTATTGCATTTATTCTGGGAATATACAGATCACACGGGAAACAAATCCTATTGATCTCTATATTTCAAACAACTATAATAATGAAATATCTAAGAAATTAGGTTCCAAATCCATGAAGCAAATCCCATTGATCTCTATATTTCTAACAACTATATTAATGAAATATCTAAGAAATTAGGTTCCAAATCCATTTATTTCTGTAAATGAGAAGAAACACCGCCATGTTGAAGATTTATTGGCCTGGTGTAGATAGAAATGAAGCAGCCTGAATAACTGAATACTTCTTCAGTGGAACTTTTAGATCATAGTTTCTCTCTTCAACTTCCAATATTTTTTTTTTCAATCACGTGGACACTTTCTTCGATCCCACTGATTAAAGCATAGCCAATAATAATATTCCAATTTGATTGTACCTATACAACCTTCCTCTAATCATGAGGGGTGCTAGTCTCGTTCAAAAATTGGCAAATTTGCCAATTTGGACGGGAAGCCTACAATTAAGATACGAAGATTTTCTAGGGCTCATGATTTGACTGATTGATATCTCAAGTCCTGTCATGCATTGTGTCAAAACTAATTCCTAAGGCTAGTGAACACAACATAAAATTTATTAAGGATTTTGGAGCAATGCATCAAATGACAAGAAGAATAGAGGACAAAATTCCTGGCTGCTTTGCCAAGATGACTTTTGGCTTCCAAGCCATTAACGAGAGAGAGAGAGAGATTCCAAATGAAGGCAGCCAAGTTGCAGACTGCAAGATTGATCCATACATCCCAACTTTTATGATGCGGATATTGGAATTAGTGCGCCCTTCAGGTTGATGTAGATACTCCATGTGGTAAGGTCCTTACCCTTTAGTGGCCTTCTGGGACCAAAAACAGGTTTCGAAAGGTACGCAAGGTTTTCAAAAATGCAGGAATCATTTTTCAAAAGACAAGGCTCACTTCCATCAAGCTTCTTCTGGAAAGCAGCATTTTGGCCTTCGAAACCTCACAGAGCAAGAAGGCAAATTTAAGCTCTATCAAAATTACCACCATTCCCAAACTACAAGTAGGATATGAAAACCAACCTTTGGATGGCTGGGGAGCTAGAGAGGTAGAAATCCAAGGCTTCAAAACTAAGAATGGAAGCTCAGGATTATCTAGATGATCGTACACAATGGACCATAGAAGCTCTTAAGCAAACAAAAGCTACAATCTATAGATTCTCTATGTCTAGCATGGTATACATACTTAAGAAAAAATTGCCAGTTTCCTCCAAGATCTGTTGGCTCATTGAAATCTATGTCTACCATGGGTATACGTACTTATGAAGAAATAGCCAGTTTCTTCCAAAATTTGGTGAATTAGGAGGACCTTTCAAAGAGAATTTGGTGAATGAAAAAGCCTAGCTAGCTCCTATATTGCCTTATGGTAATGTTTCCTGACAGCTAAGGTATCCTACAATTAATACCACGATTGGTGTTCTCCAATTTTTTATTGCAACGGATTTATATGCTTAGCAATTTTGGGAGAGCCAAATCCCCTCATGGACTACTGTTTTATATAAGATAAAATGGGAAATTAGGTTCCCAACCCTTCACACAGCAAGTCCAAAACCTGGGAAGAAGTTGCAATAAAAAAATAAAAACGACTACAGCGAAAAATGACTGCAGCAAAAATGCCCCTAATGGGCTACAGTTGAAATGCTTTGTTACTATCATTTTCATGATTATTGAGACTGTTCAATTGTTGAAGGGAACTTAGATGTTCATAGTAGTTTCATATTTAATTGCACTGTTAAATGAACTCTATAATATTGTCTTTGACAAGAATTCAAATAATGGCGTCACCATCAGGCATCTAATTATTCTAGATATATAGACTTCAGATGCACTACTGTCAGCTGCCAACTGATTATTTGAGCAAATTTCATTTTTGTTTCAATAGATAAGCTGCTTGTATTTTTTCAGAAAATGGCAATAAATATATTTACATACCAGTACCAATTTCCTGTCAACTATGAATAATATCTTTGTTAACCACTGTATAAATACAACCATCTCAAAATTCATCCATTTTAGCAAGCAACTCTTCCTAAATCGGGTAGGAGCAGATACACACAGAACACTCATTAATATCTACTAGATATTTTGGAAGATCAGATAAAACCACTATTTACAATTGCGCTTGCATCTCCAATTTCTGCACCTGATCATTTGAATTTGACCCACATGAGAGCAAATTCCGCAGTTCGTGCCTAATAAACCAGACTATTAGGTGCTAATCCAAATATTCTTCACTATATCAGCTCAAGCATTAGGCAATAATCCTAACATTTCATACATCAGCCATTCTCAAGATGCAAATTAGTATTGGATAAATGAAGCATCTTGTACCACTGTTATAGATTCAATAACTGGATGGAACAAATCCTGCAATTCTAAACGAACATTTCTTGCAGATCAAACTGAAATTCAGCCCAAACTTGCAGAGAAAGCTTGCCAGAAATATCATGTAGCTCAAAGATAAGACATATTTTAACGGTATTTTGCTAGCTCTCAGCAATAAAAATCCTGTAAGATTTAATTCATTTTGCAAACTTTCTGTGACTGCCCTTGGAGTGCCAGTTTAGTATACTAGTGTGTTTTCTATTTAGCGTTTATGTCCCAAAGACTATCAGGTAAACGAAGTTGTGCCCCTTACCACAAAAATGGTAAGTGTTGAAGTCAGATTAAGCCTTGTTTCATTCTGCAGCTGGAATGTGCTTGAACATATCACCTTCCCTTCTGCAGGCTATCCAGCGAAGTGTAGATTTTTTCCCATGCAGATGAAGAATCCATCTGCCGTAGAGTTTGGGATGCATGGCGCAAATTTTCAAGACCACGTCCTAAACGTGCTATTGTGGGCATTGCAGGAGCTGACTCTGCAGCACACTCTATTCCATCTCCATATGCTAAAAGGCCCGCACAAGTCAAAATGCTGCCCCCAAAGGTTATCCACGGGCTAGGTCCAGTTGCCCTGCCCACTCTTTTCCGCATGATACCATAGAAGGCTGTCCTAATTGCTGACAAGCTTGACCTTTCAGCAGAAGCTATAATACTGTGAGTTGCTAGTCTCAGTTTCTCTGCTGCAGCTGCTGCTTTCACACTAGCAGGAGCATTAACTCCATAACCATAAACTAGCTTCCCAGGGATGACACTTTTTGATGCAGGAAATAGGAGCTTTGCTGGAGTAAAAATGTTACCCATTATACCTACTGCGGATCTCTTTGTCTGCAATAGCCCAAATTTCATGATAGCTGGAACTTTAAAAGTGGCAACCTTGACGAAAGATGAAACAGGCGCAATTTTTGAAAAAGATGATACACCTAAAACAGTTGCTGCTCCTGCCCCTACTGCTATAACAGGTTTGTCCACTAGCCTACTCCTGCTGTCTGAATCATCATCAGAATAACCAGATATAAAACACTCCTCAGCTAAGTCTGTTATTGCTTCAGGAACCGGACTTGTCCAATACTTTCTGATTCCAGACAAGCTACTAGCATCAACAATAGCAACTACTGTGTCGGACTGCTGAGTCTGTCTTCTCAGAGCTTGAGCAAAAAGTACATGGCACTTCTCCTCATAAGGGAGGTCATCAAAGTTGCCATTTTTCAGGTCCTTTTCTCCCTTCTTGATAGAAGTGCGTGCTGCTGAATTGAGAGCAACTCTGAGCCCCTCCACTGCAATCCTAAACTTGTTGACTTGAGATAATACTTGACAATCTATTTCTTTCCCTTGTTCCACATCACCCAGCATTTTCTTTGCACAACCTAAAGCCTTATCTACAGCGGGAAGATTATTAAACATCTCATGCAAATCTACCAGTAACGAATAGAAAGAATGTGCAAAAGAAGGAATCTGATCATCCACATCACGCCCAGATTGTGTAAAGGAATTCTCTGACCTTGCATTTGAAACAGCCTGTGATTCTTGATCCAATGTTAATGAATTTTGCAAAGACAAGGCCATGGATGAAGCTAAGGCTTTTACAGATGGCCGAAGGGAGTCTGCCATAAGATACCTCTTATAGCCCGTAGGTAAAGTTAAAACCACATCTCCTTGCAATGCCTTCACCTGCCCAAAAAAGGCACTACTCTGATAGATCTCTGCAAAAGATGTCATGGCACCAGTATGTTGTCCATTCTGGTTGGAAGGCTGTTCATTCTCAACAGCATCTAGTTTATTGGCTTGACCATTGCTGTATGGAGTTTCAAGGAAAAGGAATAGAGAATTGTTTTCTATAGCTGCTTGTTTTGCAGATAAAACATGACCGTAGAAGCCTGTTCCAAAAATTGTTTGTAAGACTTGAGAACCAGCCCTACTCTCAAACTTGCTCCAATTTATCTTCTCTAAAAAGCAACATTTAACCACTCCAAACAACGAAGTTGGGACAGAACAAGAGTTATCTGAGCTCAAATTACTTTCCTCTGCTCGCACATCATCCAAAGATGAAGGACCTATCTGCGCAACCACAACCTTGGGTTTGACAGCCTTAACCAAGAATTCAGCATCTGATGCAGACCGTTCTGACAAGGACTCAGCAGCCAATAAGTAAACAACAGATTGAGAATCAGGATCACGAAGAGCAAAGACAAACTGTTTCGTTGATTCAGGAACCACTAGAGCACCAACAAGACTATCTGAAACTTTCAAATCATCAGGTTTCTTGGTTGCAAAAGGCCAAAGATGTTGAATTCGAGATAAAACCCACCAAGCCATCAAAATTTTTATCCGGGCCAGAAATGAAAACCATGTCAGACCTTGTTATTGCAACTACGATCTTGTTCAATGGCCATTCAAGCACAAATCCTTGTTCGTGTGAAGAAACAAAACTTAGGAATTGAATGAACATAAGTTTAGTATGGTGTGGCTGCTAAAATTTACTTTCAAACCCCGGTTAATAAAATATATTAAATGGGCCACAAAGCATATAACCCCTTCCGTTCGCATAAACTGCCAAATCCGAAGCGGTTATTCCTGCTTGAGGCACAAATTAAAATCGTATGTTTTATCTTCTTGAATTTTCTTTCAAACCCTAAACGCAATATTCACCGTCCTTAAGATCCTCCACTTTAGGCTTCGGTTACGCTAGTTAGTCTGTAAATCCACAAAAGGTGGAGTCAGGACTATGAATTTATCAGAGGAAACTTCTCAAAACCTCACTACAAAATTGATGATTCAACATAAAGTAATCATTCAAACTATGAATGCTGAAAATTCGAAAAAACAGAAAAACAAAGAAACCCTAAATATGAAACTGGCCTCAATTCTCTCAATTACGCTCAGAAGATAATTATGACTCAAAACGTTAAGTATCTATTTCAGCATTCACAATAATTATCACTAGAAATCCAGATTATCCTAGTTCACACCTTTAGCCTCTTCCTTTCAAATTCAAGAGAACTATTGGCTCGAGCTCTTAATTAAGCTTTATTAAAACCCTTGCTTTTATTTTTCTTGCCCCAAACCGTAAATAATCTTCAAATTATACGATTTTCTTAAGCATTTAGAAAAATAATTGGAAATGAAAATCATTACCGTTTCAATAATGCCTGTGTAACAAAATGGGGCTTTCATGTACAGAACAAACCAATAAGGTTTAACAGGTTTTCGACATACCTTTATTGAGAATTAAAGAACGGCGCAATTCATGAACCAGCGAAGCAAAGAATCATACGAATTGAAGCGATAAAAAAAATAGACTGCGACCAAAGTATAGCGTACTATATTGATCTCTGTGGCGACCCCGAGCTACGCATATATTCAATGGCCGTTCGTACTGGATGTTTCCTTTTTCAATCTGAACATTTAAAAGGCAACCTCCGATCATTATCATAAAAAAGAAAACATCCGGAAAGTGAAATTCATTAATATTATTTTTAATAAAATGAAAATAATTGTATTGCATATATAAATTAAAACTATTGCCTTTCATTCTTTTGTTTTATTCAATAAAAGAAAATTAATGAATATATATCATTAGAGTTGGATTGATAAATGTAGTGATAAATATTTATTAATTGAAAATGAGAAATTAGAATATTTAGTTTTAGAACTAATAATATAAAAAATTGTTGATGTTATGTTGGATGTATATGTCACTATTTAGATATCAATGTTCTTCATATAATGGATGCGTTAAAGTATGCAATAACAAAAATTTATATGAATTGATCTTAAATGTTGTGATCAAATGTACATAATTAAATCATGTTACATGTGAGTAATTTGATACAGGGTGCTTTAATAAGCATGCTTATCATGGTTCTATTGATAGCTAAATGTGTGAAGTTGGTGTCTAGAGATACGATTGAAAAGATTATTGAATTGATTGTTAGAGAAAAAGGTTAATTTCATTTCATTTATTAAATTACCTTTTTCCATTCTGAAGATTTCATTTTATGCACTTACGCATTCACATTTAATAATTAATTAGTAATTATTAAATGGTTTTTCCCTTTTAGGTTACCCTTTTTTCAGGTTTCGATCTCCTTCTATAAGGATTGATCTTTTGTAATTATCTCTCATCCTTTTCATTTCTGAGAATACAATTTGCATATTTTCAGAGCAAACCCTTGCCTCTTCTTGTATTTTTCTTCTTTGTGACAAGTTTTTACATGCAGGTATTTGAGGGTTTTGTGGATTTGTATTGTGTATTGCTCAAATCCTTCATGGTATCAAAGTCAGATCTATTGTAGCTTGTTTGGTATTTGAAGAAAAATGAGAACCAGGGTTTGACAAAATAAATCTGAAGTTTTTTGGGTATTTCTTGTGAAAACAAGGGGGGTTTCTAATTTTTGGAGCTCTTTGGGGCCAAATAGACCTCACGGATGGATTCAGAAGGCATCAAAACTCTCATTTTCATATAAAGTTTATTGATTTTGGACAACATTGATCCTGAGGCAAAAAAATTTGCACAACAGGGCCGTATGGTCTCTGCATGCACTCTGAGGCGTTAATTTTCTCAAAAAATCACAAAAAAAAAATAAAATAAGTAGTTTTAATACTATTGTGGTCACATAACCGCAATGGCACCATTGCAGTCTCCGCCAGATCAGTGCGCAACTCCAGCCCTTCGCCCTACCTCGCCACCACCGCTGGTGAGTGGTGCATTTTTGGGGGCCTTGTCAGTTTTCTCACAATATCTCGAGCATACGGGGGTATTTTTTTGATCCGAAAGAAGTGTTGGAAATTTGGTTCCGAGACAAAGACAATGGCATAGGTATTTTTGCGATTTTTCCATTTTGGTACCTATTTTGGCGCTTGAAGTCTATTGATGACTTCTATCTTTTGGAGGGCATAACTTCTTCGTTATAGCTTTGTTTTCCATTACGAAAAAAGCATCAGAAAGCTCTTCTCGAGTACTTTCTAGATTCTCTATCACTTCACCAGTATTTTGTACTGTGATTCACTTCTAAAGCTTTTTTGCTCTTCACTCATTTATGCATTCTTATCTATAAGTTGGGGTTTGGTTATTTGGATTGTGGGGGGTATTTTTATATTACTTTCTGTTATTATATTAGCATATCAGAAAACATCAAAAACTCCTAAAACAATGGTCGACACCTCTTCTTGTCTAGAACTTTTGATCCCTCACAATTACCACACATGGAAGACCTTGATGACATGGCTTCTCCGATCAAAAGTGTTGTGCTCTTGTTTAGATGAAATGCAACCGGTTTTACAGAGGTCTTTTGAGGTCATGCAGCACAAGAACAAAATGGATGAGGTAATAGGATTGATTGCTTTACTGGTCTCCAATAGTCTATAATTTCATCTTGATGGGTGCAATACCCCTCTAGCTATGTGGACCAAGCTTGAAGGCTTGTTTGGTATAGTGAATGAGTTCAGGACACTTCAAATTGAGGCAGAGCTTACCTCTCTTATATTAGATTATTTTCCCTCCATTGAGGACTTTTTGATGAAATTCAAACAACTGAGATCTTTATTGCAGGGTTGTTGGAAGACGAAGACTGACACTGAGTGTATCTACTTGATTCTTTCTAAGCTTCGTGGAAACCTTCAAATTTTTTCTTCTACCTTCTATTCCACCAAAGATGCTTTGGGTATTAGATTTTCCATGCCATCCTTTGAGGTTTTTTGTGATCGGTTGACTCGAGAACAAGCTAAGCTCTCTCAGTTGGATTCTCTCACAGGCTCACAGAGTAATGCATTGGTAGCTTAGCCATCTTCAGGGACAAAGGAGAAGTCTCATAAATCTCATTCTACAGAGTCTCGGATTGATTCCTACACTCATAGTTCATCAGGGCCACCTCCTCCTAAAGGGGGTAAATCAAAGCCAGAAAGACCAAAATGTGCTTATTGTAATAAGCCTAATCATGATGAGTCACATTGCTATGAGAAGAAGTTAGATGGCTATGCCAAATAGGTTTTAGATTTGACAACTCTCCTTCAGAAGAGCAACATTGATATTCCTTCTACTTCTCATAGACCTTATTTATCATCATCATTTCAGTCAGATGGTAAAGATATAGGAAAGGGTCATGCACTATTTGCAAGTACTGTTCTTCATTCTTCTAGATGGTTACTAGATTTAGGTGTTTCACACCATATGACATCTTCTCAAGATTTTTCCTCTTCTTTTGAGGCTTCTCCTACTCCACACATTTTGATGGGGAACAACATTGTTATGATTGTATGTGGTAAAGTTTCTATTGACATTGATGATGGTACATTTCATGATGTACTTTTTGTTCCATCTTTGTCCTCTAACCTTCTCTCTATTTATCAAATTACACACAGTGGGACAGGGAAGATGGTTGAGTTTGCACAGGATTCAATGCACATCAGAGATAGTGAGACAGGCAATATTATTGCTATAAGAACTGTTTATCATGCTTCCCGCCTATATTCCTTCTCACATTTTGGTCCACCATCTCCACTATTAGAGACTCACTCTCTTGTTTCATGAGAGTCTATTGAGGTGAAGTCAAGTCTCTTGAACTTATGTATTGTTCCTGAGACCAGTGTTGTGACTTCTACTCCTCCGCCTCCTATTTAGATTCCATCTCTTGCACAGGATTACTCTTCAACATTGCCTACTATTGCAGCTCCAGTAATTGAGCCACCTATTGTAGTTGTTGAGGATATATCAAAGGACACACATCTCCTCTCAAATGACAGATTCAACACACCTGTTATTCCACCTCCATTGGAGATTCCATTTCAAGATTCTCATGCTTTCTCCTTTGAGCATCAGCTAGGACTTCCAGCTGCACCTTACATACATGGGTGTTATCATCCTTGTTCACTACCTTTGTTTCCTTCAGATTGGAGCCACATTGGTATGTTCATTGACACAGGAGTTCTGCCATTCTGGGGGGGTTATGGAGTCTCGTGCTTCTATCATGGAGACTTTCATTATACTTATGGTCTTGAGAGATTCTCTTGAGATATTTCATTTATGCATCCTTTTTCTATCTCTTTTTGGAGTAGATTTTTTTCCACTAGGTTTACTCTATTTCTTTGTTTCATAGAGATTTGATTGTGATTGGGTACCTCATCAGGCCTTGTTGTCGGGACCCAAGTTTGCTTTATGCATTGCATTGTAGTTTCCTTTCTCTTTCTGCATTGTTCATAGCTACATTGTTGTTCATCTTAAGGGGGGGGTGTGTAAGAGAAAAAGGTTAATTTCATTTCATTTATTAAATTACTTTTTCTCCCTTCCTAAGATTTCACTTTATGCACTTATGCATTCACATTTAATAATTAATTAGTAATTATTAAATGGATTTTCCCTTTTAGGTTACCCTTTTTTCAGGTTTTGATCTTCTTCTATAAGGATTGATCTTTTGTAATTATCTCTCATCTTTTTCATTTCTGAGAATACAATTTACATATTTTCAAAGCAAACCCTCGCTTCTTCTTTTCTTTTTCTTCTCTATTACGAGTTTTTACATGCAAGGATTCAAGGGCTTTGTGGATTTGTATTGCGTATTGCTCAAATCCTTCATTGATAAGTGATTACATTCTCTGAAGCCTATCCCTTATACAAGCCAACTTAATGATAATAAGGATTATTGAAGAGAATTCATCACTAAGCAAAAAGGAATGTAATATATGTAGTACCTTTTTCCTTCAATTTTTTTTTGAAATGTGCTTTTAATTGTCTTTTATTCACAAATTTTGCATATGAATTAATGATACATCACATTTCTTAAATACCATATCAATGTGTTGCCCAAATATGTGTTAAAATGGCTCATAATGGCTTGTAGAAAGGAGCAAGAAGGGTGTTTGATCTTGAATCTATAAAATTTGGGTCTATGTTGCACAAGTTGTAGTAAGTGTAATGTACCACAAAAAATTTTTAAATTACATAATTTTATTTAAAAATATAAATAACCTACAATATATCCCTGAAAAAAATCTTGCTATGTATGTCATAATTCATAAGAACCAATCAAAATATCATATACATGAATATTTAACAAGTTCATAATGAAGTTACTTATTAATCATCGACATTTTAACCACACATTACTAATCCAAATTTTTCTTATCTAACATTAATAAAGAAAACACATTTTAATTGTTTAGCACCCTTAACTAATATATTTAGATTAATTACACACTTTTTCCATTTCCCCAATTATCCACTCTTGAATAAATTCAACTATTTTTTTAATTAAGTGCATCCATCATAGCCCTCGTGCTCCAAAAATTAAATAAATATATTTATTTAATCTCCTAAAATTGCTAGTTGACAAAAACCAAGTAATTAAAGATGTCTTGTTGTAGTTTGCTACTCGAATGAGATATGCTCTTGAGAAGAATATTTTATCCTATGAATGAAAGATTGAGATACCAATGTGAGTTGTAATGAAATGAATGTCGAAAGGTAATTTATAAAGGGTCCTTAAGGTTTTTGCATAAGGTTGACCTATAATGGTAATATTCTTGTTTCAAGACTGGATTTGGGAGTCTCAAGTCCTACACATTATCTATCCTTAAATTCAGCCAAATAAAGGTAGTCAAAATAATTTGGTGAGCAAACTTATCTTCCATTAATTGCCTCAAATTTCAAGGATGAGATGTTATAGAGTTGTTAGCTCTAGAATTCATATGAGCATTTGCAAAATTGAAATGGGTGTTTTTATCCCTAACTATTATTGTCTATCAGTGTCAAACACTTAGTCATATACTAGGCAAAGTGAAACGAACATCACTACGACTAAGCTACTCTATATAGGCCGTGTCATATAAAGACTTGTAAATAAACATGTATATGTCGAGTTCTATAGGAGCCGAGCAAGACTTTGGTCATTGAGTATTTTCAGTATAAGCCAAGCTTAATGATTATTGAGCAGTCTGAGCACATTGATGCCAAGTTACACAGAAGGTGTCGAGCACAGTAGAGACCAATCAACAATAGTGAGAATAGTGAATCCCAAGTATCAAAGACAATTAGTGTCGAGCAATGCAGAATTGACATTCAAGTCAAGAATGATGCAAACTTTGAGTTAAATCATTTCAAGCCGACATTGACACGATATTTAATATTTGTAGAGGTTGTTACAGAGGCTATTACGCATTTTATGATGTGGATCACAGATGCCTATGAGTAGTGTTCAACCAACCAGATAAAGAGGCAAAAAAGGGAACCATAAAATCTTAAAGAAATCTTTAAATATAGTAGATCAAAACCTAATTGAAGATATGGTGAGAAGGAGTAAGTAATCTATTTGTGCAATCACAAAGATGATCAAGTGTGATAGTGCAAACATTGCAAAGGAGACAAAAGAGTCTTGTTATTGCAGAATAGAAGGAGCGACCTTATCAAGCAATGAAGGATAGTAAATATATATCAAATCAAAGATCAGATCATATTGAAGAGAGGAGATCCAAAACTAGCTTTTCAGAGCAAACCGAGGATCGGGTACTGAATTAGTTTTAATAGATTGAGTCAATGATAATCTCTTAACATAGTGTTTTTAACAAATCTTGTGTAAATCTCTTAATCGAGTCCTAACTTTATTATAAGTGTAAAATCCTCTCACAAGGTAAGACCTGTTGGTCTGATTTTTACATATTAATTTTTCTTAGAATCATGGTGAAAAAATCAAATGTGAGTTCTTTTGTTAGGTTCTAGGGTTTTAGGGTTTTGGTCTTGTATTTCTGATATCTTTTAAAAACTGTGTAAAACCCTAGGTCTTGCCTTTTAAATCTTTTTTTGGCATGAAAGTCTTAACAGCAACTGAATATTCTTTCCCGCCTACATTGAGGTCATTGTTGAGTCCTTTTGAAAAATCTTATCCCGCTGTTGGATCTTGTTAGAATCAATGAATGTCGCGTACTTTCTATAAAAAGTTGCGAGGTTGTTTCCTATAGCAATGTAACAACCATCGAAGAACTATGTTCTAGTGCTAAAAGTGAAGTCCAACGCCGAAAAAATTGTATTAATATGAAGGCATTATGGTCACGTGCTATCTCTAAGGATTGTCATTGTCAGAAAGGATGCACGAGGAGGAATTCGCAAATGGTGTCATCGAAATTGAAGTTTTTCCGGTGAATCGCTAAGTCACTATCGAAAAATCTATGCGACCTACCGGTAGCAACATAGTGAGTGCCCAGATTTTAAAGGAAGCGGTAACCTTTTTAAAAAACTAATGTGATTGCAGAAATTCCCATGCAAGTTCTTAAATATGTGTGACCACCTTCTCTGGCATCAGTATTAATTGACGAGTTTTCAATCAATGTGTTTTTGTTCTCCATCATCAGAGTGTTGACTCCACCGAAATTTGCTATCTTGCTAACCAGGAAGTTTGTGATTTTCGTCGGTAGCGAGGTAGCGACTAGTCGGAAGGTTGTGACGTAATGGAAATTTTAAAAGAGATGGGCCCCGAACAAGTGATTCATCAAAAATGAGTTGTGCAGATTAAATGACACAGTGGCATCCTACTTAGCATTTATAGGCCAAAAGTTTTGACTCCGCCGGAGCTCGCTATGTCGCTACTGGGAAGTTTGTGATTTTTGCCAATAGCGAGGAAGCGAAATACCTAAAAATGACAATCATGGCAGAGTTAAGGAAAAATGATGTCATTAGAAATTAAATAATACATATGTGTGCCAGCATGTTAGGCCAGCTCAACAACAGCAGTATCTTGGACCCACCCCGATGCATAGAACATGTCAATGATTCTAAATTGTTAGATCAAGCATAAATCGAAGATACTCGCTAGCTTGCTATAGAAAGGTGCTCAAAATTTATGTATAGCAAGGTAGAGAGTTGATGACACGTGTCCTCAGTCATCTGTGGGCCCAGTTTGAAATGTCAGTGTTAGAGGAAAGGTACAAATGGATTTTTTTTAATTGGGTTGACCACCAGCGTGTTAAGAGGAAATGTGAGTTAGCCCAGTTTTCATTTCGTGATCAAAGATCAACAGCTGGCGCAATCCTGCAATATGGAGATGCTTGTTCAATAAGAAAAATGAAAATGCGCTAGCTTGACACGTGGAAAAAATGACGTCAAGTATTCATTCGCTCAGGAGGTGATATGGGACCTGCTTGCGTGGAGGTTGTCAGAAGGCACAGACTCACATGGAGACTTCCTATTGGTTAGAATGACTGACTGGGCCTTAGTCAACTGTAAATTTGTGTAGTTGTTGATCTTATCTTGATCAACAATTGGCGCTTACTCGCTATTTTAAGATGCAAGAAATTTAAGGAATGTGAGTAAGCAGTAATGCGACACATGGCCTCGCTCCTAAGGGCATAGGGCTTATTTCTTTTTTTGAATTAAAGTCGTCCAATCCGATGAAATCGACGAATACATTTTAAAGCTAATTGCAATTTAGAGGTAATGGTTACTGAGAGTTAAATATGGTGCAGAGCTCATTCGTGTGATTTCAATGCTCGAATATAATTCATGATCTCGCCATTATTTGAACTATAGAATTGCAAGAAATTAATAGAACATAAAGAAGTTTCAGAGCCAGGGCATAGAGATTTTATCCAACAATCAGGAGAGAGATTTTATCCAATGATCAGGAGAGTTACAGCGGGAATTATACAGAGAAGAGGTGCAAATTTAATGTTGCAAATGAAATTGCAATTAGATTTAGATATATTTTCATTTGATTTGACTTCTCCAGCAATTGTAAGGATGAATTGAATGTTTTTTGAAGGTGGTTGAAGTAATTGGTTTTTTGGCAACAAGCACAAGTGAATTTCACAGCAAAGGGCAGAAGTGACATGTTAAGATCAGATTTCAAGCTTCAGTATAATTGTGATGATTTCTTGATATTTCTCCATGAGATATTTTGCAGATTATATGGGTGAGATATATCAATATTTTGGGCTTCATTTATGGTTTTCAATTGTAGATAGATGAGGAAGTTCAGTTTTAGCAACTCTAGATTGAAGACTCTTTCAGGGGACAGATGTCAAGTTCAGATTGCCATTCCAGAAGGATCTTCTCTCCTATATTTCTTCATTTTCTGCTTATTGTAAGGGTTCCAATTCTTTAAAGATTTTAGGTGGATTGTGAGACCATTTTGGTTCCAATTTCCTAAGTTTTCTCACAATTGTGATACCAATTTTTCTTAGTATTCTCCTGTTATGAACAACATATTATATCTCTTTTGAAGCATTCCATATTATACATTCATTCTTGGTGTTCTCTTCTAAATTTTGATATACAGATGATGTATTATTTTCAATGAAATTAATGCAAAGAGTTTAACCTTCTTATTTCATTCTGATTCTCATCTCTTGCTTCTGTTACGTGCAATGTTCTGTGCTTAAGAACTAAGGTCTTGAACTTAGTCTGAACCCCTTAAGGTTGTATATCAGGATGAATTTGTTGTTGGAAAAAAGAAGCCAAGTAAATGCTTGTTTATACTGATAGGGTTGTAGGTTACACCAGAAGGATTCCACAATAAGTATGAGAGTTGTTATAAAGATTGATGTCTATTTGCAAGTCAAATAGATAGATCAAATCTCTGAAAATATGAGTATATTTCAAGTATCCATCTGCATGTTAAGATTTAGTTGATACCCGATGGATAAGGGACTGGCCAGCTTGAAGGATACATGTTCTCTGTTGTTGCATACCTGGATGATGTTGAGATCCAAATCTTAATTGAATATATTTCCTTTTGTGTTTAAGAGTTAAAAGAGTTTTCCCTCACTTAGTTTATCAAGTTCATGTGCTCTGTTATTGGCTATTTCATCCATGAATGCTTGCATAAACATAGAAGATTAAGGGATTTTATCTGTTTTCCAGATTCAGTTGTATGCCTTTACACGGATACCATATAAAGAGTCTGAGGTCCACCCACCTAGGTCTAACAGAGCTTGAAGAAGAAGAAGGATTTATCCTTATAGTTGGCCCAAGACTACAGTCAAGTGCATCCATTATAGGAATTTGCTAACCTTAGATGTATTGGTCTGGTTTCTTGGTTATTCCCAAAACTGTTAAATCAGGAGCCAACAAGACCTAACAGTCTTAATAGCCTTTAATAGGGCATACCCCTCATAGGGTAGATCATGATATATGATCAACATTGTAACCCTAACAGGTTAACTTTATTACCCCAATAGTGAAGATTTATGGGTGTCATCCCCACTCCAATTTTACCTTCACCTTGGAGGGTTTCTAGGTAACCAAATCTTTGTGTTATGTGCTTACATTTCATGCATGTGATTGATATATTAGATCTACAAGTTACTACAATTTAATTTTACAAGTTTTGTTATGCATACATTAGATATGAGATGGTAAATGTGGTGAATGCACTAAAGTATTGTTAAAAGATAAAAGTGTTATAGATCCTGATTAACATCCCTCCCCCCCCCTTCCCCCACTTAGTATCTTAGTTTCCTAGTTAAGACTTCCAAAAATTGGTATCAAAGCCTAGTTCTCTTGAAAAAATCTAATAGCTTGGAAGTTTAAATCTTGGAAATGGAGGCTTATAAATTGGTAAAAGTTATTGACAATCAGGTGATTGGCATCCATCTCATACTGTAGCAACTTGAGGTAGCAAGATAGGAACTAAGGAAATCCCTAAAATGGAGAAAGGAGATGGCCATTTAGCTAAATGAGTTGAATTATGAAGAAGTTGATACTCAAGGACTATTTGAAACTGAAAATTCAAGTAAGAGTGATGCAGTTGTCACATATATACTAGAACAGAATAGTATCTTGAATAAAGAAGTCAGAGGACTAAAAAGGGAACATGAGATCCAGTCAGTGAGACTATGTGATGTATCTGAATAAAAGAAGAAATTTGAAGAAGACAAGATTGTCCTTGAGGAAGACAAAAGGAAAATGACAATTAGACTTGAAGAAAGGACATCTAATGTGCAAAAGCTTACAAACACTCAACTAGACATGATGAATCAATTGATGCTTGCAAATCAGGAGTTGAATAGAAAGGACATGAAAATAGAAAATTTGATAACACAGAATGACTTATTAAGGAATGAACTAAAGACTGAGAAAGAACTTGTGGAAAATTCAACAAGCCTAATGAAGCAATGAAATACTTTGAAGAACTAATGAGATCATCTGGCAACACTTCTAGATCAGCTCATATAAAGCAATATTCATCTACTGAACAAAGAGAATCATCTAAGAGTGGAGAACTGAGAAATGTAAAGACAAGAGACAAGCCAACATGTTATCATTGTGGAAAACTTGGTCATATTGCAAACATCTGCAGAAGCAAAAAATTTATGCAAAACCCTAAACCCAAGTTTATTGGTTATTGTTTTTACTGCAAAAATTAAGGACACCAAATGCACGAGCGTAAATCAAGAATTAAGAATGCATCTACTACACCTAGATTTGAAGGTCATTGTTACAATTGTCAAAAGTTTAGACATGGAGCATATGAATCCAGATCACAAAGAAGGCCTTAGTGGACTAACAAAAGGAAGAATGATACACTGAAGAATATATGTACCAAATGTCACGAGTTTGGACATTCAAACAAAAATTGCAGAACCCAAGAACTAGAATCAAATCACGATCACATCAAGGGTAAAGGCAAAGTGGACATTGAAGAAACAAGGAAGGAGGTGAACCTAACCTAGAAAAAAAATGTAGAAGTTGGAAACAAATGAAGAAATGGAGTTGAGATCACCCAATCCAATGGAGGAGCTGATCATATCATCTCAAACTAATTAAGAAAGGTATGTAAGGAATTGCATATTTAAATGATATATTTTACATCAATTATGAACATAAAATGAGCTAATGGTCATATTTGTATAAGCAAAGATGCATAAGATTAGATCTATGAAAAGACTTGTGCAAAAGAATCACTTATGCAATTAGTGTCAAACATTAGCGAAATTGTCTATATTGACCAAGCACTACAATATGGACCGAATACTTCATATGCCAAAATAGTGCACAAACTAAATTAGAAGGAATAGATCGAGACATATAGTGGAAATCGAGTTCAAAAGGGCCAATATCAATTGAGACAGTTGGATTCTGCCTACCAAAGTACACAACATTAATTAAGACCCTTATTCAAGCAAAAGAGAGAATATATTAGAAAATTGAAGACATTTTTTACACCTTGCATATAGAATTTGAGAGCACAACATGATTTGAGTGATTAGAAAAAGAGATTTCAAGGAGATCTAGAGCGAATTTGAGACAAAAGTTTGATCAAGCAAAGATTTGAGTAGTATCAAGTTGTTCAGAAGAAAGAAGTTTTCAAACCCTAGCAAAGAAAGATGGTAGCTTCATCATCAGTAGGAAAGAGCCAAGGAATAGAGGTAATAAACATTCAACTAGTGAAGAGTGATGCATGTCCTCCACCTAAATTTCATGCTATTCTAGAGATCGCAATAAAGGGTGACTCAATGGGTGTATTAACCTCGATACCACCTAAATTAATCATGATCCATGATGTACGAAGTTGTTACATGTGTAAGATTAGAGAATTTGGTGACTATGAGATTCGAGATGCATATGACGAATGATTTTTGATGATAAATTCAAAATCGTTGAGAGGAAAGGGTTAACTCATGCCCTAGATTTTCTAAGGAACTTTGAGACCGAATGGATCAAGGTTGTATTGATCAGGATCCATGATATGAAGTTATGTCTACATAATGGACCTATTGAGATAACCAAGAAGATGATTCACAAGGTTATAGGATATCCCACTTTAGACAAGAAAAAGATTGTGATGTTTGATCCATGAAGAAATTGAGACAAACACAAAGGCTAAGTGGAATGGATGAGGGTTGTCCATCTCTAACATCACTGATCAATTGATTGAATTTTTAGTGAGAGTAATCTCTAACAAATTCTATCAATCAAGCAGATTGAATAGTGTGCCATGTATGGCAGTTGACCAGGCATGGAAAATTGTTGTAAAAGATCATGATTATGATCTTGCTGAGTTGCAGAATAGTGTCTTTGGACTCTTGAGTTGATTGAAGACTTGGAGTAGATGATTGACATAATGAAGCTTTTCTCATTGATGTCGATGGGGGAGAGATTGCATGAAAAGAATCTCCTATGTATGTATGGCGGAGAAGTATTGTAGATGGAAAATATAAGCTCTCTAACACAATGAGGTAGAGATTGTACCAATAAGGGAGAAATAATTTTGAAACTGGTTGGTGTTAATGGGGAGAAACAACATTGATTTTTGCAAGAGAGGATGAGAAAGCACAAACAGAGTAGTGTTCTTGTGAGTTTCAAATTTAATTGATGAAGAGGGTTTGAAAAGAAGAGAACAACAGTAGTAGCAACAGAGCTTGGTTTGGTATTTGTGGAACTTAGATGTTTTTCATCTATGTTGCCATCAAAGCCAAAGGGGGAGATTGTTAACATGAACGTTGATGGTATTGTACATGATATATTCATGTGTTCATGAGACTTTAATGCAAAGTCCAGATAAAATGACAACGAACTAAACTAAACCCAAAAAATCATTGTCAAAGTGTAAATTCTATGAACATATCATGTTTCCCTAACTACAACCCCTAAGAATGCTCTCAAACCAGCATCTCAATGACAGTTCTAGAATGGGAGTATGCTTAAAATGCACATCTACAAGAGTGCATGCAAGATCTATGACTAAAATGCAAATTTTATGTGTGAAACAACTCTAGAATGCTATTAAATGAATATGCAATGAGCTAAACATGTCCTAAAATGATACTAAATAACATGAAAAGAAAGAAAAAATGTTATCAAAATGACATGAACTTGCTATAATAACAATGCTAAAAAGATGATAACTCAGAATGTTCCTATAGTGCAGATGCCTAAAACTTGGGTCCTTTTGCTTTTGAATCTCCCTCTTATTTATAGGATTTCGAAAGGGGTTGCGGTAAGAATCAGGATTTTATCTTTGACTGGAGGATGCAGGTGAAACTAAAAATATCTCATAAGGGACCAAGAGGAAGAGACCAACAAACTTAGTTTGTGAGGATAAAAGAGGAATTTTCCATTTCTTTTAAATGTAAAAAGAAGGATTTTCACTTTTGTGAGGATAAATGGATTTATTAATTTAGTAAATGTTCCATTTATTTTGAACTTTTGTCTTTTCCTTTTTTCCTTTTTTATTTCATTTTATGATTTATGAATTGTTTTCCTTTTTTAAAAGTGATTTAATTCCTTTTGATTTGATACTTGATTGATTGATTAATGGCTTGATGTAACGATTGATTTGAAAGTTTGTTGTGTTCCTCTAATTTAATCCTTAATTCACGTCGATTGATCGAAATTGTGTAGTTTAGGTCTTTGCCAATTTTTGGGTGTCTATAAGTATTCCTTTGGGGGAGTATCCTAAGCATTGTTAGAACATTTGGAGAGATTTTTAGTATGATTAACATATTGCATTCATGATTGTGTTTGTCATTGATGTCAACATAGCATTATTTCTGTGAAGATTGGTAAAGTAGAAAATAGAGAACAGGGTTGTATAGATTGAGTATTAATGAGAAAGTCAAGTGGAGTTAAGGATTTGTTCTACATTGTATCCTAATGATGTGGATAAGTGCACATATAGAGCTAGAGTCAAAGATATGCAGAAGATATGATTGAGTTACAGAAGACAATATATAGATAGAGTACCTGATAAGTGGTTTCTAATGATTGATTTGTATCTCTTAACTGAGATAGAATCATGATGAGCGTAGTTAGACAATGATGGTAGATAGCCTGATGATGATGTTAATGAGTGTGCAAAGTCTGAGGTCGTACGTGTGGAAAGTTGTAAATACTATGATTCGATAGTAATTTGTAATTGAAAAAAGATGTAAAGTTTTGTAATATATTAATGAGGTCCTATTATAATTAATTGGAAAAGCCTCAAGGCTGACTCAAGGAACTATTTTGAGGATAAGGTATAAAGGAAGGTTATTTTCCTTGTGGTGAAGTGTGTGATCAATTCATTCAAGTGTGTGATATGAGAAGTATTTGGTAAATGTGAGTAAGCGATCTAAGGGATTATTGGATGCAAAGTTGGTGATCTGGTATCGAGATTTGAAGAGGATAAGTCTGGTCAAAGGATAGAGGAGCTATACATTTCTATTATTTAGCAAGGAATAATATAGAGATCGGTTGTACAGTGAGTTCAGTGATGTTGCCCCTAAATTTGTTTGGACAGTGGGTCCTTCTACCTTCTGCAACTCCTAACACAGTTGGCACAACTCCTAACAAGGTTTGAATCTCCTAACAGGGATTAAAAGTCTCCTAACATGGGCTGATATGTATTCAATGCATTTCATTGGCTCCTAATAGAGTCTATCCTCTAACAAGGAATTTTTATATTAATACATCATTTTGTGGGCACCATCCCCATCGAGGTTTTCCCTCTGATCAAGGGTTTCCCTGGTTAACATATCTAGTGTTATTGTGTATGAGTATTTTCTTATGGTTGTTGATTATAGTGTTCACATGCTTAAGGATTAACAAGGTTGATAAAAAAAAAATTTAATAGTTGGATAATTGATTCAACCCCCCCTCCCCCTCGCTCTCAGTTATCTTGATGGACTTTACTTTCTAACAATTTCTTGTTGATTGATCATGTCAACAACTTTAGTTTCAGCTTCGCTAATTTAGTGACTTCTCCACACTCTTTCCTTCAATATCTCGTACATGATTGGGAATTTCTTGAATAACATCACAAATTATTTCCCCAACTATGAATGTGTAATACCCCTCTTATCTTAACAAGTATTAGTAAGTTTTTGAAGATAGTATAAGTACACTTGGACTAGGTTGGGATATAAGGTTAGTTTTGGTACTCCTTGATTTCACAACTTTACAAATTCACGATAGGTAATACTATAAGATAACATCTCAAATTTTGAACACAAAATAATGGTCTATCTACTTGGAAACTGGTAATCAACTAGGTTCTCATGCTACAATATATTTTTACATATCATACATATCATTTATTTCTTATGACGCTAGATATTACTTTGCATTAGATCATGTTCTATATAGTGTCTTTAGGAGATTAGGTATATAGTTGAATTGTATCATGCTCTATATGTTAAATTATAAATTTATTATTTATGATTTCAATGCCTTTTTGTAATATTATGATTATTAGTTGTTCTTAAGCTAACCTAGTTAACCCATTATGCTTATATGTGTGTGTGTGCTTACTTTGCTTGGTGTGTCTTTTGGGGAGGTAGTCGTAGTCCTTTCTTTGGGAGATCTACACGATGTTGCACTCCTCCTTCCTTGTTTGTTAGTGATGTATATAGATACATATATATTGTATCGTGTTGGTTGTGTGCAAGTACTATGCATCAACTCCACCTGGCTACACAAGTATGAGTGTGTCTCAATCTCATCAAACCAGTTGTTAAAAAAGAGATGAAACCATGATCCATATATTTCTCCTTATATCCTTAGAAATCTAATAGGAATTCAGTCATCTAGTTTGAGGTTATGTTTTTGTCATTTCCTTTTATGGTTTGATCAATGGATTCTAGAGTTTATAATAATATTTTTTCATGATCAAGATATTTGTATTTGCATGTTTACTGTCTATGATATTTGTTTGGTGTATTTATACAAGCATATATGGGTTCACACATATATACCTATATAAATATGGATTCTTACGTAGTTAATGTATTTAAGTATTGTATAAGTTATAAATTATTTGTTAGTGATTTATTTATACACTTAGACATAAAGAGAAATTTAATAGAATATAATAATAAAGAAATTAAAAGGGATGATTTAAAAATTATAAGTATTTGGAAGAAGAGTAATAATGTGCATTCAAGAGCAAAAGGTAATAGGTGTCAACCATGTGGAAGAATATGAGACCAAAGCATAAATACAATGATGGCCATAAAAAAAAAAAGGGGTTATAAAGCACCAGAGAGGGTATTTACATCATTTTAGACCATTTATTCATTATATACCCCTAAAATAGTCTTAATTTACCCTTAATATGCCTAAATAATTCTAAAATGGTAGTTAATTTCATAAACTAAGGCAATTTCAGATTTTGGAATTACTTTTTTTTAAAAGGGTGGTTTCTTTTTACCTAAAGGAGTATGAAAGCTATTCATAAACATATATATGTGGTTTAAAATGTATATTTGGGGGGGAGAATAGCTGAAAGTTGGAAGAGAGACTAGTTGTACTTCTTATGAATATTTTTATGGAAGAAAATTAATGATATGTGAGGGAGAGTTTGTGAGTATAATCCTTATAAGGATTTATAAGTTTCTTTCTTTTTATAGAGAGATTTATATATGAGAATTTAAAGGGTTGAGAGAGGGATTTATTGTTGGGCAATTTTATTTTTCTTCCATGGATATTTTAGAAATTGGAGAGGGTTTGAATGATGAATTTCAAGTGGATTTATTTTACTCTATTTTTCTCCTTGCTCCTGCTTCCATTGAATCTTTGTAGGACTCGAGGTATAGATTGAAATTATTAATTGCATTATTTATCTGGCTAAATATAGATCTATTTATATGTTATATTTATGTATTATAATTTTATATTTAATTCCTAGAGTTATTTATATTTTTTGAGTTTCTATTTGTGAAAATTGCTATGTATTTTCCTATGGTATTTAGCCACTAGTTTTTTGGAGATATATTATTTTCTGTTAGAGGTTTGTTGGTAACTCAAGTGATGGAATATTGTATTTTGATATCTTTCATTTATTTGTATACATTTTTTCTTGTGCATGCTACATGTTTCTATTATATTCTTTAGAATTATATATGCTTGATTTGGGGCTTTTTAACCAGTTTAACCTCTTACTTGGGTTTTGATGCTTCCAATCGTTGTTTAAGACACCAGAGGCATGTCAAATTGTTATGTGATGTATACCATTTATGTTTATCTTTGAAAATGATTGTAAAGACATACGCTTGTATTTAGTGTGTCTTTTTAATTGTTTATGTGTTGTGATACTTATATAATGTGCTAAGATTTTGTATAAACTAGGGGTATGGGACCCTACATATGTTGTGTCCTTAATTTTCCTATGATTTTGGTTTTGGTTTTTTTAGTAGGGTAAGGGACCTAGGTGAGTGGATCACCATAGGTGTTGGGACCCACAAGTGGTCATTAGAGGATCCTATGTAGTAGAGACTTGAGTCTTGAGTAGGCTAGCTCTACTCATGAGTTTGTAAATAAATGATTTATTGGGGGTTTGGGTTAACACAATAATCAAGATAAGTGATATTGGGCTACACTTGTCTTGTTGGAGTACTAGGGCTATATATCTTGTATAAGGCCTTCATGCGGCAAGGTGGCAATGGTTCAAGAGGTTGACCCCAACATTAAGGAAAGTGTGATAAGGTTGCATATGCCATGTTGGAGTACTAGGACGATGTCTCATTCTGTATAAAACCTAGATGTAGTAGGATGATATTAGTTCATGAGGTTGATCCCAATATTTGAGGGGTATGTGATGACACTCACCTAGATGTGGTTGAACCCCTGACTCTGTGTTTTCCTCTAGTTGTCCATTTTCCTTGTGATTTCATTTTGGACATTATGCTTTGTGTGGCTTTATGCTATCTTGTACTTTGATTTTTGGGGTATAAGCCTTAGATTACCTTAGTACCTAGGTGGATCATGGTCATATCTCCTAGCTCAGGGGAGTGGACCATTTATGGCTCCATGTGGTTAGATGGAAAAATATTTTGAGGTACTATTCGAGAGTTCAAGAATGGCTTTATATGGATCGATGTTTTGTAGTGATCGAAGATCATTTCTTGAAGTCTATATTTTGCATCTCCTTGAAACAAATCCTTGTAATATTATGATGTAAATGCTTGAAGAAAGTTTTATATATATATATATATATATCATGGAATGAAAATACATGTAAAAAGGGTAAAGGGTATCTCTAGGAGAAATAGAGGGAAATGTGAACATGTTGTATTATTTCAAAAGATGAATGAAGTTATGATGATTCCATGACAATGTATATTTCCTTGTGTTTAAATAAATTTATGATGAATAAAAGAACATGTAATCTTCGTAATGTTATCGAATAAACAATCTATGATTTGCCAATTTGTCTTACCCTTTCGGGCTCTGCAGTTGGGCATTACAAGATGTATTAATGTTTTAAAGAGTTTACAATTGTTCAACAAAATTAATGTTTTACAAGAAAATGCACCTGAAGAACTGTTAGCTCAGAAGCAAGAACATGGTGTTGAAACAGTACAGAAAGTGCTTGACATGAGAGGTCTGCAAGTGAGGGTGTTGACCAATCTTGAAAACTTGAATGTTGAAACGAAAGCTATCGAGGATCAAACACCTATGCCAAAGTTACAACACAATATAGAGGATATTATCGGAGCACTGGATAGAATCCAGGAAAGTGTTGTGGTAGGTACTATGACATTAAAATCACTTGCAAGTGTCTTTGAGAATTTATAGTCCAAATACTGGGAGGACTACAAGTTGTGCAATTTGTCATGTATTGCATCTACATTTGCTTTGTCGTTTCTTATAAGAATGTTTCAAGGTTGGGAACCTTTTCAACATCCTTTGCATGGTTTAGAGGAAATGTCATTGTGGCAGAGGCTTCTGCAAGGGAATGAGCCTTGTGATTATGGTATTTACACATAAACATAACTTGCTTCTTCAACTCCCTACACTCAACTCTTCACTTAAGTTATTCTTCCAGCAAGAATGCTAATGTTCAAATAATTTTAGCAAGAATGCAAATGTACATTAAAGAAAGATAGGTGGGGATGTCTATTTGGTATGAAAGAGATGTTTCCACCCCTTTTTTACGATCTAAAGAAAGATGCCTCAGAAAGCTCAAGTTAAGCTCAAGTGCTAAATGTGACAATTTTATGATTAAGGATGAAATGGATTGGGGGCATTTAAAATAATAATGCAAGCTAAATGATTCAAATAAACTTAACTAAGCAGTTTTGAAAAATATACACTAACAAAAATAAACAAAAACTTGCAATCACCATAAATGAAAAGCTGAAAATATTAACCTTTATACTAAATTTGAAGTTTTTCTAAGTGTAGCAAAATGCCTTACACATTCTATTTTAGGCAACAAAATAGGGTAGGCATTTTGTTCCTTGGGGAATTTTCCCAAAAAATTAACTACTTACAATCCCGCAAGTCTAACCTTTATGAATCTGTTATGACATTTACACCAACACATAAAAATATGGAAAAGATGGGGGAATGGAACCCCTATCTAGGAATCAACCTCGGAAATGAAATAAGATTGCATGAAGAAAACCAAATCCAAAGGTAAATATTAGATCTACCTTGTTAATTCCTAATGGGTTGGGCTATTATTATTTGTCCCCATCACATTCGCTTTGATAGCCATGTTAGGGAGGTGATCTCACCTAGTTCATCCTCATGATTTTGAATTCCTTAATCACAATCTTGGGTGCTCAAATTAATGTCCAAGATATTTGTGCATTAGGGCCCCATTTGATTGTCACTTGAAAGGGCCTCAATGTTGACCACAAAATGTCTCTCAATATGTTGTTCTTTACTTTCATTAGAGGGGGAATTTGTCTCTTGCTTACTTGGAGATAAGGGTGAGTATCCTAAACTTGAACTTCTTGTTGTCTCTAATTCAATCACAACTTGTGAAGCCATTTTTCCTTTTGACCTTTGCTTCTTTTGGGGTGACCCCTTGTCCTCTATCCCCTTCCTCTTCATTCCTCTTGTTTGTAACTCCTTGTCACTCCCTCCATTCTTCTTCTTGTTTTCTTGAACATTCAGGGATTTGTTCACATGACTCCTCATTTGGTTCTTCTACATCTTTCATTAGTTCATATTTCAATGGAATTCATTTTTCCTTCAACTTAGCCATCTATCGGTTTATCCATGTGTGAGTGAATGATGTTAAACATGAATCATTATTGTGTCAAAACTTCATCTTTGTTCGACCAATCTATAGCAGGAATTAGATTTTTTTCTTGTTGTGTCATGATCACCTTGGAAATAGCTTTCATCCTCCTCAAATAGGTCTAGAATAAGGTTTAACCTATTTACTATCAAATCCACTTATTTTTATAGGTCTTTACCTTATAGTAAAAAATTGTTTTAATCCAATGATCTTCAATGTGAGCTATATATGTTTATACTTAACTTTATATGCCCTCTGAATTTGATGATGTGGATTGAAGTTGGGGTAAGTGTTGTATAGGCCTAGTGTAAAATTATTTCTCATCTGCCCCTAAGCTGGGACTAATGGGTAGATCTCGCTTGAATTTCCAATATGAGAAGGGAAAGACACCCCAAACGTGTGCTTGTGCTTTATTGGATCTTTTCATATGCCAGTAACCGTCTTACTACTTCCATTATGACTTGCCTGTCAAGTTGTGCAATTCGTCATGTATTGCATCTACATTTGCTTTGTCATTGCTTATAAGAGTGTTTCAAGGTTGGAAACCACTTCAACATCCTTTGCATGGTTTAGAGGTAATGTCATTGTGGTAGAGGCTTTTGCAAGGGAATGAGCCTCGTGATTATGGCATTTACAAAGAAGCAAAACTTTCTTCTTCATCTCCTTACACTCAACTCTTCACTGAAGTTATTCTTCCTGCAGTGAGAATAGCTGCTACATTTTCTAGAGACATGGGAGAAGTTACTATAGGCTTCAGTACTTCATAACATTCTTGATCATGTAGTGATACCCAAATTAACAACAGCAGTAGATACTTGGGATCCTCGCAAGGAGACTGTGCCAATACATGCATGGTTACATCCTTGGCTTCCATTCTTGGGTCAGCGTATGGAGCCTTTATATCCAACCATTTGTTATAAGTTGGGGAATGTGCTTCTTGCTAGCTAGGAACTATTGATTGTCTGTTTTATTGTACCTAATCTAATGACAGTTCTATAGGAATTTGTAGTCAACCCAACTAATCAACAAATAGACCAATTTAATTGGGTTATGGCTTGTTTCTTTTTAAAAGTATCTGCTATGATATGTTTTTGTAAAATTTCTTGTGAACTCTGCACATTTTTCATAGTTTGCATTATTTTTGTGTAGGATCTTGAGATAAGTCACTTTGCATAGGTTGAGTGAGTTTTATTGTTTTATTATTTGGATTCTAGAATATGTATGCAATTGGATCAATTTTTATGTTCTGCTAATATGTAATAAGAACCTTAAAATGATCTCTCTCTATATATAAAGAGATACATGTTTAGAAGGAGAAATAAAAAACATTTACATAGGTACTTCTTCTCCCCTTGACGAAAATCGTAGAGAAAGGGCACAGAGATCACAAGGGCATGACACGACAACGAAATCGCAAAGCAAGGGCATGGCAATGAAATATAGAGATCACAAGGGCACAACAACGAAATGCACTGATCACAAGGGCATGGCAATGTTCAGAGCTCTCCACCCTCTTTTGCGCATAGCTCTCCACAATCAAAACAAATGGGAATTGATTTATGTCAATTTTTTTTTTGTTTTTGTTTATACTCATGTGAGCGTCGCAATTATGATGCCAACATCAATATTGTGATAGCGTCAATGACAACTGCAAAAAAAAAAACATGAAAATCATCCACAAATTACACCGTTGTCACAAATTGTTGTTGCAATTTGACCCCAAATGTTGTAATGCTTCAAGGCAACCAATGAAGTCAAGACACATCACAAGTTGTAGCCAAAGAAACAAGACAAAAACAATGATCTATACAAATTTGTAGATAAGAAAAAAAATGACAATCACCAACAACGGAAGTCAAGTGTACTGGTGGAGCCAAGTACATAGCCAAAAAAAAGGAACCAAGAGATATGTGCACTCAAGAACATTCTTGTATATACCCAGCCCTTTTTCTAAACCATCATTACTAATTGACCACAAAATACTAACTCCAAAACCTATCACCAAACAATTAATACGATATGGATTTTTTGACATCATTTATGAGGTCTGGATTATCACTGAAAAATTCACCCAAATAATATTGACACACATTTAGGCCTAACTCAAATTTCCTTTAATTTGATAACAAAATGAAATTGGGGAGTTATACATTCTAAATGGTCAGGCTAAAAATTCTTAAATTAATGATTCATTAAGAAAAAGAACGCAAACATGATCTGTTCTAAATAACCAGTGTTAACATTGGATAGCTTCAATTGGATAAACTCAAGAGACTAAACTAGAGTTGTGTGTGTGTGCATGAGATATGTATGTTTGAGTGTGCGCACGTGTGTGTGTGTGTGTGTGTGTGTGTGTGTGTGTGTGTGTGTGTGTGTTTAAATAATAGATTATTGTATTAATTATCTAATTAACAAATGGATATGTCCCTTATATCTCTTCATAGACTATGCTATAAGAGAGCTGCATTTTGGAAAATACATACCAAAATATTATGGCAGTACTTAGTACATTTGGAGTGATCCTCCAAGAAAATCAACATGGTATTAGAGCCGTGATTGAAAATGAATATTATGAAGCAGGGATACAATATTTTTTTGTCAGACTTCTTATTACAAAAAAGAAAATGGTTGCAGAGTGTTCATATGAAATGCATTCATGATATAGGAGTAAAATACAAGGCACACAATTTTTTTGAGGAAGTTATTGTCTTGACAAGAGAAACAACACTCCACCCAAACATGTAGTGTATCGACATATTAATGAGATATTCTCATATATAGTGATGAAATTTACATGGTATATCATTGATTTATCTGCCAAAAAACATATCTTCTCATGTAGATGTATGACAGAGGTATCTTCCAAAAGATGATATCTATGCAGTCTCATCAACTTTAATGATTATAGTATATATAGACAAAGAACTGAATAAGAAAACAAATATGGGTTGAGTGGTGAGAAAGTGGGACTGATCTTTGCGAGCAAGTTGGAGATTGTAAGGCTTGAGGTCAGCATGAGTGGCGAGAGAAACTTGTGTTTTGAACTGTTGGGAATTTGTGCTTACATTTACTCCCCATCTTCACAAATACTATGTTGTGTGTTGCGCTACATATTCTTCTTCAACGTCTCTCGCTGCACGCAATCTACATCTTGTTCCAATTGGAAGGGCTTAAACATCACACACTAAGCTTAATTCCTAGACCAAAAGTGTTAAATAGTCAAAGTTGACTTTTTTTTCCAAGCTTAATTCTTCCCTTAGTGTGATGTTTAAGGGTGGCCGTTACAATTATAGGCGTTAAACCATATTTTGAACGCACTCCAGGCATCCCTCATTCCAAAGTAATCCTAGTCAGTAGATAAATCACAAACATCACAAGGAATTAGTCAAGACGCTCGCACTTTGACTAAAGATAGAGTAATCTGACAATGATGAATTTGTCGAAAGATAATAATAAAATGAATATATCCTCGGCCTCACACACCCATTAAGGGTAGGGAATCGAATACATAAATCTCATAGAGTTGGAGATAGTTAGTAGTGGTAATAAAATAAATAATGATCAATGTGGTGATGTGGAGCGGGCACAATACATGTATGATGTGACAGTCAAAATGCATGGGAAGAAGGAACGAGTTTGAATGAAGATAGAGTTTGGGGAAGTGAAATCTCCAACTTAAACATCACACTAAGATCAATGTGGTGATGTGGAGTGGTCGCAATACATGTATCATTTGAAATTCAAAATGCATGGGAAAAAGTAATGAGTTTGAATGAAGATAGAATTTGGGGGAGTGAAATCTAAGGCATCTTCAACTGACGGCTTAAACATCACACACTAAGAATTGATTCTTAGACTAAAAGTGTTATTTAGTCTAAGTTGACTTAATTTTAAACCTTAATTTATCTCTTAGTGTGTGATGTTTAAGGGAACACAACACAGAACATATTGATTTTGGTGAATATAAAAGGTATATTGAGTTCTATTTGTTCACATTATTTTATGATATATAAGATTCTTTCATCAGATTATATATATAAAGCTTTTCCTATATAAATATAAAGTGTTATTATATATACGATAAGATATAAATAGAAGATGGAATATATGTAGTCAATGTATATATTTAAATTAGATATCTATCTATATTGAAATAATGCAGAGCACTCTCAAAGTATGACATTTTATTCATCTGTTATATATTGATTCAATATGTACTATAAGAGTTATTTGCCTTGATCTTTTTCGAGAATATACTTTTCGAAAAAGGAAGATTGACTTCAGATTTAGAGGGAGTTTGACACTTCATAGATCCTCCAGGAGGACTATGTCCAAGGATGGCTTTCTACGCCAAGCACTTAGATATTCAAGATGGGATTATTGTACACCCTAAGTACTTACACATATACTAGACATATGCCCTGCGTATCTCCCTTGGCTCCTTCAGGGTGAGCTCACACAGACTCTAAATCTAGGTCAATCACCATATTGGTAGAGAGGATCAGCAGTGTAGACTTTTTACCTTAGCAGAGGCAAAATTTGAGATCCATTTCCTTTTCATATGCCCCATATACTACGAGATTAGAGGGAGATTTTATTGTATGTTTAAAGATTGCAAATCCCTCTCAGGTTTTTTCAGGTACATAGATCAGCATTGCATTGTGCTCTATCTTCGTGAGTCCTTATAGCTTCCTTATAGCTATCATTTTCCAAGAGTTAGACCCAGACATAGCTTATTATGACGTTCTTGCCCTTAGCTCTGGCTCAGGGTGTGAAGCGACTGTATAATTTCTCCAACAGAGGTCATTCTAGATCTGTGAGACCTCACAGGGGATGTCTTCCCCAACGACACTCCTCTCGTAGCACTTAGTTTCATCAGAGGGCCTCTAGTAGCCCCACAGATCAATCGTTGTTGGATTTTTTTCCTGTGAGGACAAATACCTAAACTTTTTCGTGATGTCTCCTACTTTATTCTTCTTTTTTTGTACTTGTTCCTTTTTGGACACCATCTGGTGCACCTTTTGTCTGCTTTCTTCTTGGTGTAAGCTTCCAGTCCCATGGACCCACGTTGTAGTCTTTTATTGAACATTAATAAAATTATCTTATCTTATCATAGACAAAAGAGCTCAGAAGATTAATGTTCAAATGGAGTCTGACACATTCATGTGAAAGAGCAAATAAAGGATATGATTTAGTCAACCTTCAATGATCTCGATCAAATTGATTCAGAGGGAGTAAACCATGTGGAGATGGATTCTTCAGTGATCAATAAATTATAGCAGTCAAGAGGACTGTGATTCATGAATATACCTTGTGATTATGTGATTTTAATGCGCCTATTCCCTGTGTACATCATGAGGAAGTAATGACTTCCAAATGATGTCATTTGTATTTGCAAAAGTTATTGGAAGGTGACAATCTTACAATAACTTACTTTCCTATTATGATGGATATCTTACGATATCTATGCAAATCATGATAAATTATACCTTGTATGGTGGATGTTTATATGGTATGCTTAATGAGAATGTGTGTGCACATAGCTCATAAACATTTTTTAATACATGTAAATGTAGTGCAAATTAATGTTTTGGAGGCCATTACACAGAGTACTTGGTGAATGTCAAATGAGTTGACATTCAGGTGGCCATTACTCACAGTACTTGGTGAATATCTTACATCTCAACATTCTAAAGGTCATTACTCAGAGTATTTGAGTGAATAGCATATATTGTTATTATGGAGAGGGATACTCATGTGATATCAAAATGGTGAATATCAAGTAATGATATTCTGGAGACCATTACTCATTATTCAGAGTTTTGGTGAATATCAAGTATTGATATTCTGGAGACTATTACTCAAAAGTTTTGGTGAATATTGTATGTTGATATTTTTGAGGCCAGTATTCAATATTGTTTGATCAAAGATATTTTTATATTACATTGAGGTAATATATAGTCATGTGTTTATCCTCCCTAACTAAGAGGGAGTGTTAACGTTTTGTAGCTTCAATTGGATAGTCTCAAGAGACTTAAGCTACACAAATATCTAAGAGAGGTCATTTTTAGTTCTATATCCCCTATTTAATGTCATTTGTTTGCTTTAGGTTTCTAACTCCATCTTCACTCTTCTTGGCAAGAGAAATAAATTATACATCTTCACTATGTCAAAATAAAAAACATTTGAAGTACTATTTTGCATGAGTGTTATATCCTAGACCTTTTACTTGGAAAGGGATTGATCTTGCTTGTGTGCTCTCTCATCCTAATGATGGATCACCCTTCTTGGCAAGAGAAATCAATTATACATCTCCATTGTGTCGAAATAAAACGCGTTTAAAATACTATTTAGCATAAGTGTTATATCCTAGACCTTTTACTTGGACAATGATTGCTCACTCTTGTGTAATCTCTCATTTTGATGATGGATCACATACTGTGGTCCGAAACATTGATGCAGAAACATCATACACAATCTAATCCAAAAGCACTCAAATATCTATATCACTTCCAAAGAACATTCAACCAAGTACCAATACAACATGTATAAACATAATTTTCATACACAAGTACACATATATTGGCTTGTTACAATTTGACAACAAATTCACACAAAAACACACATAACAAATAGGGAATGTGATCCAATCTTTCCTATAATATTTCATGGAGAAACAGGGTTTTGTCAAAAATGCCTGTGACCTTTGATTGTAGGCAGAGAACAGAAGATACAATGACAGAAACCAAATAACCAGATACTATGGTTACTATGTAACTGATAGTTAAAAATAGCTTAAACTTCTGTTACATTTTCAACCTTGTTATTTTGCTGCTACATCATCCTATTGATCTTTCATCAAAAATTTGGCAACACAGAAAAGTGGAGAAAGCAAATATGTCGGTACTGCTCTCTGAGTAATATGATCAATTTGTGCACCACCAACCTTCATTTAAATGCGCTTCTATGACTAATTCAATAAAAAATCATCAACATAGGTGTAGTATTAATAGACTATTTCTTTTTTCCTCCATTTTTTGGCAGATATTTAGGTGCAACATCCATAAAGGTGATCTACACTACATTGGATCTTGCACCTAAAATAGTATCCCTTTGCACCCGACTGGATCCTTAACAATGAATATCAATTGATGCCACTTGACCTCCTTTGAGATCCACCTCATGCTAGACCCTGGCAGCAGATTTTTACTGTTAATGTCAGCGGTGGCATATGCCATTTGTAGGACCTTCCCAACCCAAAACTTAAGTCAAAGGTCAAGTAGACTCATCAACACAGGCACTTTGAAGACCAGGATTTTGGATGTTAATATTAGGTGAGCTTGCTGCCCCCACAAAGTAGAGCCCATCGTCCAGTACAAATTCACAATCTTCAACTTTTTGTTAACCAAAAGATATGAGACCACTAGGAATTCCAAGACACTTGTCTCATCTGCCTTGTGCATAGCTCTACCCAGGATTTATCAGAGATTAAAATCATCTACTCTTGCACATTTAAAGATGTTATAACTGTTATTGCAGTTTGGGAGGGGCTCTCCTGTTGAAATTCTATTGCCTTTTCAGAGACTGTTCTTCTCTCTCGATGTTCTTCAGTTATATTGATCAGCAGTGTTTAGCACTTTACCTTCAGGAAGCCACCCATCTTTGAGAGAATACCCTGTAGTCCTTTCATCAAAGACGGACTTCTGATCAGCTCATTACCACCTTTTTCTCTCCCTTGTCTCTTCCGCAGGGTTTGAAAAGGCCTTCCACTACTTCACATTCCAGATCTGTCAGACATTGTACCAGTCTCTACAGGCAGCATCAGTCCTATAAGGGTTCTTCACGGCATCCGAAAACTATGGATTGTCCACGGATGTACCTCTCTATTACGGATTTCTTTGTGACAATGAAGGACCCTTAGTGCTTAACTTGTCTTTCTTTCTTCTTGTTGCTTTATTTCCTTTTCAATCACTATTTGGTGCCTTTGCTTGGCTGGCTCTTCTATTTGTAGGCTCAATCCCTGTTAGGAACCTGTGTGTTCCTTCTGTTTATTTTGTTAGAGTAGTGTTGTTGGACGCATATGCTTTGTAAGTCGTCCCGTGAGTATATTTTATTATCCCACATGCATAGGTAGTATTACTTTTCTAGATCGTACCCAATATATAAGAATAGGTTGAGGCCCTTGATGGGCACGGACGAATTTATTGTATTGAGCTTGCTCAAAGGAGGTTACCCCCTCGAAGTGGCCTGCGATCAGTAGATTCATTCTGAGTTCTGCTATCACTTTGTATTCTGTTATTTCGAGCATTCTCACGATATTGCTATAAGGAGGTTCTTCACATCTGGTATCAGAGCACTCTCTTGGGCTCGCTGGGTGGAAATTACATCAAATATTTTTTTCTGTCGTGGCCTTCAGGTTCCTCTCACTTCTAATATCTCTTGTTATTGCAATAACTCTTTTCAGTTGTTCTGTCTGTGAGTGAATTTTTCTAAGTCGACTGTTCAAAAAAAAAAGAGTAAAAATTTTTCTGTTTTTTAGTCGTAGCTTCCTTGTTTGCTTTCTGTTTCTGCTCATACTTCCGCAGAACGTCTGCAATATCATTTCGCATACTTCCTTCCTTGGCGACCCAACCCCAAATTTTACATATCAAAGCCCTAAATCCCTCATTTATCTAATTTTAGGGTTTGCCCTATCTTTTTCACCTCTCATCCAATCGCCACCAAACTGAGCCACAAGATTCAATTCCTCATTTTGCTCCCTTATCCCTCTTGGACTGTTCGCCTCATTTCGCCTCCCTACCCTTGAAACCCTCATTTTTCTTTTTCCCTTGTCCCCAGATTGTCTCCCACCACCCGTCGAACACCCATTTCCTATATGAGTTTTACCCAAATCCAAGTTTGCCGTAACTAAAAAAGTTTTTGTTTCTCATCTTCTACCCATTCCAACAAAAAAAAAAAAACCTTGTTTTATGGTTGTTACGCGTACAGGAGCAAAAATCATGGAAGAGGAAATTGCATCCCTCAAAACCAAACTTCAAGATCTGGATGACAAAATTCTGGGTCTTAACTTTCAGCAGTCAGCCATGAGCCGAAACCATTCAGGAGATACTGGGTCCTCTTCTGGCAATTTTCGTGGACCAAAGCTTGATTTTCCACGCTTCGATGGTTCTGATCCGACTGGATGGATCTATAGGGCAGAGCAGTATTTCAGCTTGCATAATACTTTGGATAACCACAAAGTCCCCCTTGCATCTTTTCATTTGGAACATGAAGCTCTTCAATGGTTCCGTTGGTACATCAAGGCTAATGTAGGCCCAACGTGGAGCGAATTGTGCACCCTCATTTTGGAGCGCTTTGGCCCTAGTTCCTTTGATGATTTCACAGGAGCACTCACTAAACTGCGTCAAACAGGCACTGTAAGAGAATACCAGACAGAGTTTGAAAAATTAGCTAATCACACAGAGGGCTTGTCTGATGAATTCTTCCGTAGTTGTTTTGTCAGTGGTCTGAAGGATGCACTTCGCTCAGAAGTCAAAATGTTTCGACCTACTACAATGATGGAAGCCCTTGGGTTGGCTAAGTTAGCGGAAGACAAGATTAGTGCTCTACAACGCTCCAGATCTAATTTTGTTCCATTCAGAAATACAGGTTCTCACAACCCTCCAGTCATACCAGCTCCCAGAACTACTCCGATCAAGCACTTGTCTGAAACAGAGATGCGAGTCAGGCGAGACAAAGGGCTTTGTTATAATTGTGATGAGAAATGGTCTCGGGGCCATAGATGTGTTCAGCAAAAGCTCTATCTCTTGGATGTGGATTCTCTACCAGAACTGGAAGAATATGTAGATGCTCAGGAAACAGTGGATGATGCGGTTGAGCCTCACCAGCCTGAACCTCCTTCACCAGACGCTCCACCAGAGATATCTGTCCATGCTTTGGCAGGAGTCACTACTCCACAAACCATGCGGGTCCAGGGTTTCTTCAAGAAGATCCCTCTTACTATACTCATTGATTCTGGTAGCACTCATAACTTCATTGATCCACGAATAGCCAAACAGGCTGATTGCTTTATCCATCCCTGCTCTAGCTTTGAAGTCATGATTGCCAATGGGGGCACTTTACCTTGTAAAGGGAAATGTCGCAATGTGCGTCTCTCTATTGGAGATTATAACATGCGCTCTGACATGTTTGCCTTACCCTTAGGTGGCTGTGATGTGGTTTTGGGTGCCCAATGGTTACGCACTCTTGGCCCCATTCTCTGGGATTTTGCTGAACTTTGGATGCAGTTTTCAGCCGAGGGGCACCAACACACTTTGAAAGGCTTACAACCAGGGTCTCTCAGCATCATCAGTTCACACCGTATGGAAAAACTTCTTAAGAAGAATTCACATGGTGTCATCGCTCAGCTCCATTCCATTCAGATGCAGCCATCAGCAGTCTCTAGCACTCCTGCCGATCTCCAACACATTTTGGACAAGTATTCTGGTATATTTGCTGAACCTGTGGGATTACCTCCTTCTCGTCCAGAGGACCACCGTATTCAGCTCCTTCCTGGTAGTGTTCCGCCCAACATCAGGCCCTACCGCTACCCATTTCATCAGAAGACCGAAATCGAGATACTTGTCCGTGACTTACTGAAGCAAGGTATTATTCGCCCTAGTACCAGTTCCTTTTCTTCTCCAGTTCTGCTTGTTCGCAAAAAAGATGGGTCATGGCGACTCTGCATTGATTTCCGAGCACTTAATCATCTCACTATAAAGGACAAGTTTCCCATTCCAGTTGTTGATGAACTTCTTGATGAACTTCATGGGGCTCATTTTTTCTCCAAGTTAGATCTTCGTTCTGGGTATCATCAAATTCGGGTTAATGAGGAGGATATACCTAAAACTGCCTTCCGCACACATGATGGTCACTATGAATTTTTAGTCATGCCCTTTGGTCTCACGAATGCTCCTTCAACATTTCAGGCAGTGATGAATAACATATTTCGACCATACCTCCGAAAATTCATTCTGGTCTTCTTTGATGATATCCTCATATATAGCAAAACTTGGGCTGAGCATCTCCATCATCTGGAGCTTGTCTTGCAACTTCTCTCTGATCATCAACTCTGTGCAAAACTATCTAAATGTGTGTTTGGCCAGGAGGAAGTGGAGTATCTCGGGCATATTGTTGCACACCATGGAGTGCGGGTGGATCCTACAAAAATAGATGCCATGAAAACTTGGCCGCATCCTAAAACTCTCAAGAGCCTTCGGGGTTTTTTGGGGTTGACTGGCTACTACCGCAAGTTTGTCAAAGATTACGGAAAAATTGCAGCACCATTGACAGCTTTGTTAAAAAAGGATGCCTTCTCCTGGACCCCTGTTGCTGAGACTGCATTTGAACAACTGAAACAGGCTATGTGCAGTACACCTGTTCTCGCGATGCCAGATTTTTCCAAACCCTTCACTATTGAGAGTGATGCTTGCGGCAATGGATTGGGTGTTGTTCTCCTGCAAGATGACCATCCTATTGCGTTCACTAGCAAAGCCCTCTCTGGTAAGAATCTAGCCCTCTCTACTTATGAAAAAGAAATGATGGCTATTTTGCATGTTGTACAGAAGTGGCGGCCATACCTCTTAGGGAGTCATTTTTGCATCAGAACCGATCACCAAAGTCTGAAATACTTCCTGGAACAACGGGTATCCTCTCCTACACAACAGAAATGGGTCAGCAAACTCATGGGGTATGATTATGAGATCACCTACAAGAAGGGTAAGGAGAATATTGTGGCAGATGCTCTTTCTCGCACATTTGATAATCAAGCTTCCCTTTCCGCTATTTCTATGCCCATTCCCAATTGGTTAGCGTCTGTTCAGCAGGGCTATGACAGTGACTCTTCTTTATCTCAAATCATTCACCAGCTAGCCAAAAATCCTTCTGCTATACCACATTATTCTTGGGATGGTGCTTCTCTTCGATACAAGGGTCGGCTAGTGCTTCCTCAGAACCCAGCTCTACATCAGGCTATTTTTTATGAACTCCATGCTTCTCCTTCAGCAGGGCACTCAGGCTTCCTCAAAACTTATGAGCGAGCAAGGAGAAACTTCTTTTGGAAAGGGATGAAACAGATGATTCAACAGATGGTGGCTGAATGTGATACTTGCCAACGCCACAAGGGTGAAACGACCCTCCTTCCTGGCTTGCTCGAACCATTGCCCATCCCTACACGGATTTGGACTGATATTTCTATGGATTTCATTGAAGGGCTTCCTAAATCCGGTGGCAAGACAGTGATCTTGGTTGTGGTTGATCGTCTCTCGAAATATAGTCATTTTTGTGCCCTCAGCCACCCCTATACTGCCTCCTCTGTTGCACAAATCTTCATGGACCAGATATTTCGTCTTCATGGACTCCCTTCTTCCATTGTCTCTGATCGTGATGCAACTTTTACCAGTCATTTTTGGACTGAACTGTTTCAGAAAACTGGCACCAAACTGAAGATGAGTTCGGGCTATCACCCACAAACTGATGGTCAAACTGAAATTGTCAATAAATGCTTGGAAACTTATCTTCGTTGCTTCACTTCCGAACAGCAACATCAGTGGGCCAAGTGGCTCCCTTTAGCTGAATGGTGGTACAATACCTCTTACCACACTGCCTCTAAAATGACTCCATATGAAGCAGTCTATGGTCAGGCACCTCCAGTGCTCCTTCCCTACACTCCCAACAGCTCACCAGTCCAGGCAGTTGACATAGTTCTCCGCAGCAGGGATCAGATTCTTCGTACCTTACAGGATAATCTTCACATGGCCCGTAATCGGATGAAACAGCAAGCAGATCAACACCGTTCTGAGCGCTCATTTCAAGTTGGGGATATGGTTTTTCTTCGTCTACAGCCATACAAACAATCCTCCCTAAAGCTGAAAGGGCGTCATAAGCTGGCCCCAAAATTTTATGGGCCTTATAAGGTTCTGCAGCAGATTGGTTCAGTTGCTTATAAACTGGAACTTCCTCCTTCTTCCCGCATTCATCCAGTCTTTCATGTTTCTTGTCTAAAGAAAGTTCTGGGTACCACTGTCAGGGCACAAACTACTCTCCCTGAAATGGATACGGAAGGATCCATTATCCTGGAGCCGGTGGCAATCATTGACCAGCGCACTCGCCAGCTTCGCTCTCGCTCCATCTCTGAGGTCTTGATTCAGTGGCATGGCATGCAACCAGAGGATGCTACCTGGGAACCCCTTCTTCAGATTCAACAACAATTTCCACACCTTAAGCTTTGAGGACAAAGCTTTTTTCCAAGGGAGAGGGGATGTTAGGAACCTGTGTGTTCCTTCTGTTTATTTTGTTAGAGTAGTGTTGTTGGACGCATATGCTTTGTAAGTCGTCCCGTGAGTATATTTTATTATCCCACATGCATAGGTAGTATTACTTTTCTAGATCGTACCCAGTATATAAGAATAGGTTGAGGCCCTTGATGGGCACGGACGAATTTATTGTATTGAGCTTGCTCAAAGGAGGTTACCCCCTCGAAGTGGCCTGCGATCAGTAGATTCATTCTGAGTTCTGCTATCACTTTGTATTCTGTTATTTCGAGCATTCTCACGATATTGCTATAAGGAGGTTCTTCACAATCCCATAAACCATTTTGGTTTTTTGTGGACATTAATAATTTTATTTTATCTTATCTTATCTTTCCTGGATTTACAACCTCCTTGTTGTTACAACTTTGCAGCTCTCTTGCTTGCTTGATACATTACAGTCACATTCACATATTGGGGTCTGCAGGAGGCCACCAGATCATCTACTAACTTATTTTCATTTATTCTGGGTTAAAAAAGGGTTACTGAAGTTGTTACAGTTACCTGTAAAGATCTCGAAAGGCGCAATTATCTCCCACAGCTCCCGGTTTTACAGCCACCCTCTGCCAAAATACACGACCTATTTTCATCTGCATCCATTTTAGGAATTGCCTTTGAAGTTATCAAAATCAAATACAATGTTGTCATTTAAATGCAGGCTTAGAAAGTATGTCGCAAATATTGTTATCACTCTTCATGTGAGCTATAGTTATACAATCATACCCTGCTCCTCCTGGCACATCAACTCCACTCTGCTCAGAGGCTTGCTGGGCCATTCTCCTCAACGCATCAATTTGGGGATTTGCAGGAGAATCACATCATCATCTGTCATATTATATCTTCGAAAAGTGGAATTTTGAGGTAAGTTACAAAGATTATCTACCAACTCACATAATGATAGTAGCTTTACAAAGGAGCACAACAGATATAATTACTTGTGAAGATTCCACTGGCACTCATCGCCTAGTGTGGGAACCCGTGGCCCTCCTTGATTAGGAACCCATATGATCCAGTCCTGTCTGCATCCATTTGGTTCCTCACAGGAAATTGCATTGAAGAGTAATAGGGGGTATAGATGAAGAAGAGAGTATCAAAGCACACAGGTGAATTTTCATGCAATCAGTCTTCTTCAAAACATGAACATGAAAAAGAATCTCACCTTAAGCAAGATTCAAGACCAGAAACTGAACCCATTGGTTGAAACATGTCCTGATATATTTAGGCTAATCCTTGTATGGTGTGCATAAAACTTATGAACATATGTACATGGGCTCAAATTTACCCCTCACGTATTGTATGAGAATGAGTTAAGACCAATTTGGAGTATCTGCACGTGAAATCTACATCATCCATGCCCCAATCTACTATTCACAACAAAAGATCTAAAAGTATCTGGATTCTGGGGTATATTCTTGAGCTTGACACAAGATTTTTCATGTAATGAAGATTTAGTATAATTTTTAAAGCTGTAAGACAACTTTCAGTTAAGAACTTAAATACAATTTTTAGAATGAATGAGTGAGAAGGTATACTGTCATCCACAAGACTGATCAGTCTATGGGACCGTGGATTCGCACACTTAAACTATCTCCATATTCCTTTCCACGTCTGACCTGCAATGGATGTTGAAAATCAAACTAGCATTCTGGTTGATCTTATCATCATCCCATGAACTGTGCATGTTGTCAGACTTCAAGATGATTTGGAACTGAGCCCAGATGTCTAAACCACATTATGATTGGACAGTGGTCTAAAGTTGTTTTGAGGTGTAAAACAGGCTTGGTGGCAAATTGTAGACTTGTAAGATCATTAAAAAGAAAATCTAGTGGCTAACAACTGGGGTTTCCAATGTGTGCATCAAATACCCAATCGTTTTATGTTGAATGCCATCATAATTTGCAAGCTCTGAAAGACTCAAGTGGCCAAGTACTTTTTTTTTGGCTGGCCGAGCTTTGACAAGTTTTGACTTACAATTTAAATGTTTTTGAAATTTTTTATTAAAGCGTGCATTTTTACATGTTTTTGCTGTAATACAGCATACATTCCTATTAAAAGATGTCAACTATTAATTTACAAAAAATTGTAACTGTTCCCAAGTTTTCACAAGTATTTGCCAAAAATTATGTCTGCATCGGCATACTATGTAAATGCTATTATAAAAACTACTAGTTATTTCAAAGATATACATCTTACGGTAGGATAAACATTCACATTATCCCACTGCACTAGACTTTGAGCTCCAAAACACATCAATTCTAATGGTCGCAGATTAACAAGCAGTTGAATTCTGCACTAAAGTTTTCCTCTCAAATGCAAGCCAATTCTGACAAATTGTGAAATAGCATGTTATAGCTGTAAAATTATTAATGAACAAGTGGTCCTATTTCTACAAATATAATAAGGCGATATGCCATTGAAGTTAACCTAAGTTGCTAGTTCAGATTATGGTATGAATGTGGGTTGTGATTCGGGGTCCAAATTTGTCCACTTTTTTGGGGGATTTTGGGGTCATCTGTACAAAAAATGTGTTCTTAAAAATATGTATGTGTATATATATGCAACAACAAATAAGTCCATACATCACTATGCTAATAGTAAAACAACATAGCAAAACAAATCACCATATCTATGTTTCAGTTCAATAGGATATCAACTTGCATCATTTAGCCATACATACAACATGATACACTTACATGGTCACATGCATTGAACATATTTCCATATCAAGGTGACACTTTTAGAATGAAAGGAATTATCAAAAGATAAGTGCAGTGTCTGAATTCGCATTTTGTAATAGTTGAGAAGATTTACAACCAGGCTAGATCAAAAGTTGAGATAGAAATTTCAAGTGCCAGATTGAAAGATATCATATTGTTTTTAAAGAAATTCCTTTATAATCGTCAATTCAGATGTCACCTATTGTTAATTTAGATTCCCTCTATAAGATAAGATAAGATATCAATACCCAACAAAAGACCACAATCGGGCCCAAGGGACTGGAGGTACAAACAGAGGCCCGAAGGTAGCATGAAAACCAAACGGTGTCCGAAAAGAAGGAAACCAACAAAGCAACAAGAAAACAAAGAGAAACAACTGTATATAGAATCCAAAACCGCAAAACTAGTGGTTCGTAGTCATCATAAAGTAGCCCAAGACCAAAGGATAACTACAAGAAAGTTTTTATTTACATTCACAGATGCATAAATGACATATCAACCATTCCTTTTTTTTTGTCTTTTTATGGTCTTTTTAAAAGTAACTTCATAGATGGAAGGATCAAATAGACCAAATTAGGCCAAGAAAACCACTCCGAAAAAGTCTTAAAAAAATGTTTTCAGACAAATTCAGCCCAAGTTCGGCCATTGGGCAGCAAATTCTTCAAAATTTGCTGCAAATTCTACCCGGGTTCCTCTGACAGAATTTGCAGCAAAATCACAGGAATTTGGAGAGAATATGACAAGGACCAGACTTTGTACAGAATGAAAACAGACTTTAAGTGTTGTTGGAGAGAATTTGGTTTACTAGGTTAACCATAAATAGCTTTTTTTTTTGGACCTGAATCTATTGCTAAGTTTCAAATAATGGAAGAATAGACACTTCAATTAAGGTATCGTGTATAGAAAAGCTAATTTGACCAGTTTGATCACCCTTAACAAACATTACTCGTAACTTAAAGAAAACTGCATTCCTATGCTCAATGACATAAAGATAACTGCAATGCTTCATACTAGACATAGCTATTGACCCAAAGGCATAAAAGATAGAAACCAAAAAACATTTATCTTGACTGTAGCGCTAGAAAAGGAGATATATAATATAGATCAGCTGTTGCACTAATGAGATTCAGTCTGTGCCCCATCAAAATGCAAAACAAATTATTAAGGCTCAGACTGTGTCATCAAATAAGACTCTTATGGACTCTCTACATCCCCACTTCTAAAAGGTTAACTAGTGCAGCATTCACTGAAGCTGCAGACAACACAACACAGGAGTAGTAAAGCACATTCCACTAAGGTAACACTAAAATTCTCCTTGGGAGCCACTTTCTTTTTTATAATTTGCATTTAAGGGATAGGATGTAACTGCATATTGAGAATGATCATATGCTTCTCTAATGCTTCATCATAAAACTACCTCTCTCTTGCAGCTTTCCTATTACAAGCATAATGCAAATAAAGTTGCAATTTTTTTAACATATTATTTCTATCAATTCTAGACTAACTCATAAATGTAAAAGAGTTTTATACTACTAGGTTTGGTTGAATATCACAAATAAGTCCATCTCTGAAAGGAGCATTCAAACAAGAATTTAAGTGTTTGACCTACTCAACAACTTCTTGAATGATTCATCAACAGTTCTGCCTGAGCTTAGAACCTTTTGGCTCAATTAACCTCCTGTAACCCTTACTCTATGGTTGTGTCTGAGCTTGGAACCTCATTCTAATTTATAGATCATGATTTAATCTGTTTCTTTCATGCTCAGATTCACACTGTATTCCAATTTCTACTTCTGCATTTTATGTAATGCAAATCATATTCCCAGAAAGATGAAAATAGAAACCATAAAAATGAAAAATGAAAAACTTAAGACATCATTTAGCAATTTTCCACATGTAAAGACAGTATAATTGAACAACAAGCATATAAATACATATAATCCACTTGAAATTAAAAAATAGTTTAGGGTAAATGACTAACAAAAATCTGTTGGTCTTCAAACAAATAGAACCTCAAGCTCTCCACAAAGAAAGGGAATGAGTACGATCACAACTACCCATACATTAGGCAAAATTAAAAAGAAAACTGCTTTCCTCAACATTGACCAAAAAAATTTGGTTTCCACAATTGATCTCGCTACAGGGAAAAATGAGAGATATATTGTCATATCCCCAATTCTAACTCTTAGTAGTCTTTTCCTTGGACTTCTGAATCTTCAACACCTTCTTAACAATTTTTTGCTCTTCAACAAGAAATGCCCTTATAATCCTGCAATGTAATTGAAATGGATAGCAAGTTATGCCGTATCTACCAACAAGACTTAAGAATCATAAACTAGGAAATACAGAATAGGAATGCACTGGAACACAGAGACTTACTTAACAACAATTGAAGTAAAATCTTACAAATGTTTGCAGAAATTCAAAATTTCCTGCATCCTATGATTAGCCTTAGAACCAATATATTTAAGTTAATCATTTATTCAAACTAGAATGAACACTACCACACACACTAATCATAATGCATGTAGACAAATTTACTGCACAAGACTTCATTAACAAGGTTTAAGGAAGACAAATTTACTGCAAAAGACTTCATTAACAAGGTTTAAGGAAGACAAATTTACTGCACAAGACTTCATTGACAAGTTTAAGGACCCCAGGTTAGGATCTTGAAATTGCCTGTCAGACAAGCTACTAGTCTGGCCATTCCACTCAACTCTCCTCCAACTCAACCTAGCCCCTTTCCTATTTTGCAGTCGGACATAAGAATTAGCACACTTTCAGAATCAATCATAGAAGGAAAAGCCAAAGCCGATCTACGTAGAGACCCTGCAACTATATCCACCACTGGAACTTGCCCAACTATTATCAGCGACATAGGGTCCCTCCATCTCTGATGATCCTATTAAAAAGCAATAAATGGCAGACCTGTTGATTGCAAAGGTTGGCAGGGCCTATATATTAACTTTAAAATAGATCATGCCATTCATTCTACCAAATGTGCAATGCATATTTCATACATTTCTTTTACTCGTTTGTTTCCCATTCTTTTCTTCTAGGGCAGTTATCTAGCCAGAAATTTACGTTACAAAGGTTTACAATTCAACAACTACTTAACTCAAATAGGAGGCATGCTCCGGTGCTTTATTCTTGTTCAGAATACCGCCCAAACAATCTAGAATCAGAATCTTCTTCGAAGGTCTCCCTATCAGAGATCAAAATAACCCTGCTTGAAAGGGATGTGAATTAAACTACAAGTGCACCTGTGACTGTATCTCAAACTGGTATGGAAGCCGCAAGGGGAGGACAAGGGGGCTATACAATTGGATTTGCTGGAATAATATGAAAGAGTGGCTCTTGCTGTACCCCTAATATAAGTATGGGCCAACTATATAAATGAACCACCACCTTAACCTTTTCTAAATAATGAGATCTTCCTCAAGCTATCAATAGGAACCAAAAGTAGAGAGTGCCTACTATTCTATGGGGCCAAACTTTCCATTTGTGCAGTACTCACAGTGGATAAAGCATTCATGTATTACTCGGCCAATGAAAGAAAGACAGCTTCAAGTAGGTAGGGTTTAAGCACCCCCACTCTTCTTCTGGGCTGGTGACGAGCCTTCAAATAGTAGGGGGGTTTAATGAAGAGAAACAAATAGGGAATGGGGTCATGTCAGCCAGATTGTCTGTCTCACTCATTCAAAATATGGCTTTCGAAAGTTAGTCTACACCTGATAGCTTTGGATCTTTACCCAGGACTAGCTCCTACAATTCCCTCCCCTCCCTGCTATCTTTACTACATGTGATATCTACCCTTGCCCCTGCGACATAAACCAAGCCAGCGGGCTCAATTGCCCTAATTACAGACCAAGGCAGCGAATAAAGGGCACTACCTTACGATGGATAATCAGGCAATTGGTATCTCAACCCACCCCCTTGGACCAGGGGTTCCCAATCAAATAAGTACAAGTCAAAAGCAAATTCTGACAAAACACATACCCTTAGATGGCATTTCTTAACAGACTTGATGGAATTAATAATAATCATCACCCAATAAAGATCAGGTGAGAAAAATCGAATTAAACAACGATCACATAAAAGAGAAATACTCTACAAAGCACACATTACATGAAAGTTTCAAAAAGACATCCTAGAAACATGTAACATCATTCAAGTGTAAAGCTTACGTTTAACAAAATTTACAAAGAAAAAGCGGCGGCAATATAAAGAATCTGGACAATTAAGAAGTTACTATTAACCAGAAATAGAACATTGGAATCCACTAAATAAAAAATAAAAAGCAATACCAAAAATTTACCTTTCTCGCACCGCCGATCCAGACAGAACCCCGCCATAGGCCCTGTTAACAGTCCTCCTGCTCCTCTTCAGCCTGCTCACCCTGTATTCAGCAGGCCTCAGATGAGGAATCTGTAAGACGTCAACCCATCAAAAACTTAACATTTGAGTTTATAATAGTCAGGATAATAGCTTCATAAATGAATCGGTAATGTAACAATTACAATCACGATCATAAGCACTTTTAGCTAGATAGATTTCACAAAGCAGAAAAAATACATACAAAATATTAACACGCCGTAACAGATGCACTACTTATAAACATCCAAACAAAAACAGCTTTAAGAAAATCGGCAAATAAAAATGATTCATTCTAAAAAATTATTTCATTGCTTACGAAAACCTCTAGACTCCATTCAGATCTTATACAAATGAATATGCCTTCACAGTTTAAATCGCCCTAGTCTGAAATGTACCCTAGAGAAAGCCCTAGAATAAGCGGGAAAAAACTAAGGATAAAAAGGATCTTACCCCTTGAATCCGCTTGCCAGTAACCGGGCATTTGGGTCCGCTGGCCCTCTTCTTGGCAGTCTGGTAAATTAACTTACCGCCTAAGTAAACATACATCGCAAGACATGTAAGAACACATGTAATCCAATGCAAGTGATAGAAATTTCTGTACTCTGCTGCAAACCAAAAGATAAGAAGTTTTTTTTGTACCAGGGGTTTTGACGATTCTGGTCTGATTTGATTTGGTGTGGTAGCTGTGGCGCCTGCGGTATGTTAGCCTCTGCACCATCTTTGCCTCTCCTTCCTTCCACCCCCACCTCTGCAGCTGCTTTGAGCCCTAATCTATCCTCCACACCACACAAAACAATTAGGGTTTATACTTCGCTCATTTCGACAACTTATACTTGCCCTGTTAAAACTCTACTTTTATTTTAACTTCAACAGTGAAGGATTTGTGGGAGGATGGAAAGCCATATACAAAGAGAAAATTTCAAAATTATACAAAGAATAAGCATTATAATTATATTTAGAAATAATAATAATAAACTAGCAGTTGTAGGTCTTTGATAATATAACTATTAGTTCCTGCCAAAGGCAAATATTATTGCATTCATTAAATGCAATTTATCAATTAGATTAACAAATGAAATCAATGAATTTAAAAGTTTATATGGAACTTACAATGTGTATATCTATTTTTCTTTTTCTCTTTATTTTATAAATGACATTTTGTGTTCATTCTATTGGTCCATACTATTTTTGGTAGGGAGAAAAATCAATTTTCCTTAACAAAAATACACATATTTTTCCAACAACAACAAGAGCTTTGATCGAACACAAGTCCCTGCCTATTGTGACATGTAGAAGGGAATATAAGAGTCGTTGTAGCTAAAAAAATAAATATAAACAACTATCACTATTAAGTTGGGTTGATCCAATTATCAAATTTCTAAAGGTGTAATAAATAATAGTGTAAGATTCTTAGTTAAAAAGATATTAAATAAGATTCATAGTTCCTAAATTGTGAAGTTGAAATGGTTTAATTTCAAGTGACAAAAAGAATTTACACAGAAGTTGGTAATTTGGAAGACAACAAGTGCCACGTAGTGGCTAGTATTTGTTGATTATAGTTATAATACTTAATATTAAAAAATTTATTATAAAAATATAATGTAGAAATAGAATTGATTATACAACTATAATGAAAATATGTAAAATATTTAAATTTAACTAGCGAAAATGGCAGGAAAAGAGCAAAAGACAAATTTGGAAAAAAAGCAGAGATACCAAAGCAAATCAAATAATGTGGATTCGAAACCGTATTACAAAGCACTAAACAAAGGACATCAAACGACAGTCGTAAACAATCCAAACCCTAACAACAGAGCAGAAAACCATAGACATCAAGTAAACATCAGCCATATCAATCACAGAAATACACAAGGGCAAGAAGAAATAAGAGTTAATGGGAATCGCATCGATACATTCAATCAGTTTCAAATTCTAACAGATAATAAGGCTAGACAAATTAACTCTTTCAAGGAAACTGTCGAGGCACATGATAACAGAAGGCTTGAGATCTTAAACAAAGAATGTCCATCGAAGGCAGAGGAAAGATGGCAAATCGTTCAAAGGAAGAAGAAGATATCAAAACAATGCCAGAACCACCAGTCGCTGCAGAAAAAGTAAAATTGGCAAAATCAAAAAAAGGACCTAAGATTTAAGATCCAAAATAGAGGAGATGGAGACGGCACAGAATGTAAAAAGCAAAAGAAGGAGGGTAATACAATAACACCAACACTTTACATATCTGAAGCTAACCGTACGGCATTAGGGCAGTGACAAATTTTAAAGGAAAAAATGGAACTTGAGCCTTCGAAGGACAAATCGTATATCCCTCCACATAAGAGGAACATGGAATCTCCGAAACAAAACCAGCTACTAGATAAAAGCTTTGCCAATACTCTGATCATTAGTGACATATTCACAGAAGAAAGTTGGCAAGAATGTGAAGAAAGGGGGCTTTATGTAGTATGGAATGGCCCTAGCAAATATATCCCAAACCTAAAAAGGAGAATAGAAAAATACTGTCAGGACCAGGTAAGTATAAGTTTCTTTGCAAAAAGCTCATTATTTATTCTTTGTAAATCAATGCGAACTAGGAATTTATTAGCCAAATTGGCAAATTGTTTTTATAAAGGTTTTTTAGTTAAATTTTTACTATGGGAACCTAACTGGTTTGAAGGTAAACCTAATAAAATTGCCTACTGGTTAAAATACAAAAATTTCCCTCAGGAAATTAAACATATTAAAACCCTAACAAGAATCGGGAATTTCTTAGGAAAGCTAATTGGTATAGAATCTAATTATTACAAAGAAAGTACCATCAAATTCTTGATAGAATCAGATTGTAAGCCAACAAAACCTATAATCAAAAAATTAATTACAAATAGATCAATTTATAACCTAGAATTTTTAACCTGTGAGGGAGAATGTTCTGGCATAATCATTCCGAGCACCGAAATTGGATTTAAAGCTACAAACATTAAAGACATGCTCAGCAGTATCAATCAAAGAAAAGGATGTAATAATGGAGTAGCAGATTGGAAATTATACAAAAAATTAGTAATAGACGAATAGTGTATAGAGGAGCATAAGGACTCTTGGGAAGGGATAACAAATAATGATCACGAAGAACATGAGACAATAGAACGAGATATTTTACCAGCTATTAATCAATGCACTAAATGCAGAAATAATGTTGAGGAATTGGAGACTAATAAGAACAAACTCAAGGCACTAAAATATGAAATTGCAATCACCCAGAGCGATATTGAAGATTTGTTAATCATCACAGAACAAATGCACAAAGAACATTGCAAAACGGGGGAGATTTCTCAGACTCTAAACCCCCTAACCCATAAAGAGAATAGTCAAGAACCATTGGATATTGAGGACCTACAAGTAGAAACGGAAGAATACATAGAATCTCTAAAAAGCACAGATACTCCTATTCAGAAATCAGCTAAAATCCCAGCAGCGGATGATAAACAATGGAACAATATAACAATTTGCAAAAAGAATAAGAAAAAGAGTTACAAATTTTGGCAAACCCCAATGGATGGCTCAGATTTATTTGAAGAAGTTGGGAAAAGTCAGACCACGGGCATGGAAATGCAAGCAACAATGGAATTACCTGAAGTAACTGAGATTTTAAAAGAAGCAGGCCTATCAGAAAGAGAGGTAAATGAAATAAAAGAAGGACTTAAATCCAATATACATGAGAAGGAAGGAATGAATAATATCATAACCAATAATAGTCCTAACCAAGCAGGAAAAGAAGAAATAGAAGATATAGAAGAAGGAGATTGGAACTATGAGACAAAAGAGGATGATTTAACTGATTTTCTTATTAATGATCTACTAATGGATGAACCAGAAAGCAACGAAGATGAAAACAAACAGATCACTTCTGAGTTGTTGGGAATAGCTACCAATGAGGAAGGATGTAAACAATCTAAATGTGGAAAAATCAAAAACAGAAGGGGGAGAAAGTCTCTTAAAGAATTAAGAGAAGTAGCAGGACAAGCCAAAGAACAGCAGAAAATCAATGATTTATTAAATGCAGGGAAGGGGAAGAGCCTTCCTAGTGTACAATGAAGATCACTTCCTGGAATGCTAGAGGGTTAAATGCCCCTAGCAAAAAAAGGCTATTAAAACAAAATTTAATAGCTTTTGAGTCAGAAATTATAATCATTCAGGAAACTAAATTAGATATTGCAGAAAGTATTAAACTGGGGAAAAGATTAAATCAATGGCAATCAGACTTCAAAGAATCTCTGGGAACTTCAAGAGGACTAGGAATAATTTGGAATCCTCAGAAGGTCAATCTCACTATAATAAACAAAAATTCTAATTGGATAAGTAGTAAAGTGACAAGTCTCAAAAACAATGTAAAATTTCTACTACTTAACATCTATGGTCCCATCTCTTCTAGGGACAAAGCTATAGTATGGCAAGAGATCAGTGGTTTTCTCGCTAATCATCTAGATATGATAGTATTTCTAGGAGGAGACTTCAATGCAATAATGAGGATGGAAGAAAAGTATGTGGAAAGCAAATGTTATCACAGATAAACAGGGACTTTAAAAGCTGGGCAGAAAAAAATATGTTGACAGATATACCAACTAAAAATGGAATATTCACATGGAATAACAGAAGAAAAGACTTCAATTACATCGCAAAGAGATTAGACAGATTCCTAATTAAAGGAGATTTAAGCAACCTGGGCTTGGATATTATGGCAGAAATTCTCCCAATATCAGGATTTGATCACTTTCCTATTACTCTTAATATCTTAGAACCCAACAAACCAATAAGAAATGCCTTTAAATGTGAAAAAATGTGGTTTCTAGATCCAAATTTTATGACTCAAATTAAGAATTGGTGGAAAACAGATAAATCGTCAAGATCAAAAATGTTTTGCTTGACAACAAAAATGAAAAACCTAAAAAACAAAATAAAAGAATGGAATAAAGAGCACTTCCAAAATATTTTCTCAACAAAACTTGAAATAGAAGAAGAATTAAAAAACCTCAACAATGAAGTAATTAGGGAAGGCATGGACAATAATAAATACATAAAAGAAAAAGAATTAATGATTAAACAAGACGAAATATTAGCAAAAGAAGAAATCTTCTGGCGCCAAAAATCAAGAGAGAAATGGCTAGAAGCAGGGGACAGAAATACAAAATACTTTCATAACAGTACTCTCCATAATCGTAATCTTAGACTCATAACTCATATTAAAAACTCTGAAGGTAACTTAACCTCGGAACCTCCTACGATCTCTGAGGAAATAATAAAGTATTTTCAAGATTGTCTCAATAATTATGAAACATCTCATATCACTGCCCAGTAGGAAATGCTAAAAAATATCCCCAAAATTATCTCAGATGAAGACAACAAATTCTTAAATAAACCATTTACGTTAGAGGAAATAAGGACAGCCCTCTTCAGCATGAACCCAGATAAATCCCTTGGTCCGGATGGATTCCAAGCATTTTTTTATCAAAAATGCTGGGATATCGTCGGGGAAGAGCTTTGGGCTGCCATAGAAGTGACTAGAAATGGGGGACATATACTCAAAGAAATTAATCATACTTTCTTGACATTAATTCACAAAAATAGTAATACTGAAACCCCAAAAGACTACAGACCGATAGCTCTCTGTAATACTATATACAAAATCCTATCAAAAGCCCTAGCCGCCCGACTCAAGACTCTGCTATCTAAAATTATATCAGAAGAACAAACAAGATTTATGCCTGGAAAATCCATAATTGATGGAATATCTATTATACAGGAAACAATTCACTCAGCAAAGACTAATAAAGAAACTTGCATGTTCCTCAAACTAGATATTCAAAAAGCATATGATAAAGTAGGCTAGCGATTTTTATGCAAGACTATGGAGAAATTTGGATTCTCAAAAAGATGGATAAACCTCGTCTACCAGTGTATAGCTACACCAAAATTTTCAATACTCGTTAATGGAACCCCTGAAGGTTTCTTCAGTGCTTCAAGAGGCATACGACAGGGTGACCCAATTTCACCCTTTCTTTTTATAATGATGGCTGAAACCTTGGGTAGAACTATCAAACAAGCTCAAATCCTATCCAAAATTCAAGGCATTCCGGTAACAGAAAATGTTGAAATATAACTCATGAGCAATTTGCAGACGACATTATTATGGCTGGACTTAGCACTATCAACGAAGCAAAAAACTATAAAACCATCTTAGATAATTACACCAAAGCATCAAGACAAAAAATTAATGCTGAAAAATCAGAATTTTTCTTTATGAACACAGAAAATAACCAGGAAGAATAAATATGCAATTTACTAGGGTATAAAAAAGGAAAATTTCCTTGTAAATACCTAGGAATATACATAGGAGAAGGTAAAAATCAAAATCCAGGCTGGCAAGACGTCCTCTGTAAAATAAATAAACACACAGACAACTGGAATGGGAAATGGCTAACAAAAGCTGGTAGAACTACCAAAATTAAAACAGTCCTATCAGCACTTCCGACATATCAGTTATCCTGTCTTCAAATTCCTAAAAATATCAGTAAAAAAATTGAAGCCAAACTCAGAAACTTCTTTTGGAACGGGACTGAAAATAAAAAGAAAGTGGCTCTAATTAAATGGGAAAATATATGCCGAACAAAGAAGATGGGAGGATTAGGCATAAAAAACCTAGAATGGCAAAACAAAGCATTAGGGGCTAAACTAGCATGGCACATGTTTCAAGACAAGGGTAGTAAATGGTCCAAAATCCTATACAATAAATACCTAAATCCTGATGATCCAACATCCTTATTTAGAATTAATAACCCTCCCCGAGGATAAGAATTTTGGAATTTTCTGACAAAATGTTGTCATACCATCTCTAAATATGCAACTTGGGACATTGGAAATGGCAGTAATGCCCTCTTTTGGGAAGATTCTTGGAATGGGCTTCCTCGTCTTGAAACATATAACATTTCCAATCAAACAGTGAACATCCGCAAAGAGAGATGGGGGAAAAAAGTAAAAGATTATGTGGATCATGATCCAACCAGTGAGGATACTCCGTGGAAATGGAAACCCCTATCCAATACTAACATATCAATTATCGATCAATCCAAGCTAGAAGGTATCCTCCAAGATTGAAAAATCCATCTTACTAACAGAGAAGATAAATTAAGATGGGCTCTATCTAATGACGGAACATATAAAGTTAAAGAAGGATATAATGCGATCCTCAACTCCCAAAGATGGGAGGAAATCAACATCCCTATGAACCTCTGTTGGGATCCTGCCATTTTGCCCAAAGCAGGAATCTTCCTATGGGCGGCTTTCCAAAATCGTATTCTCACCGCTCATAGAATAATTAAAATGGGTTTCCAAGGTCCCTCTAGATGTTCTCTATGCAACAACAATAATGAAACAGTAAATCATTTACTCTTCCAATGCAACTTCTCCAATGAATGTTGGCATAGGATCAAGAGAAAACTCAGCTGGACATTGCCACTTCTTGAGACCTGGAAGGATCATATCAATGGATGGCCTAAAAGCAGAGAGATCAACATTTATGATAAAATCTGGAATGTCACTCCTGCAATTGTAACTTGGGAATTATGGAAATAGAGAAACAGAAGAATTTTCAATACCATTAGAATGACAATCCCTCAATTAGTCAATAAAATGGAAATAGCCATAACTGAAGTCTTAAATAATCACCTTAGAGTTACTCCTAAACAGGAAGGCACTTTTACAACTTAGGATGCAGAAATCAAAAAACACTGACCTCAGTTAATTAAGTTAAAGAAGGATAATATAAAGTTAAAGAAGGATACAATCCGATCCTCAACTCCCAAAGATGGGAGGAAATCAACATCCCTATGAACCTCTGCTAGGATCCTGCCATTTTGCCCAAAGCAAGAATCTTCCTATGGGCAGCTTTCCAAAATCGTATTCTCACCGCTGATAGAATAATTAAAATGGGTTTCCAAGGTCCCTCTAGATGTTCTCTATGCAACAATAATAATGAAACAGTAAATCATTTACTCTTCCAATGCAGCTTCTCCAATGAATGTTGGCATAGGATCAAGAGAAAACTCTGCTGGACATTGCCACTTCTTGAGACCTGGAAGGATCATATCAATGGATGGCCTAAAAGCAGAGAGATCAGCATTTATGATAAAATCTGGAATGTCACTCCTACAATTGTAACTTGGGAATTATGGAAATAGAGAAACAGAAGAATTTTCAATAACATTAGAATGACAATCCCTCAATTAGTCAATAAAATGGAAATAGCCATAATTGAAGTCTTAAATAATCACCTTAGAGTTACTCCTAAACAGGAAGGCACTTTTACAACTTGGGATGCAGAAATCAAAAAACACTGGCCTCAGTTAATTAATCCCCCATTAGTTTACAATTTGAAGAATACATTAGCACACAAAGAATGAAAATGGGAACCACCCCCTCAAGGATGGAAAAAATTTAATTTTGATGGAGCCTCCCGTGGAAACCCAGGGGTATCTGGATTAGGGTTTATCCTAAGAGACCATTTGGGACAATGGATTGTCAAAAAAGCAAAACCCCTAGGTATTACAACTAATAACTTGGCAGAATTAGAAGCAGCAAACAAAGGACTTTCATTCTGTAATAAATACAAAATTAAAAAATTAATAATCGAAGGAGATTCCCAAATCATCCTAAATGCCCTTAGGAAAAGATACACTCCGAATTGGAAAATCAATTCTGAATTAGAAGAAGTAAATAAAAAATTAGACAGAATAGAAGAAGTTATCATTCAACATATCTACCATGAAGGAAATTGTGAGGCGGATAAGTTGGCGAATGAAGGAGCGAATGGCAACGACATCCTTTTACTCAATCAAACAATAAACTAACAAATTAATATTTTTTAGGAATCCCATCAGAAATACTCAACTCCAGGACATATAAACATAGATTTAGATAAATTCTATTTAGATAAGTTATTATATTTATAACGGGCTATATGTAATTTAATTAGATCCTCTCGTCCTTATGTTAAGAGACTAAAACCATAGATTAGTCCTTAACCGCTTGAATAAGAACTAGAAAGGTAGGGATAACATAGTGTCTTCATAACTTTTAACTTAAGATTAAAATCTAGCTTTAGGTTTCGATATTAACCCCACGAATAACTTTGAATACTTCGAACCTCTAAACCAATAGAACTGAAGTAGGCTGCTGAATTCTTAGAAAGATCGAAAGGAACTTTCTAGAACCTCTAGAAGCTCCTCAAATTCTCTAGAACCTTCGGCGTCTATACTTAGCTTTATCTGCATCTCCTGTCTCTTTCTACCTCACCTCATCCAGAACAATGGAAACTTTCATCAGCCTGTATCATGTTAATGAAAACCAAACTATGGCATTCAGGGGGAACATTACACCAGAATGATGGACTCAGATCCTTAATCCAGTTGATAATATGACAAGAATTGCGGTTAGCAGGGCAATTGGTGAAAGCGTTTTCAGGTATGAATACACATGGAGAACAAATAGTGATATTATAGGATCATTTATAGGCTGCATGATAAGGGCAAAAATTGATAAATGGGTTACTATTCATCTTTGTTATAATATTTTCAATCTTGTATGGCTAGTAGGGTTGGAAGAGGCAATTATGAGTATCGATAACAAAAATAGAATTCCTCTTCCTGAGCTTTACATGGCCCTACCCCCAGGAATTCTTGATACCACCTTACACTCCACTCGACTTGTAATCCTTATCCGCGACCCTGCCACCTTCAACAAAGAATGGGCAAATATGGAGACTAGCATCCACTTTCTACTGCGATGGAGAGGAATCCTTGAAGATAATAGCCAGGAATGGCTTCTAAACTATCTCACATCCACCAAAGCTTACATAGAACCGGGTTCATATTTTGATAATCTTCCTTCACTCTCCTTTTGCACGCCCAATTTGGACAAATCCAGCAAAGTCAGAACAACTTATGTGTTTCCCCCCAACTTCTAGATGGAAGACTCAATGGATATTTCAGAAATTATCATGGTGTTCAAAGAGAAAATTGTAGAAGCAGAGTAAATTTGTTTGCACTCAATATGAAGCTCTCAGAATAGGCTAAATGAGAGAAAATTTTGATTAAAATATAACAGGTCTCTCTTAAGTATCAACTCTTTGAAACTATGTAGTATTTAGGTTGTTGTAAGTAGGGTTTAAATATATGTATATGGATAAATTTGTACAGGTAAACAGTATATGCTAGAGATGATAAAACTCATAGAAAATTCTCTCTTTTTTTGGCTTCCCTCTCTGCACCATATTATAGTAAAACAATATTATGGGATACATATATAACAACAAGATTAATTGATTAATCTTATGTTTAAGCTGAACCATAGAGGCATATATTGACCAAGCTGGTTTTTATCTCTTTTCTTGTATAAGCCTTTTTTTCACTCCTATTCACCTTCATGATGACAGTAATGGCTGGAAGATTTATATGAGGATAAAGATGCTAAATATGTGAAAATTCACTCATAGCTTATTATAGCCCTTCTATGTCTTTATTTGTTATTAACATATAGGATTATCAGCACTTGGACGCTACTTAAGATGGTTTTTAATGTATAACAAATGGTAAGGATTGGGTAATAAATTTACAGTATAGAAAGAGGAACATATGTTATTATATGTGGGGCATTAATATATATATATATATATGTATATATATATGTTAGCATGAGTAAGCATGTATATATGAGTGTCAACATAGATAAAAGGAAGTTCTATTAAATATAGGATGTGAAGTATTACAAATTCCCACCATAAATATCCCCTCTTTCGTTGATCCAGTGACATCTAAATGAATCTCAATCCGAAGCTTGGAAGATCAAATAATTCACACAAAAATATTAAAATGTTCCAATATCAAATGATTGTGATATTAGCATGAGATACTAATCTAAAACTTATATGGAATTCTAACAATACTAACTCCCTCTCTTTGGAAGCATCTCTTGTTTGATTTTGTTGTGAAGCAAATTGGTTAAAAGCAAGTTACTCAGCGATTGTGAAAGATATTCTCCCTGGTTCTCGCCCTTTATAACAGCAGCCCATGAAATCCATTGGAAACTACCATTTGTAAATTGTATGATAAATGATTCAAAGTGATAATTGTAAAAGTGATATTAAAACATGATGTAATTGCTAGGGTATGCCCCTAAGATACATGTAAAATAAAGGACATTTGTCCCGGGCAAGACTGGAGGTTTTCTTTCCCATTCTTTCCTACCAGTGCCCGCTTGAACGGTGGATTTGTAAAAAAACTTATATTAATAAATAAAATCAAGGCTTTTGCCATTTATTGATCCAAAAAAAAAAATGTAAAATAATATTTATTTATTTTATTTTATTTTTATTTTTTTTAATCTGTGAACGGTCGAGACCTTGATTAATTTTATTTAAAAAGTTTACAATAGCTTAACTTCGTTCAAGCGGGCACTGGTAGAAAAGAATGGAGAAGAAAACCTCCAACCTAGCCTGGGACATATATCCTATATTAATACAATTTAAAAGGGGCATACCCCAATGAACATATAATTGTAAATTGTTTTACAAAATTAAGGGAGCACAACCCTTTTGAAGATATACATCACATCTGAAAGTTATGCATACAAAGCTTATCATATTGATAATGTTTGAAATCTTGGTGTGAAAGATTCTTCACCATCGAATGATCCTTTCTTCAAGTTGGGCTAGGTAAAAAACATGTTAGCGAACAAGCAAAACCACAAAAAATAATATTTGTTAACTAGAAAGTATGTATACGAACGCCATACCTTGGTCGTAAAAGTCAAATTAATATTACCTAATCTATAAGATACTATCTAGGTGTACTTACCAAAAGAAATGATTAAACAAGTATCAACATACGTGATATAATTATTAAAACACTTCCCCTTATAATGATCTAAATCTATGAAAATAATAAAAATGTAAAACCTTAAGGAAGTAACTACAAGTAACATAAAGAGACTATAGGTAAAAAATATACTAAATCCTGCTAAATCTAAAACTGACTGAGTAGGGGATAAAAATCGATATCCCTAACCTACCAATTTCAAGAATTAATCTATCTCAATGGAGAGAAGCCCCTTCATTTTGAAACCATCTACAACAATAACAATCATCCTGAAATCTACTATACAAATACATACATTATATCGACTTAATCATAACCAATTACCCACATTGTCATTATCGAACATACAGATCTATTCTTCTACTAACTATATCAACATACCAATTCAGATCCTTACCAGAGAGAGGATTTCAATCTTACCCTGGCCAAACCTAAAACTAACACAAACACTCTTGCAACCGAGTGACATTCATACTAATAATGCCTGAAGAAAGATCATGATAAACATTAGATATACAGACCAATCTATACATTACCAGAATAGAACAATCGATTAACGTCTTAGTCAAAAGTTGCCTTACTCATACCTACCCAGTAGAATACTAGATAATATTTATTTAATATCTAAATCTAAGCATTAATAACAAAAAGCAAAAAGTAATAGTTAACTTTGTATTAATATTATTAATTTCTATAGATTTTAAATTAAGTTATTTTATAATATAGTATTTGTAAGAAATATATATATTTAATCATTTTAAAAATAAAGTAGAAAACAAAATAACCTTAATATTTTTCCAAAACATTACGAAGATTTGAATTAGGTAGTGGATGTGAACCAACTTTCTATAAATTTTTTTTTTTTTATTAGTAAGAGGCCAAAGCCAAGATTAATTATTATGTATTATTATTAATTATTATTTTATTAAGCATGGGTAGATTCGAACCCAAGACCTCTTCGATAAGAGGCTCACAATTTACTGTTGTGTTGTAGGCTCTTGCCTAACTTTCTATAAAATCCTGTCCATAAGATGTCAAATTGATTAACACATTATTTTAGAAAATTGAATAAGAATTCTAAAAAATTAAATATACTTCATTCTATTTGGTTAAAATGAATTTGGTTAATAACTAGTTAAACCAAATTGATTACAATAGCATATGCCTAACGACACATACAAAAAAGAAGATGCATAGAAGTTGGTAACTACAACAAACAACATTTAAATTGTTACATATACAAATATTAGTAACATTGAAGAAAAATAATTATATATAATTTATAAAAGAATACCTATATTTAAATATTCTCTATAAAAATTAAAGATAATTATTGAATCTCATTTGTAAGTATTATATTTAAATTATCTAATAATAGTTTTACACATTATACTCATAAAAAAATTAAAAAATAAAAACTAATTATTTATTATGATTAAATTCCTATAATAATAATAATAATGTAAATATCTTATTACAACTTCAAAGATATTTTATTAGGTTGATTACGCCGAGAGGCGTTCTATACAGCCACAACACGACAGTTACAATGTACATAAAAAAGAATCGGTTCGTATTCTCATTGACGTTTTAAATCTCAATTTCTTTTAATAAATTGCCACCTTTGTTATGCATGGAAACCGTGAAGAAATATTTCAAACTGCGAATCCCTTAAACGGCCAAGACTTTCGTTCTTACGTTTGAGGATAGCTGGACTATTCTTCAATTCCTGTGGCTTTTACTGTTATTGACCTCTCTGCAAACAATCTCAGAGGAGAAATTCCAGGCGAAATTGGGAAGCTGAAAGGACTGATTACTCTAAACTTGAACAGAACATTATGTTGCGTATGAAAGAAGGCATTCCATTGTCTAAATTCGGTTCTGCACAACTGTCATAAATGATTGAAATGGAAATTTACTGTACACCATCAACACACCGTAACACATTAGTCTTTAATCTGTACATTTAATGATTGCAAAATCAATTCACGGTGGGCTCATACTATGTTTCACATATGTTAACAGTCATAGAGATTGTATTGAAACGATCTTTTGTCGACAGTAGTTAAAAGCTCTAAAGGTACGTGTCTTTTGTTGGCTAAGTACCCATTTGGAAGTGGGTACACAACCATGGACTATTCCAAGCACAGCATGACAACTCTAATCTTAGTAATTCAACATTCTCTTATAAAAGAGGGAAGAGATTAATGAAGAAATGCGAGGAGTAGTGGGTGGTCAGGGTGTGCCCTCTATATTTTAACTTCATCGAAGATGAGGATTTGTAGCAGGAATCTGATGTTTGCATTTTGTTCTGAAATCCCATTATAGATTGTAAAAATTATGTCTATAATAGCAACTTCAACTATTACAAGAAGTGGATTTGAGTCAAAAGAGTTTTACATGTCTATTTGTAGAGAGAGATATTGGGGTAGTTATAGGAGCGTATATGTGTGTTTGTAGAGAGAGACGTTGGGGTAATTATAGGAGCGTATATGTAAGAGATAAAGAGATTGAGAGAATAAGAGGGGGAAGCGATGTGGTAAAGAGAGAACGATGATAAATAGGGTATATATATATATATATATGTATATATATATATATATATATATAGAGAGAGAGAGAGAGAGAGAGAGAGAGAGAGAGAGAGAGAGAGAGAGAGAGAGAGAGAGAGAGAGAGAGAGAGAGAGATGATATGTCAGAGAAAATAAGATAAAGAGATAAGGGTGAGACATAAAGTAGACACCAAGAGAGATTGTGAGAGGTAAAGGTGTATGAGACTATGAAAGTAGGTGGTAATAATAGGATGGAATAATAGAGATAGAGAGAGTGAGAGGGAGAGAGTGAAAGACAATGAGATAGACATAGTGAGAGAATTTTAGAGAAAAAGAGGCATGTGGGAGACAAGATGTGAGAGAGAGTGAGACAAGGGGATATAGGGAGAGAGAATGAGGTTAACATAGAGAGAGAGAGAGAGAGATGGTAATTAGTGAAAAAATATGGTATGAGGGGGTAGGAGATAGGATAAATGTAGAAGAGGTAGGGATGGAAAAAGAGATGACGTAGAGAGAAAATAATAGTTATGACATTGAATGGATAAAATTGATGATGGGTTGGAGAGAGAGAGAGAGAGAGAGAGAGAGAGAGAGAGAGAGAGAGAGAGAGAGAGAGAGATTGTGTGGGGACATAAGAGATATTAAGGAGATGGGAGGCAAATGAGGTGGAGAAAGAGGATAAATAAGTGAAAGAGATGGTGAGAGGGAGAGAGTTTAAGAGGGTAATTATTTAAGGGAGAGAGAGAGGAGGGAGGGGAGAGATAAATGTGTGTTTGTAGAGAGAGAGAGATTGGGGTGATTATAGGAGTGTATATGTAAGAGAGAATGAGAGGGGGAAGCGATGTGGTAAAGAGAGAATGATGATAAATAGGGTCATATATATATATATATATATATATATATATATATATATATATATATATATATATATAGAGAGAGAGAGAGAGAGAGAGAGAGAGAGAGAGAGAGAGAGAGAGAGAGAGAGAGAGAATATCTCAGAGAAAATAAGATAAAGAGATAAGGGTGAGACATAAAGTAGGCACCAAGAGAGATTATGAGAGGTAAAGGTGTATGAGACTATGAAAGTAGGTGGTAATAATAGGATGGAATAATAGAGATAGAGAGAGGTATACGGAGAGAGTGAAAGATAATGAGATAGACATAGTGAGATAATTTTAGAGAAAAGGAGGCATGTGGGAGACAAGATGTGAGAGACAGTGAGACAAGGGGGGGGATATAGGGAGAGAGAATGAGGTTAACATAGAGAGAGAGAGAGAGAGAGAGAGAGAGAGAGAGAGAGAGAGAGAGAGAGAGAGAGAGAGAGAGAGAGAGAGAGAGAGAGAGAGAGAGAGAGAGAGATGGTAATTAGTGAAAAAATATGGTATCAGGGGGTAGGAGATAGGATAAATGTAGAAGAGGGGGAAGAGATGAGGTAGAAACAGGCAATAGGGATGGAAAAAGAGATGAGGTAGAGAGAAAATAATAGTTATGGCACTGAATGGATAAACTTGGTGATGGGTTGGGGAGAGAGAGAGAGAGAGAGAGAGAGAGAGAGAGAGAGAGAGAGAGAGAGAGAGAGAGAGAGAGATGGTAATTAGTGAAAAATGTGGTATGAGGGGGTAGAAGATAGGATAAATGTAGAAGAGGGGGAAGAGATGAGGTAAAGAGAAAATAATATTTATGACATTGAATGGATAAAATTGGTGATGGGTTGGAGAGAGAGAGAGAGAGAGAGAGAGAGAGAGAGAGAGAGAGAGAGAGAGAGAGAGAGAGAGAGAGAGAGAGAGAGAGAGAGAGAGAGAGATGGTAATTAGTGAAAAAATATGGTATGAGGGGGTAGGAGATAGGATAAATGTAGAAGAGGTAGGGATGGAAAAAGAGATGATATAGAGTGAAAATAATAGTTATGACATTGAATGGATAAAATTGATGATGGGTTGGAGAGAGAGAGAGAGAGATTGTGTGGGGACATAAGAGATATTAAGGAGATGGGAGGCAAATGAGGAGAGAGAGAGATTGTGTGTGAATGAGGTGGTGAGAGGGATAGAGTTTAAGAGGGTAATTATTTAAGGGAGAGACAGGGGGGGATGAAATTGTGAGAGGAGGGAAGGGAGAGATAAATGTGTTTCTATAGAGAGAGAGATTGGGGTAATTATAGGAGTGTATATGTAAGAGAGAAAGAGAGTGAGATAAGGAGAGGGGGAAGCGATGTGGGTAAAGAGAGAACGATGATAAATAGGGTCAATATAGATGGAGAGAGAGAGAGAGAGAGAGAGAGAGAGAGAGAGAGAGAGAGAGAGAGAGAGAGAGAGAGGAGAGAGAGAGAGAGAGAGAGAGAGAGAGAGAGGATATGTCAGAGAAAATAAGATAAAGAGATAAGGGTGAGACATAAAGTAGACACCAAGAGAGATTGTGAGAGGTAAAGGTGTATGAGACTATGAAAGTAGGTGGTAATAATAAGATGGAATAATAGAGATAGAGAGAGTGAGAGGAGAGAGTGAAAGACAATGAGATAGACATAGTAGGAGAATTTTAGAGAAAAAGAGGCATGTGGGAGACAAGATGTGAGAGAGAGTGAGACAAGGGGATATAGGGAGAGAGAATGAGGTTAACATAGAGAGAGAGAGAGAGAGAGAGAGAGACTCTCAGCATATTATATATATAAGTATATATAAGCTACAAATCCTAGAGATAGGGCTAGAGAAAGTTTTCTCTATCTCTAACCTTAATCCTAACTATAACCCCTACCCCTGCCACTCACTCTAAATCTAATTCTATCATAATTAGACTTTGACCCTAACCCCTAATCCTAACCTTAACCCAAAATTAAAAAACTAACTCTAACCTAACTCCACTCTTTCCTTAACCCAAACTCTAACCCTAACCCTAACACTTTCTTTAGCCCTATCTCTGTCCCATAATTATAAACCCTAACAATAACTCTAAAGGTAATTCTAATTATAACTGTAATCCAAATTCTAACCCTAACCATAACCCTATTTCTAACCCCTAACTCAACCCTTAACCCTTACCTTAACCCTAATGCTTACCTTATATAACCCTAACTCTAATTATAAATGTAACCATAATTGTAACCCTAAATCTAACCCTTTCTTTAGCCTTTTATCTAACTATAACCGTGATCTTAATCGTAACTCTAACCCTTACCTTAACCCTAATGCTAACCTTATATGTAACCCTAACTTTAATTATAAACCTAACCATAACCGTAACCCTAAATCTAAACCTATCCATAGTTGTAACCCTAAATCTAACTCTACCATAATTGGCCTTTAAGCCTAGCCCTAACTCCAACCCTAACTCAAACTCACTCTCTACCCCTAACTCAAGCTAAAACCCTAACCCTAACTCAAACTCTAACCCTAATTCATACTCTAACCCTAAACCTAACCCTAACTATATGTCTATGTTTGGCTATAACATTTTACATTGTAATATCCCAAAATAAAAATTAAAAAAATTATTAAAATTAAACTCCATATATTAAATTAAAAAATAAAATGTTGAAGCATAATTTTATAGTAATAGTAACTTTATACAAGTAAAATTAAAAAATTCTTAACATTTTTATAATAACCTTATCAAAATAAAAATAAAAAGTAAATGTTTTTCCTAATGCGCCGCGACTGCCACTAGCTATATATATATATATATATATATATATATATATATATATATATATATATATATATATATATATATATATATATATATATATATATATATATATATATATATATATTACGCTGAGAGTAATCATTCTCGAGGCGCCTATTTTCATAAATCCCACTTGAGAAAAATAACCTTGGGATTAAATGAAAATAGGCGCCTCGAGAATGATTACTCTCGGCGTATATATTATATATATATATATATATATATATATATATATATATATATATATATTATTAGCTTTGTCCTAAAATATTTTTGATATTTATTATAGTTTTATTATGACCAAAACCATAACTTTTCCTACTCATCAATGTAGAATGGAATTAGAGTCGCAATTGGGCATGAGTTTTGATTGCACAACTGGTTGGTGGTTTCGTTCTCGCGTAGCCCTTATATGCTTTTGGATGTGGAGGTTGTGCAGTGGGTAATGAAAGTGAAGAAAATACTGACGCTTGAGCAGTGGAGATTGAGAGTGGATGTGGGAGTGGGGATGCCATGGAGAAGATGTTTCGATGCTCATTTGGTATAGATTGCACCGGATCAAAGCTTGAATATTTTCGAGTTTATACTTTTGGCATAGGCTATTGGGGAGAAAGGCATTTTTCATAGTTTTCATTGCCAACATCATTTTGAGAAAATACGATGATTCTTCCACCGCTTTAATTGAATCTTTTTCTATTGGTTGCTGGAACACCCAACTCAAAATAGAAAGTTGGATGTTGGGCATGTAATTAAGAGCGCAACTATCAAAACAAGTTTAATAGGTGAATTGATGAAAAGTGGTCAAGGAAATTAATGGCAACTATAAAATTTAATAAGATGTACTGAACCAATATGGCATTCAATGCAACATTCTACCAAAAATATGCCCACAAGAAAAATCTTTTAAATTTTTCTATTGCATTGAAACCTGTGTATGAATTGAATTAGTGTTACAAGAAAATGGTGTAAAGTCTGATTGAATTTCAAGATTCTTGAGCTTAAAGTTGAGGAAGCTCAAGTACTTTTTACTTCTTGTATAGAACATCGACAGAGATTTTAATCAACAACTTTTGTAGGTGAGGCTTGACCATCCGAAGTCAAATTTCAACTAATATGCCTTTGCAATCTCTACTTAATGTGCTCCTCGGGAAGATGTTAGATAGACCACCAGAGCTGTTGAAGAGTTTCCTAGAAGTTTCCAGAAATTATAGATATTTTATTTTGGGAATTTTTTAAATTAGAAAAACAATAAAACTTTTGGGAAAAATGAGAACAACCAATCAAAAAAGAATAATTATTTGCTAAAAATTAATTTAAAAATAAATCCATTTCTAAACATTAGAAGTTGAATCAGTTTTGGTCTAACGGAAACGTTAGTGCCCTGCCTATTTATAGGCAGGGACTAATGATGACTTGCATTAATGATAGATTTATCTTTTTCAAAAGTTTCCAAACAAAGTAATTATTTTATCTTCCACCTCACTACCTAAGACATAAATGCATATCTAATCAATAGTAACTAAATCATTTTTCTTAACAAAGATTGCAAATATATCAATCTATTATTTTTAACATCTTTGAGTTTAAGTTTATTTAAAATCTTATTAAAAACTAATTATCATATCATTTAAAAATACATTTTTTTCTTCATAATAATTTAAAATTATTTTATTCTAATTTTTAAATTAATTTTTTTATTTTAAATTATAATTAAAGTAATAAATAACAAAAGTATATTTTTAAGGATATAATTATTTGATAAATTTTTACTAAAAATATTTATAAATTTTGTTAATTTTTTTTTAAATTTAGTTTTTAATGTTTTATATTTTCTATTGTAAATATTTTTACTAGTTTTGCATTGTCCCTTACCTTAATGCTAACTTTTTTCATACTATGTTTAACTAGCTATTTTTTTCAATCTTGTTTTAATTCTTTTTCGCATTTTAAAATTTGTAAAACCAATATTATTCTTCAAACTTATTAACTCTTTTGTTGGTTTGGATCAAGTAGTCAACAAATTATATTTTAAAATTTAATATTTGAATCTACATTGGAAAAGGTAGAAACAAATACTTCATTGATTTAACTCAATTTTATAATTGTTAATTAAATATTTCTTAAAATAACATAATCCTTAATTATTATTTTTCAATTCTCTTCCAACTATCTCTATTCATTGTCCCTATAATAACATATCATTCTCTTTCTCTTAAATCTCTTCGTATCCTTCATTTCTATCTATAAATCTCTATTATCATTATCTCTCTTTTCAATTTGTCTTCATATATATAAATCTTTGTTTTCCTTCTTTTCTAACTATTACGAGGAATATATCTTTTAACTCTCTCTTCATATATTTCACTCTCTAATTTCCTTCTTTCCTAACTATTGATAGAAACTTTGACGCAATGTGTCTTTTGTTTTTAAAATATAATCTTATGTGAATTAGATTATTAATAATTTTCAATTTAAATAAAATAATATTTACTAAAATATTTTAAATAGATTAATAGTATTATTTATTTAAATTTAATTTATCAAATATGAAAAGATCATTTAAAAATACTCCATCAAAAAATCTATTATAGAAATTTGATAAGATAAATAAAATAAAATAAAAATAACAACATCTCTAACAAATATTATATTTGACTAAATAAATTATAGAAACTTAAAAACAACATTTAAAAAAAAATTAAACTAATATAAAAAAATAAATTAAAATAATTTAAACCGAAATCAATTTTAAAAATCAAAAGTTAAATAAATATAGATCACAACATGATCTAATGTGGAGATCACAAGTAATTATTGTTTCAATAAATAGGAAAAGAAAAATAATAGTTAAAAGTGAAGTTTTAAAATATAATCTTATGTGAACAAAATAGATTATTAATAATTTTCAAATTAAATAACATAATATTTACTAAAATCTTTTAAATAGATTAATAAATATTATTTATTTAAATTCAATTTATCAAATATAAAAATATATAAAAAAATAAAAAAACCCATAAAAAAATTATTATGAAAAATTAATAAGAGAAATATGAAAAAATAGCAACCTCTTTAACAAATATTTTATTGACTAAATAAATTACAGAAACTAAAATATGATATTTAAAAAACTAAACTAATATAGATAATAAATTAATTTAATTTAAAAATTAAAATCTAAATCAATTTTAAAAATTAAAAGTTAAATAAATAGAGATCACAACATGAGCTAATTGATCACAAGTAATTAATTTTTTAAATAAATAGAAAAAGAAAAAACAATAGTTAAAAGTGGAGATAACAACTAATAAATATCAAAACAAGAGTTAAAAGTGGAGTGAGATAAAAACTAGCCAATAAATAATTAACATTTACAATTTTTTTAGTCAATTCCTTTATTCATAGGAAATATGTGAGGTATATATACTTATATATATGATATTAAATGAATTATATAGTAGTACATTATTTTTATTTATTTTTTATTGGTAAACGATTGAAGCCTAGGTATATATTTTATTAATCAAATATCAAAATTTTACATGTCCTCCGTTCAAACAGGCACTGGTAGGAAAGAACGGGGAAGAAAACCTCCAGTCTTGCCCAGGACTTTTCATCCTAAAAAATTACATAAGAATAAGGGGCATACCCTTGTATACAAATTACAGAATTTAGAAGGTAGATCCACCTATACAAGAATTTACAAGATTTAGATACAAAGTGCTCTTATAGCTTGAAAAGATAATGAATAAAGTGCTTCTGACCAGTAGTCGATCTTAATATAGTAGTACATTATTAACTATAAAAAAATTATTGTTTATAAACAATATTTTGGATCAAATGCAATGTTTGGGGTGATAATTTTTATTAATGAGGTTTAAAGGCTCAAAAGAAATTATTATATTATAATAAAATAAATTGTTATTTTATTAAATATCAAATTATAATGTTTGTATTTATAATTTCTTTATTTAATAATCTTATTATTATTAAGCTAAGGGTTAGTATTACAATTAGAGATAGTAAATTTATGGTATATTTATATGTCAAGTTTTTAAAATGTGTTATATTTTCTAATTAATAAAATGTTGATACTTTTATTCGTAGGATATATGTGAGGTATATATATGTATGCATACATATACGATATTAAATGAATTATATAGTGGTACATTATTAACTGTAATAAAAATATTGTTCATAAACAATGTTTGGGTCAAATGCAATGTTTGAGGTGATAATTCTTTATTAATAAGGTTTAGAGGTTAAGAATACATTATTATACAATAATAAAATAAGTTGTTATTTTATTAAATATCAATTTTTTTTTAATATTTATAATTTTCTTTATTTAATGATCTTATTATTATTAAGATAAGATTTAAGATTGGGATAAGATATAGAAATATGGTCACATTGCAATTAAGTAATTGTGATTATAGTTATGGTTAAGGTTAAGGTTAATGACGTATTGCAAGTCAAGTAAACCCTCAATGGAGGTGACCAAACCCCCAGCAAACAACCAAATAGTGGAAACACAATACACAATAAAAGATATGATAGAAAACCCAACTCTTTATTCATAAACAATTGATTGCATGCAATGTGTCGAGTTGTAAGGCCTTCCCGATTATGGCCAAATACATAAGCTATTGTAGTAACAGTTCTGCAAGATCTCATAAGGTCCACCTAAACCCTAGCTAGTCCAAATCTATAACACTATAGCAATATGGTAGAAACCCCAAGCAAGATCTAAACTTGTCCTTGCAAACCACCAGGCAACCTTCTTGTTTCCTAAGCCCACACTCAGCTATTAGCTCTACTAAATTCACTCGTCTTAGCTACACCTCTCTAGCTAACTTCCAACCCACTTTCACTGCTCTAGAACACTTCCCCAAATCCTTCTTTTACACTTGCACAAACACAAGTCATCCTATTGCGAATAGAATAATCTAGAACACAATTAAACATAACATGCCTTAGTCATCTTACAAAAATCATTAAATGCACATAGGAGAAGGAAACAAGACCCCAAATAGGTCCACACACATCCAATAATCAATCACGCACAACACATTAAATGCACCAAGTTGACTGATCAAATCTCCCAAGAACATCTAGTCGATGAGCCAAACCATCGAGCGTCAATAGCAACCATCGAGTGCACCAAGTATCACTAAGCATATTGAGCAAGCACGTCCACTGAGCTCCCACAAGCATCACTAAGCACTAGTTCCACCGAGCAGAATATCAATTGAGCACCATAAGCATCACTGAGCTCCTTCCGTCATCGAGTTCCTCGGGTGTAAGTACAACCTAGAAATACTCTAATAATGACTAAGCATCTCCTCCTTTCAACTGAGTCCTCCAACTTCAAGATGAAAACCACTCCAATATATAGGATTGCCAACTACCCCAAGATGCTCTTGCATCATACACTCCAAGTGCATATAAGATGTTTGTAACAACTAGAAGAACATCTTTTGGGATTCAACACATAAACCCCAAAATAGTTCTTCACATACATGTCCTCCAAGTTATCAACTTGTACATTCTTTCCTTGATTCCACTTCTACAAATCATTTTCTACAATATACAATTGTTTACTTTACCTCTTCACATCCTTCCTCGATGTGCCTCAAGTTTGTTTTCCACACTAATCTCTAACCCCTTGAGAATCCTTCAATTTGACTCGCCTACCAAAACTTAGGTTCCTTCTATCAAGTTCTACATTTTGCAAAGGAATCAGGGAAAACTTCCTGCTATCCTTCTCAATAATACACATTCTTAACACAATCATGCACTTCCCTGCAACCATTTTGCCAAGGTCTACCAAGTAATATGTGACAACTACTCGTGTCTGCGATATCACACAACACCTGATAAACATATTGTTCAATTTGAAAATTAACAAGACACTACTCCCTCACTTCCAAAGCATGTTCATCTTGCAACCAACTGATCCTATAAGGACAAGGATGTCTCACTCTCTTTGAACCAAATTTTGGAACCATCTCCTCAACAACTAGGTTATCAGTACTACTACTATCCACAATCACATTCCAGCATTTAACTCCAAAATTACATCGAGTCCTAAATAAATTTCTTCTCTAACAAGGTTCTAGCACCTTATTACCAAACAATACTCGCCAAATCAACAAGTTATCTTCCACCTTGGTTTCATTCACCACAACATCTTTTTTATCACTGACCTTCCTATCAGCATTTAGACATTCAAAAGATCTATCTCCTTCTTCACCACATCTATATCAAGTTCCTTTAAATCCACCTCGACCTATTCTTCTCCTCTATACAATGGGTTTTGGTTCATCCTCAAAATCTATTTATCCTTCATCAAGCATTCTTGCTTCTCCTTCCCTTGGGAATTACCTTGATGTGTTCTCTTCAACTTATCTTCTTCCTTTATATCATACTGGTAAGCATCCTCAATTGAATTAATCTTTAGCATACCAATCTCATCTTGAATATTGAATCTCAAACCATTAATATATCTAGCCATCTTTTCTTAAGAAAGTTCTCTATGTCCATATTGAAATGTTAACTTGTAAAACTCCTTGGTATAATCCTTTAGAGGCACATCCTTCTATTTCAAATTATGCAACCTCTTAAACAACTCAAGTTCATAATATGTAGAAATGAACTTAGCCTTTAGTTTTTTCACCATCAATCTCCACCTAGTGATCTTTATTTCACCTTCCTCTTCTCTATCTCTCTTTAACTCTTTCCACCATAAAGCAGTATGCCCTTTCAACTTTGCATGTGTCAACCTCACTTTAAGCAGATCATCAATATCCTATAACTCAAAGTAGTCTTCCAACTCACCAATCCAATCAATAAGGTCCTTAGGGTTCAAAGTACCTGAGAAATTAGAAACACTCATTTTATGCTTTAGTTTCAACTGAGCTCCAGATCTATCTAGTTGACTAGTTATGTCTTCCAAAGATATCTCCATCTAATTGGTTATATCTTCTCCACTAGATCCAACAACCTCAAAGTCTTTATCAACTTCCTCATAACCATCTTTTGTACCCACATTTCTCGATATACCAGCTATAACTCTCATGATCTCAAAGACCATATCATTCTTCAATTCCATTTGAGATCTAAAATCCAACCTAACTTTCTCTTAAATTTTAGTCTCTACAGCATTATAGAGATCTGGAATCGCCCTAAGGTCCAATCTTCTTAGAGACATCTTCCAAAATCTTTGAAAACCCTCTGCAAAAAATCTTGCCAAGCACCTTGTGACAAAGCCAAGTTGCTTGCAAGTTAGATCGCAACTTGTCACCTTGTTCAAACAATAAGGAAGGGCTTCACGAGCCTTAGCATATGAATCTGCAATAAGAATCACACAAAATCTTTGCAACCACACCCTAACAATCACCGACTAGATTACACTTTCACTCTGATACCATGTGATGTAATGCAAGGTCGAGTGAAAATCCTATGGAGGTGACCAAGCCCCCAACAAATAACCAAACAATTGAAACACAATACATAACCCAAGATCTAATAGCAAACCCAACTCTCTATTCATAAACATCTAATTACATGCAATGTGTTAAGTTATAAGGCCTTCCCGGTTATAGCCAAATACATAAGAAATTATAGTAATTGTTCTACAAGATCTCACAAGATCCACCCCAACCCTAGCTAGCCCATATCTGTAAAATCACAACAATCTGGTAGAAACCCCAAGCAAGATTTAAACTTGTGCTAGCAAGTCACCAAGTAACCTTCTTATTTCCTAATCTCACACTGAGTTATTAGCTTTGCTATATTCACTCCTCTCAGCTACACCTTGTTGAAATTTAATTGAAAAGATCATTGAAAAAGAGATTGTTAAGAAGGAGATTGTTGAAGAAGATTATATGTTTCAAATTATTGTTTTATCACTAATTTCAAACTTGTTATTTGTTGGTAAGACAATTGCTTATAAGATTCAAGTACTATCACTTAGTTGATTGATGAGGAGAATTTGATCAATAAGATGTAACAAAAGCACCTAGAGAAAAGGTTAAGTTATGATTATGAAATGAAGTACAAGGATCGGTTAAGACAGTGATGCCATAATGTATTGATGATCTACTTAAGGTTACAAAATGGTTGGCTACACTTAGAAAGTTTAGAAGAATAAGTTAAACAAAGTTTGTCTGTCAAGCTTGACCAAATAGATAGTAGGTGTTAAGTAAAGTTAGTGGATGTCGAGCAAGATAGTTGATGTTGAGTAAAATCTAGTTGATGTCGAGTGATTTTACAGTTGATGCCGAGCAACACAGTATGTGTTGAGCATCAGAAGGTTGATAATGCCGAGCTACTGCATTATGATAAAGATTGAAGATTTATTGAATCTAAGCCAAAAAGTTTGTTTTCTTAAAACTTGTGAACTAGGAGGAAGATAAGATTGATGAGCTAGTGGCACAAAATTTGATGTAAACCATTTTTAGGCGAATTCAAATGGATTCTAGAAGAGGTTTCTAGAAAAGACAAGATATGGGGTAGATACATTATATCCTACCTAATCCATCCAATGCCCTAATTTGGACGATGGATAATGAGCGGGAAAATATTCTAATTTCCTTTTTATAAAAATGTATGGTCATGAAGCAAGAGAGGTTGGTGTCATGTGAGAACCTAAGGAGGAGAAGGAATTAAGGGTTTTGCTTCATCGAGTGACTCAAGAGAAGAGTTTGCAATGGCATGTTAAGTAAGAAGGCTTAAGGAGATGAATGCTTGAAGGGTGAACAAGCTGTCAGAGCTGCAAAGTATGAAAGCCAAGCAAAATTGAGGACTGAACAAAGATCTGTAATCTGTAAGAGAAGTTGTAAGTTGTATTAGATTAAAGCTCTACTGTTACTCTCTAACAATTGTATCAGTCTAGGGTAAATCCTTTGGAGTAAGGTTGACCTAATAGTCATTAGAAAATCCTTTAACAAGGTGGCTTTCCAATTGAATGGCCTAAAGTCCTCTAACAAGGCTCACTTTTAATAGGGTGATTGAAATCCCTTAAGCAGGTCACATTTAATAGTGTGTATTGTAACCTTTACCAGGGTTGGCCTTTCATAGGCCATCACTTTAGAAGAGTGAAAAAGGAGTAGCATGTTACTGGTGGTTTTTCTCAAATTGGGTTTTCATGTAAATCATTGTGTCAACTGTGCTGGTGAATGCGTTGTGTTTCATGCTTTACACTTCTGCAAATTGATTTGACAGTAACATACAAGTTTTAGTAAATACACAATGGATGCATGCATGGGTATGAATGTTTTATGGGTTCACTAAATTGTGAAAAGTTTTATTTATACAATTAGACCTTGGATAACTAATATTCTAAAGTAATTCCAACACACCTCTCTAGCTGACTTTCAACTCCACTTTCATTTCTTTGCAACATTACCCACAAACCCTTCTTTTGTACTTGCACATCCACAAGTTAGCTTATTTTTGTGAATAGAATCATCTAGAACCCAAATAAACATAACATACCTTAGTTAGCTTACAATAATCATTAAATACACATAGGAGAAAGAACTAAGACACCAAATAGGTCCATGCACATCCCACAATTGATCCATGTCATTATCATGCACAACATATATTAAGTGCACCAAGTAAGTTGGTCAAATTTATTAAGAACATCTATTCAATGAGCCAAACCAATGAGCATTAGCAACAACTACTGAGCATGGGGTAAAAGCACAATGCTGTGTCACCCTTTAGGATATCTTGGAGGGTTTCGGCCATAAGGGTTTCGGTCATAACCCTATCAATCATACGTACGCAACACTTTCTTGTGCCTACGTGGCCACCAAGGTTACAGCCGAAACCCTTAAGGCCGAAAGGGTTACAACCGAAAAAGTATAGTATATTATAAATAGGTCAAAAATTGCTTTTGGTGGTCATTTGCACTGTTGTGGATTCCGAATTTTGAGGAGAGAAAATTAGGGTGTTTCGACCGTAAGTGGTAGGTGGTTGTTTTTAAAATTTTTTTATTTTTATTTTGTGAAGTTGTTTTTTAGTTATTACATGTTAGTATTAGTTGAATTAATTGTATTTTAAGTGTTTTAGTAATTAAATTAATTGTTTTAAAAGTGTTTTAGTAATCAAATTAATTGTATTTTAAGTGTTTTAGTAGTTGATCATTTAGATTAGTTAATTTTTATATATATTTAGATCATATGTTAGATAAAGAACTACATATATTTTTTAATTAAATATCTATTTAATCATAAATGTAGATTTTACATCATACATTGAAAACTCAAGTTGAGACCTAGATAACTAAATTAATTACATTTGAGAAAACATTAGCATTGTACAGACCTATATAGATAAAGTTAACATGTAATGAAACATTAGATAGAACTAAACTATAATAACTTCTAGTTGTTCAAACTTGAAAACTTAAAATTTAACCAATTTCAAACTTAGAAAACTTGAAAACTATAATAACATGCATATACATGAAACATAGAAAACTTGTTCAGACCTCAAGATAGCTAAAAATTAGTTACATTTTAGAAAGCATTAACATAGTAAACATATGTACTTTAACATGTAGTCAAAAATTAGGTAGAAGAAAGTTGACTTAATTTCAAATTAGTTCTTTATCACACATACACATGTGCATATTTTTGTTCACATACATGAGCTAGATACATCAAGTTGATATATATTTAACATGCGTGTTAAATAAAATGATGATCTATATTTTTTATTTACATTCAACTTTGTACATATATATACATACATGTTTTAAATTAAATTTAACTTTTAGTTTTATATACATACTTATATATATCTTAACTCTGCATTTATAGACATAGATATTCTTTGCATATTATTATGGCATCTGGTACTAGTGGTGCACCTACATCCTCAAGGGAGGCTAGTGGTCAGGGAGGGGGTTGTTGTGCTAAGTCAGGTACAACATGTAGACCTACATCATCCTCTGAGGAGAGACAACATTTATTTAGAGATATAGTTGCTAGGTTATCTCATGCTATAGAGTTTCTCGATTCTACACTTTTGGCTTCTACCACTCTCCCTAATAGGGAGAAGATTGTTTCTATGAGAGATGAGTTATGCCATATGATTCAGATGATAGAGACATAAAACCCATATGATGATATTGGTATTGATACTTTTTACTCTTCCCTTTCCCGTAATGTCACTAGCACTGTGAAGTATACACAGATTGATAGAGAGGTCTCCACTGCTATGGTGAAGAGTATGTTTCCCTTTTATATAGATGGGTCTAGGGTTAGAGGTTATTCAACTATGAAGTGTATGGATAAGCTTATTACACCATTTATATATCCTTGGTAGTTAGTTGCTCATCACAGGTGGCCACAGAAGGATGAGTTTCCTCTTTATTTCTACAAGTAATTGTTTGCAAAATTTCATTTACATCATGATGTAGATTATAAAATTTTTCTAGGTCATTTTGGACAGGGCCTTAGTAGATTATCAAAGAGATTTAGACTTGCGAACACCCCTATGCTCGTTAATAAATGAGCAATGATGGGTCCAAACCTTTTGGTCATGCCGAGAGCTCCATAGATATCTATTTTGGGTATGACTATTCCAGATGATACAGTCAGGACTCAAATCTATTCTAGCATTGCCATAGTTGCTATGCAGTTATAGGATATGTCTTCAGATCGATGTGGCTGATATATGTTATGATCTCGTGGTACCATTTTGATAGTTGCATTCTCTAGCATAGGAGTTGATGATGTGCATGTGATAGCATGTATACCATCTCCACTAGAGATTTTTGTTATATCTGATGTGGATGCATTGCATTGTATGGCATCCTATTTAGCATCTTATCTTCTTGGTTCGTATCAAGCATAATTGATAGTCATGAGGATTCCTCTTAGTGACAATGGTGGACACATCAACCATATTCTCTCATGTACAACAACAACACAGGATTCATAGAGACAGGAGGATATCCTTGAACCTTCTACAATACCTGCTCCTACATAGGGCCCTACAACACCCACCCCCACACCTACTTAGGATTATGTAGCAACTACTCCAACACAGGGCCCTACAACACCCACCCCCCACCTACTAAGGATCTTGTACCACCTCCTACAACACCCCCCATACTCAGGCCCCCAAAGTATGACAATGTCTATTTACCACTATGCTTTCAGATGAGACGGTCTACCTGGACTAGGCTACTTTATCACTACATGATTCAGATTTCAATCAGATTGGCAGATCATTACATGATGCTAGGGTGAATATAAATTTATTTGTTTAAATTTTTTTGAACATTACTATAATTTATAGTTATATAAGTTTAATGTGTACTTGAGCTTTTATACATGTACTTAGAGACATACATATATTCGAGTGATTCAATCTAACTTGTGTACATACATGTGTTCTATAGGGTCTTAGTGATAGTATGTTGTGTTTTGGAGATCTTTAGACCCCAATAGATCCTGCACGACACGAGTCATAGGTATGTTACATTTTTTAATATATATTTGATATATATATCTACATATGATATAATACATGCACGTACATAAATTTATAATATAACAAATTTATTTCATTTGACATAGGGTTTAGACCCAGATCGTAGACCCTTTTGGGGTCATGGATCAGGAGGGCCCGAATGTGGTTGATCTTATTTTAGATGTTCATTTCATTGATTTGTCGGGACATATTGTGTGTGTGTGTGTGTGTGTGTTATTTCAAATACTTTGATGTGGAGACCTTGATGTTGTTTGTATGTTATTTGGATACATTTGATGTGGTGTCCTATAGACATTTTATATGTTATTTGGATACATTTGATGTGGTATTTTAGTGACATTTGATGTGGTATTTTAGACACGTTTGATGTGGTATTTTGGATACATTTTACATGGGTACATTATTTCATAGATGTGTTATTTTGTAGATGTACATGTTATGTTTACGTCTTATGTTCATGTTGAATGTATGTATGTTTTCAATATTCATATTTTTATTTCATAGATCATGTGTTATTTTGTACATGTGTTACAACATTTAATAAATAAATTTAATACATATTTAAGAACATAAAGAGTACTAGTAAAGAATACACGTGTCACAACATTTAATCAATAAATTGTATACATATTTAAGAACATAAAGCCCACTAGTAAAGAATACATGTGTTAAAATATTTAATCAATAAATTTAATACATATTTAAGAACATAAAGAGTACTAGTAAAGAATACATGTGTTACAACATTTAATCAATAAACTGTATACATATTTAAGAGCATAAAGAGTACTAGTAAATAATACACGTGTTACAACATTTAATCAATAAATTGTATACATATTTAAGAACATAAAGCTCAATAGTAAAGAATACACGTGTTACAACATTTAATCAATCAATTTAATACATATTTAAGAACATAAAGAGGTAATGGTAAAGAATACATGTGTTACAACATTTAATCACTAAATTGTATATATATTGTTGGAATGTTCAAAGTGAGAAGAGTACTTCCAAGAGGGGGGGTGAATCAGAAGTATCACACTTTAACCTTTTCAACTTCTTTAAAACATATAATTGAAAATAAACTGCATGCATGTAAACATATTAAATGAAATGAACATAAAGTTAACAAATGCACATAAACACATGACACCAGATTTGGTAACCCAGAAACCCTCCAGGAATAAGAAGGTAAAACTGGGGTGGGAATGATACCCACAAAAATCACTATAGCAATAAATGTTTGACCACTTTTGATGGTTTTCCCTATGAAAGGCTTGCCCTGTTAAAGGCTTTACACTGTGTCAATAGTGACCTGGTTAGAGGATTTACAAACACTTTACATGAAGTGTCACCCTGTTAAAGGATTTACAATAGGTTGTTAAACCCACCTAATACAATAGGATTTTCAATCACCTTCTCCTAAAGGTTCTCCCACCTAGCTGTTAAGCTAACCTATTAATATAGGATTTTCAACATCTAATACAATAGCAAGAAATTATTAGAAACCTTTGACCTGATTGTTCACAATCTCCAATTGCTGATTTTCAGGCACTTGATCTGCTCCTTTTGATCTTGATCCTCTGAGATCTGATATTTGATCATGTTCCTTGTTCCTTGTATTGTTCTGATCAATTGGATATGTAATTGTTGCTTTGTTTCTCTAATTCTTTCTTGCTTCACTTCGAATTTCACTATAGTTTACCCAAACTTTGTTCTCTTCCACTCACACAATGGAGTTTTTGACCTCCTTTTAAAGATTTTGAAGACTTAGGGTTAGGTATGGATCTACAATCCATATTGAATCTTAAGTTCCCACTCATTCCTTGCATTTTTCTTATTGGTTGCATGCCTTCTTCATTTTTCTAATTGGCTATATGCTGATAGCATAAGAAATGCAAAAGATTCGTCCTTATCCTTATCTTCCTTCGAAATCCTTCTATGTCGGCTCCAAAAATGGTTTACATCTGAGTTTGTGAGGGCACCAACTCATATGCTAATTCTGTGTTACTCAGTACATACTAGACAACTAGTGCTTGACACATGTTTGTTCCTAGATTGCTCGACACCTATTACATTATGTCTTGCTCGACACCTATATAATTCTGGCTCACTCGACATGTGAAGCATTCTGACTTGCTCTGCATCAACTGTGACTCGGCACCTATATATCACTCAGCATCTATTGCTTACTTGGCACTTGCTGAAATACTGGCTTGGCACACACTGTGACTTGGCATACATAGTGTACTCGACATCTATAGTGAAATTGGTTAAGTGTGTTGAGACTCATATGTCAAAACTATTCTAAGACCAACAATCTCCCCCTTTCACATGACTGTCAAAAACACTTAACTATGCATTACTAATCTGTCCTTATGAGTACCTTATCCACAAAATTTCAAAATTTGTTCAAAACTTGTTCAAAGTACCTTGTTATTCCCCCTAAGCTGATTGTGCCTTAACATTCCAAAATTCTATATGCTTGATACTCTTTGTCTTTTGCCCTATTCCTGTATTCTGTACCTGTGATTTGTATCTTCCATATGATTGCCAAAATAAAATTTTGTATCTCCCTCTTTTTGCTATAAAAAATTTATAGTATACTCCCCCTTAGTTATATCTTCATCAAAATATTATATCTCCCCTAAAACATATATCACCCCCTTTTTGACACTAATGGCAATGGGTTCTACCATACTTAGCCAAAAAATTACTATTTACCTCCATTATTCTTTTTAGAGCTGCATCCCAATTATCCAAAGCAATGTCAAGGGACTTGTGCTTAATGGCAGTCTCTGCAGCAAGGTGTACAAGTCCATCAAGTGTAGAAAGATTTGGATCTTTCTTTAGAATTGTTTCTGCATAGGCTTGTTCCTTGTGGAGGACTTCTAAGTGTGGGGTGATAAAGGATTGAATCTGCATTAATTTAGCATTTGTATTGGCTTCCTCTGCTGTGAGTATAGCTGACTCCCTTTGAGTGTGAAGCGATTCTGCAAAATGCTTCTCACTTTGAGCTAGGTCCTTTGGCAGTTGCATGCTAGAAATTTTCAAATTTATTTCCAAGCTCATTATTCTTTGATTTGTTTCTTGTGTAAAATTGGAAAAATCACACGGTTTTCTGTATAATGAGAAAATATTCTCAAGTACAACTTTGATCTTGTCTAGTTTCTTGGCCAATTCAACTTGTTCAAGTGTTATGCCACTTGATATCTTCTCATTTTACTTTCCCTTGAAATTTTCTCTCTGACCATTCCATGAGTTTAGCATTAGTATCCTAGTCTTCATTGGTCACCTAGTCAACTATATCTGATAGTTGCTCTATTATTAGCTTTGTTTCATCTAGTGACTACAAGTTGAAGGCATCCATAAAGATGTCCTTAATCTCATGTAGTGCTTGCTGGTGTTTGAACTCTTTCCTGAGTATTTCCTGTCTCATCCTTCTATCTAATGCATTTTGCATTTCATTGATTTGTGCCATTGTGATGGTCTTGGAATCATAGGAGGATATCACAATATCTTCATCTAATTTAGGGTCTCCATAGTGAAGTACCTTGACCACTTTGGTTGAACTTGAGCCTGGAATTGAAATTTGCAAAGGTGTGACTTCAGTACTCAACTTGTGAAGGGTCTTTATAGGAGTGCCAGTCTTTGGTAGTTCCACCAATGTTTGTATGGTGGCCTACTCCTTTTCCTTTGAGGTATCCTCCTTCTCATCTAATTTCCCTTCTTCTATGCTTGGATTCTACATGTTGTCACCTACTGCTGGAGGTGGTGGAAGCATCAAAACTTTAGTTCTAGTAGCTATGTAGGTGAAAGGTAGTTCCTTTGGTTTCACCTTTTCTTTTTGTGGTGGTGGTGCTGCCTTTTGTAACTCATCAACACTCACCAATACAGTGCTTGTGCATAACTATGCCTATAGAGTGGATTGGTGAAGGATCTTGGAGAGATCCTCTGTAGTTAAGGGATTAATGTTATGAGTTGAGTTGTCAGGAACATCCTTGATAATTATTGTCTCTACAGGTGTAATGGTTACATGAGGTGGACTAGGAGGTGGCATTTGTGTGTCTTGCACACTCTTTTCTTCTTCTTGCTACTATTCAATTGTTGACAAAGTTTCTTCCTCCTCATCTTTTTCTTTATCCTCCTCATTTTCCTTATCTTCCTCTTCTTTCTTCTTTTCTTCTTCAACTCTTGTTGTTCCTTCCTTCTCCTCCTCTTGCTTCGCTTCCTTTCCTTTCTTCTCCTCTATTTTCTTTTCCACTATCTTTTCCTTGGCATTGGTTTCTGCCTAATTTGCTTCCTCTTCCTTGTCATCAGTTATCTTATAAATTGTTTTTCACAATTATGTGGATTTATTGACTACATCCTCAATTTTGTTTTGAATCATGTTGAAGGCTCTATACTTAGGTGCAAATTTGCCACCATGTTTCTTGTTTGCCTTTATTATTTGACCCTTTGTCATGTTAGGCTTCACTTGAGCCAAGATAGATTCTCTGATATCCTTTTCCTTTTTTAGACAATAATGCCATTTATTCTCAACTATCTCATACAGTTCCTTAGGCATGGTATTGTCAAGTTCTAGAGGTGTGTTTTTAAATTCTGCCATCATGGCATACATAGATTCCTCTACTTTATTTTGCTCTTCTCTACTGAGCTTATTAAAATCAAGAGTCTTTAAATCATTTAAATTTGCACTCCTAATCTTTTCACAAAGTTTATCAATTGCAGACTTAGGAGGATGACTTACCACTCTAAATTGGTTGATACCCTCTGATTATGTTCTTTCTTCATCATCTGTATCTGGCTGAGCCACATACTTTCTTCTTTTCTTTGGCTGTTGTTGCTTATTTTTGCACCCCGCCAAAAATTTGAATTTTAAATGCTTACCCAGCCTGCCCAACAGCTAGTCCCCAGGTTTAATGTTATTTTAATGCCTGAGAAATACCAAAAATTTAAAAGATTAAAACCTTAGTGTATTTCATTTTTTCCTTCACGGGCCCGCAAGTTCACAATCATCAGATCTCAGAGGATCAATGGTCAACGCATTCTTGCATTATCAAGATGCGAGATGTTTAAATAATGCGGGAATCCCCCTTTCTGATGCATGGACAAATGATGTCACACAGGATCTTTGTCAGGCTTCAACGACAAAATACGACACCAGAGGGCACTATGGCGCTATCGAGAAATTAGTTCTTCTCGTCGTTAGCAACATAGCGCCCAATCGAAAAATGATACTATGGTGACATCAGGAAGGTGCAGGTCCTACTTCCCTTAGCGGACCATGAACGAAGATTTGTCAGACAACTGGCACATGGAAAGTTCTTATTGGTTGGTATGTTGAGAAGTTAGATCCATTTTTCTTACAGTCTGATCTTAGACACATCTACAGTAGGCGCTATGAGGAATTGCACGATATATACCCATAGCGACATAATGCCTAGACGATGCGTGGCAGGTGGGTTCGTGTTTCTTCTGTGGGCTACAAGATGAACAGGTGGTGGTTGAGTTGGCAGATCGGTTGGTGCCCGCTTCCCTGCATTCTGAGCTTTGTCAGATCTTTTGACAATGCGAGAAAGTGGGTTGTTGACGCGTGTGCCAGGAGATGTCATGACAGATGGTTGTGTAGGTCCAAAAAGTACAAGTTACACCGTCGGATCTCCCTAGATCAAGGTCTGACGCTTTCCCGCATTATGGAAATACGAGGAAATTAAACAATGCGAGAAAGCGAGTTGATGACACCTGTCTCAATTGACGTCATGGGCCCACTTTCTCACAAGGAATCGGTGGCTTGTCTTTTGTGGCAGTTGTCAGACAGGTCAAAGTACGAAGGCAGATCTTATTGGCCCATCTAATTAACCAGGTATGCAGTCTTGCACAAATTTTGATCATCGTCAGATCTTCAAGGATTGAGGGTTGGCGTATTCTCGCATTATCAAGGTGCGAGGAAGTTATATATTGTGGGAAAGTGGGTAGCCGCCACATGTCTCTGTAGGACCAATTTCTCTATGAATCGCCAGTTAGGCGCCATGTGTTGCCAGGTGTGGTACAAATTGCTGAGGTGACGTCGAGTATGATGGGCTCGGAGCAAGAACAAGCACGGTAATACAACGAGTCTTCACGATCGTCAGAATTTAGGAAGATCAACGCTGGGCGCTATCTCGCTATGAAGAAGTGCTCAGAGGATACCCGTAGTGACATAGCGCCTAAGTGATACATGTCCCAGTGGGTCTAGTGCGGGCAGTAATAGTTAGTGGTTGGCAGTTAATGTGGCCGTCACGGTCAGGGGTTAAGAAGTTGGCGTGATTAGTTAGAGAAGGAAATGGTCAACTCGGGAAGACTCTAATAGGTGGCAAAATGAAATAAACTGGTTGGTCCATGTGGCTCATCCTGGTGCCAGGGTTATGTTGACCTGTTGATCATGCTGATTCACGAACTAGAAACATGGGAGATTAGGTTTTGCTGCGCGATTTGATCTTTGCGATTGATTCCAACTACTAGAAGTGAATTCTGAACGATGAAAGAATGCTCCATCGCCCCCCAGTTGATCCATCTACTTGGTCAGAGCACAATTATGGCACCATTTCTGTCTTCTCAAGGCATTATTTGACATAAAAAGATAAGATTTTCTTCAGATCCCCATGATTGTTCCTTACAGGACTTAATGGCAGTGGTTACTGGATAGTTTTGGAGGGAAATATTAGTTATGCCTGAACTATAAAGGCAAATTTTGTAGATTTTGTTCAGATCGATCCTTCTCTGAATTTTCTCTGTCGTTGCTCTGCAATTTTAGTGTAAAAATTCCCTTTGCCTCTGAATTGAATGATATTCTACCTTATCTCCTTCAACCATTGGTGTGAAAGTGCAAGAACTCTTTACCTCTCATTGATGTTCTATAGAAATCTGTAATCTGCATGACTGTATCTCCTTAGATCTATGAATGATAATATAAGTGAATACCCCTTTCCTTGTGTCATCCATCTTGGGTTTTTTGATCTGCATGTGATTATTAGATTAAAGCAAGTCTGAATGTGTAATATCTTTAGTTTCATTCCGGTTCAATAGTGCATATATGGGCAGAGATTGGTCTAAGCACTCTATTTTGGTGCATCACCTCTTTAGATTAGATTAGGTAGATTTTCTTTCATGCTCTCCTTCTCCCTTTTCCTCTCCAAGAGTAGTTAGGTGCATCTTGATAGTAAGAGGAAGCCGACCTTCTCCGGAGACTCAACTTCATAGTTCAAGTCCCACAGCTTGGAGGTTGTTTCCATGTTTCACTAGGTTGTCCTCATGCATAGGCTTTGGACAAGGGTGCAAACCTAAGTGACAATAGTTTTTGGCATGCCTGATGGGACAACATCTCATAAAACTTAAGGCCTACTAGTGTCAAAAGGGAAAATTTCAAGATCAATACCGAGGAGATAGTACTGGCTTCAATGTTTAAGCCTTCAAGAGGCTCATTCTTCAAAGTACTTGGCAACTTTGAGCTTCAAACACATATTTGGTTCCATACCAAAGTTGCAGTGATTCATGCCCAGAGCTGAAACAAGGGCATCTTCTAGAGGTAAGTTTCAGTATCAAGAACTTTCATTTTCAAACCTTAGAAGAAGGAGAACTAGAATATCTTTATCACCAGTTAGGAGTGCAGTAGTAACAAATACACCGACAAGATCTATCTCTACTCCTCCTGCTATTAGATCTTAGCCTCGACTGCCATCAATACACATCAATAGATCACTTGTCTATATGGCATTTCCTAGAGCTCATACTTTTGCCACCTTTAATGGTGGGAGCCCTCTCTTATTAGCCCAAAGACATGACATACCAGTAGCTGCACTCAAAAGTATACTAGATTTTTCTGGTGAAACTTCTATTTCTCCTTCAGAACACATTCAAGAGGTTGCAAATGTCTGCAATATCCATGGTATTATAGAGGATGATGTTGTAGTTAGGCTCCTAACCTCATCCTTGAAAGGAAAAGCACTACAATGGTATAGAGGTTTAGCTCATGGTTCTATAACAGATTGGGATGGATTAGGAGTAGGATTGTGTAAACATTTTGAGGATAAAAGTGACTATTTGTCACTTTTAGAACAATTGACCACTATAAAAAGAGCCCCCCATGAATGTATGACTGATTTTAATTATAGATTTCAAAAGACATGGGATAGAATACCTGCTTCAGTGAAGCCTACCCTTGGTAATGCCTTCTTGCATTATCTTAGAGCTTTTAATAGCGATATTGCCACTACAATCCAAACTATGGGAGGAGATACCTTGCCTAATGCTTATGACATAACAATAAAATCAGAGAACATCCTAATACAAGGAGGTAAACTAGCTCCAAGGCCTCCTATGCCTTTCTTCCCCAATGTTCCAAATCATCAACCAGCAATGGTTCCCCTTCCCACAACTTCTACATCTTAATCCCTTGTCCCAGTCCCTCAAGCTTCCACATCTTCAAATGGGATAGATGAAATCAAGTAGATGATGCAATCTCTGATGCAAAACATGTACAAGAGAGAGAAGAGCCTAGAGAAAAGATTGCAAGATCAAGGAAAGAGGCTAGAGGATAATTTCTCTATGATGCAGAAAATGAGCAACAAGGTGGTGACTTTAGAAAGACAACAAGCTCAAGGTAGTAAGCCTCATCAATTGCAATATCAAACTCCAAGCAGTGGTAGGCCTCCAAATCCTAATGATTGGAACAATTCTTTTGATCAGAGTAGGAAGGGTGGCCATTCTTCAACCTCAAGTGTAAACCAAAGTAGGGCCATAGTCCCTCAAAACAACATGGCCCAAGATCAGGATTTTTGTCCATCCTGTAACTACTGCTATGCCTATTGTATGTGTCAGAAGGCTGAATCTTTTATGGCTTTGGCAGTCCAAGAACCTGCAGCAAAACAATCATACAAGGAGGACCAATTTAAGGATGCCTCATATGTGCAAGGACAGGGTGATTTCTCTTTTATGAATCATTAGATGGAGGAGCATTGTAATGTAAACTAGGATTCCATTGCTCATAACACTAGAAGCAAAAGAAGAGCTATGGAAGATGCTATTCCTCCTCCCAATCAGGCCTCAACTTCAAATGCAATATCTCATGAGCAAGCAAAAAATAGCCAATCAAGTACCTTTCAACAACAAAGGCAAAATCATGGCAGAAAGGATGCAAGTGATCCTCAAGCTATTCCATCTCAACTTCATACAATTGCAGCTCCCAAAGTTTCTACCAAAGCACCTGCTATGCCATTTAGTGTGGTAGAGCAAATGAAGAAGACAAATGTGAATATCTCCATGTGGGATGCTATTGCTACTATACCCATGCAAAAGAGGTTGTTGCGGCAAGAATTGGAAAGAATTGAACCAAAGGATCAGACACTTAGCATGGAAAGTGCCACAAGCCTAGTAAAACCATCAAGGGAGGTAGAAACAAGTAAAAAGGTTAGACCTCCTCCATTCTATGTTTCTCTAATTATAGGGAGCAAGCTAGTCCATAATTGCATGATTGATTCAGGGGCTAGCAGTTCAGTTATGCCTAGGTGTGTTGCTGATGCTTTAGGAATGAAATACGAGCCCATTGTTAGGGATGTATTACAGTTGGATAGTAGTACTGTCAAGACTATAGGGATCCTTAGGAATGTGGAGATGGCCTTACATGCATGCCTTGGTTGTATTGTGACCCAAGATATCTCTATTGCTGAGGTGAAGCCATATTTTGCCATTTGTCTGTCAAGAGATTTTACTGCCCAAATAGATGGTTACATATCTTTTGATTGGTCATATATTTTTTTTAAAACAAGATATGGAGCCAATGCTTCAATTAGAGCAGAGCCTCAAGCCCTCCATCATACTAAAACCTACACCCCTAATTCCATCAACATGAATTGCCCTATCCTAGAGATGGATGAGAACGACATAGTGAATGAGCCCACCACTTCCCTAGCATAGATACCTAATTTTTTCTTGGATGAATGGGCTGATGCATATCAATTTGATTCTACATCAAAAATCCTTGAGACAGGTCTCAGTACATATTGTATATTGGAAAAAGATGCTCTAATCCCCAATCTTGGGGTACTAAAGAAGATATGAGTGGGCTATGGAGTATGTACTTTGATGGATCAAGAAATAAAAATGGATCAGGCGATGGTGTGATGTTGGTTTCTCCTGCACAAGTAAGATATTACTTCTCCTTTAGGCTCCAATTCAGTTGCACTAACAATGTAGCTGAGTATGAATCCTTGATTCAAGGTCTCCTACTTGGCCAAAAAAGAGGAATCCAAGCCTTAAGGGTGTATGGAGACAGTGAGTTGGTGGTTAATCAAGTGAGAAATCATAATACCACTAAGAATGGTTTGCTCAGGTCTTATAAACATAGAGTATGAGATTTGCTTGAGGGTTTTAATGCATTTAATATTCAAAGCATCCCTAGAAAGGAAAACAGAGATGCTGATAGACTTGCAACAATAGGTGTATCTTATGATGTGCCAGGAAATCTTGAAGAGGAGAAGAAGTAACAAATCAGAGTGGTAGTAAGGCATGCTATCCTTGATAACAACATCCATTGGTAGGTGTTTGAGTCTAATGAACAAATTGTGAGCTTCTTGCAGAATGAAGCAGAGTTTTCAGAGAGAAATCAGTCAAGACTATAGGATCAGTATGATGATCAGATCATTAACCTCAGCTCCAACAAGTTGCCTAAGGGTCTCATTACCTTAGAAAGTGTTTTTAATCCTGATGACTAAGCCAGAGGCAGGGCCATGAACCTAGCTGCTGATGAAAGTGACTACACCCCAGTCATGATTGCTGATGGGAAGTCTTTAAATATGGGTAAGGTATGTTCTGACATTGAACAAGAAAATTTTGTTCATTTGTGTCAAGAATTTAATGATGTTTTTGCTTGGACATATGATTATTTAAAGGGTTTTGACCCAAGGTTGTTTCAGCATACCATAGATTTAATTGATGATGTAAAACCAGTAAGACAAAACCAAAGACCAGTGAATCCCAAGATTGAACCCCCAATGAGAAAGGAGCTATCCAAATTGATTGAGGCCAATATAATTTTCCTTGTCAAGCAATCATCATGGGTAGCAAACCTTGTCCCTATTAGGAAGAAGAATGGGGAAAATAGATTGTGTGTGGACTTTAGGGACCTTAACCAAGCTTCCCTTAAAGATCACCATCCTCTCCCTTCTATGGAGTAGATTTTGTCCAAGGTCAGTGGTTCAAAGAGATTTTCATTTCTTGATGGATTTTCTGATTACAATCAAGTGCTGGTTAAAGAGTCTGATAGGTACAAGACTGCATTTACCACTAAAAGGGGTACCTATGCTTATTGTAAGATGCCATTTGGGCTAACCAATGCAGGTGCTACATTTCAGAAGGCAATGGAGATGGCCTTCAAAACATTGATTGACAAGTTTGTCTTGGTTTACCTTGATGATATCACTGTGTATTCAAAGAATGCAAAGGATTATTTTGATCATCTAAGGCAGGTATTCCTAAGATGCAGAGAGTTTGGGGTTTCCCTTAACCCAAGTAAGTGTGTCTTTGCTACTAATCAAGGAAAATTACTAGGACACATTGTATCTGAGCAGGGCTTAACTATTGATCCAGAGAGAATAAAAGCAATACTTGCCCTTCCTCTTCCTAAACACAAGAAAGGGTTGCAAAGTTTCCTTGGTAGGATAAATTTTGTGAGAAGGTTTATCCCTAATCTTGCTACCATGGTGAAACCTCTTACAACTATGCTCAAGAAAGGTATAGTCTTTGCATGGACCAAGGAAGGGAAGGAAAGTTTTGAAGAAATCAAGGTAGCCATAGCCTCAGCCCCTACTCTCATGAATCCAAATTTTGAGAAGGATTTCATTCTTTATACCTTAGGTGGTGAGTCAAGTATCTCTGTTGTCTTGACTCAAGCAAATGACAAGAGTGAAGAGTAGCCCATAGCTTTCTTTAGTGAAGGGCTTAAGGAATATGAAGATAAGTATAGCTATGTTGAGAAGCAAGCCCTTGAAGTCATCAAAGCTCTAAAGAAATTCAGACACCTCCTATCCCACAATAAGATCCATTTGTTAGTACCCCAATGCTAGTGTGAAGGATTTCCTTTTGAGCAAAGATATTAGTGAGAAAAGAGCTGGTTGGATTACTAAGGTGATGGAATATGATGTTGACATCCAAATCACCAAGCTAGTAAGAGGGAAAGGATTGTGTAAACAGATGTTATCATCTCAGGAACCTGATGAGGAGGCTACTATGATACTGACAGAGCAACAAGAGATGAGAAATGGTGACCCAAGGAATTGGATGGATGACATGAAGAATTTTTTATTAGGCAATGGATACCCTCAAGGATTGGATAGAACTAAAAGGAGACAGTATAGATTATAGTCAATCCCTTATGTTATAGTTGATGGTATCCTTTTTAGAAAATATTTTAATGGAGCTCTATTAAGATGCTTTGATACGGGCCAGGTTGAAAGAATGATCAAAGAATTTCATGATGGTCCTGATGGTGGCCACTTCTTAGCTAGAACAACTACAATGAAGATCATGAGGGCTGGTTATTATTGGCCATCTCTATTCCATGACTGTCATAAGTATGTAAAGAAGTGTGAAAAATGTGCCTTTTCTCTGGCAAACAAAGGCTTACAGCTCTTCCCCTTCATCCTATCTAGGTAGATCAACCTTTTGCTCAGTGGGGATTGGATTTCATAGGCCCCATTAATCCTCCTTCTAGTTCAGGTCACAAATGGATTCTAGCTGCTACAGATTACTTTACCAGATGGACAGAGGCAGTTGCATTGAAGGATGCCACTGAATCTTCAGTTGTTGAGTTCCTTGATGGAATTGTGACCAGGTTTGGTGCCCCTTCAACCATTATTTCAGATAATGCAAAGTCTTTTTTTGGAGCTCAGATTTGTGCATGGGTAGTTCATCATAATATCTATTTAAGCACATCCTCAAATTACTATCCTCAGGGTAATGGTTTGGCTGAGTCCTCCAACAAGAACCTAATCAAGATCATGAAAAGGACAATAGAAGATAACCAGAGGTGTTGGCATAAGAAACTAAGGACAACACTGGGCTGACAGAATAACACCTAAAACATCATTAAGGAATTCACCATTTGTGTTAGTATATGTTAGCGAAGCAAGGCTTCCAATTTCATTGGATTTCCCAGCCCTAGAGTTAGCTCATCAGTTGGAACTAATTGAAGATGATGCCATGACAGTAAGAGTGGCAGAACTAATGGAGCTGGGAGAGAAAAAGAATCAAGCCATGCAGACCCTAGAGACACACCAACAACAAGTAAAAAGGAGTTTTGACAAGAAAGCCAGGGTCAGAATCTTCAGGGAGGGAGATGTGGTTCTGAAATGGGATGTAGATAGGGCAAAACAAGGAAGACATTCAAAATTTGACACACTGTGGAGTGGTCCCTACCTAATTGAAAGTTGTAAACAGGCCAATGCTTTCCAGTTAAGCAGGCCTGGTGGTGAAATTCGGCCCATCCCAGTCAATGGGATCTATCTCAAGCCTTGTTTCTAACAGGGTTTGAGATTGCATGTACATAGTGTAGTTTTGTTCTCTATTTGTTTCCTATTTTCCAAGAAGTGCACGAGCACAAGTTTGTCTTTGTGAGACAACAAGTTCAGAAATTTTGAAGGTTGCAGAAGGAGTTTTGGTCTCTGGTTCTAGTTGCAGAGACAAGGTTTTTTTTTCTTTTTTTTTAGGGTTTCTCTCTCAAGGGTAGAGTTAGGGTTTCATAGTGCTCAAGATCCACATCTTTTTGAATCTGTAACCCAATGGATGCTTCAGGCCACTGGTCATATGCATAGCAGGCTCGCATCCCCTGTGAGTCACCATAAATGTTGCTTATTTTTGCACCTCGCCAAAAAATTGAATTTTAAATGCTTACCCAGCTTGTCCAACGGCTAGTCCCCAGGTTTAATGCTATTTTAATGCCTGAGAAATACCAAAAATTTAAAAGATTAAAACCTTAGTGTATTTCATTTTTTCCTTCCGCGGGCCCGCAAGTTCATGATTGTTAGATCTCGAAGGATCAACGATCGACACATTCTCGCATTATCAAGATACGAGATGTTTAAATAATGTGGGAATCCCCTTTTCTGACACGTGGATAGGTGACATCATGCAGGGTCTTCATCAGCTTCAACGATAAAATATGGCATCAGAGGGTGCTATGGCGCTATCGAGAAATTGGTTCTTCTCGCCGTTAGCGACATAGCGCCCAATCAAAAAATGATACTGCGGTGACATTAGGCAGGTGCGAGTCCTACTTCCCTCAGTGGACCACAAACAAAGATTTGTCAGACAGCTGGCACGTGGTCAGTTCTTATTGGTTGGTACGCTAAGAAGTTAGATCTATTTTGCTTGTCGTATGATCTTAGACACATCTACGGTAGGCGCTATCGCGCTATGAGGAATTGCACGATATATACCCATAGTGACATAATGCCTTGGCGATGCGTGGCAGGTGGGTCTGTGTTTCTTTTGTGGGCTGCAGGATGAATAGGTGGTGGCTAAGCTAGCAGATTGGTTGGTGCCCACTTCCCTGCATTCTGAGCTTTGTCAGACCTTCTAACAATGCGAGAAAGCAGGCTGGTGACGCGTGTCCCAGGAGATGTCATGACGGATGGTCATGCAGGTCCAAAAAGTACAAGTTACGGGCACCATCAGATCTCCCCAAATCAAGGGCTGATGCTTTCTCGCATTATGGAAATATGAGGAAATTAAACAATGCTAGAAAGCAGGTTGACGACACCTATCTCAGTTGACGTCATGGGCCCACTTTCTCGGAAGGAATCAACTATCAAATAGGTCAGAGTACAAAGGTGGATCTTATTGGCCCATCTAATTAATCAGGTATGCAGTCCTACACAAATTTTGATCACTGTCAGATCTTCAAGGATCGAGGGTTGGCGTATTCTCGCATTATCAAGGTGCAAGGAAGTTATATATTGCGAGAAAGCGGGTAGCCACCACGTGTCTCTGCGGGACCAGTTTCTCCGTGAATTGCCAGTTAGGGGCCATGTGTTGCCAAGTGTGGTACAGATTGCTGAGGTGATGTCGAGTATGATGGGCCTGAAGCAAGAACAAGCGCAGTAATACGACGAGTCTTCACAATTGTCAAATTTCTAAGAAGATCAACACTGGGCATTATCTCGCTACGAGGAAGTGCTCGAAGGATACCCATAGTGACATAGCGCCTAAGTGACACATGTCCTGGTGGGTCCAATGTGGGTAGTAATAGTTAGCGACTGGCAGTTCATGTGGCCGTTACGGTCAGGGGTTAAGAGGTTGGCACGGTTAGTTAGAGAAGGAAATGGTCAACTCAGGAAGACTCTGCTAGGTGGCAAAATGAAATAAACTGGTTGGTCCATGTGGCTCATCCTGGTGCCAGGGTTATGTTGACCTGCTGATCATGCTGATTCACGAACTAGAAATAGGGGAGATTAGGTTTTGTTGTGCGATTTAATCTTTGTGATCGATTCCAACTACCAGAAGTGAATGTTGAACGAGGAAAGAACGCTCCACTGCCCCCCAGTTGATCCATCTACTTGGTCAGAGCATAGTTATGGTGCCATTTCTATCTTCTCAAGGCATTATTTGACATAAAAAGATCAGATTTTCTTCAGATCCCCATGATTGTTCCTTACAGGACTTAATGGCTATGGTTACCAGATAGTTTTTGAGGGAAAATCTCAGTTATGCCTGAACTATAAAGGCAAATTTTGTAGATTTTGTTCAGATCGATCCTTCTTTGACTTTTCTCTACTATTGCTCTATAATTTCAGTGTAAAAATTTCCTTTGCCTCTAAACTAAATATTCTACCTTATCTCCTTCAGCCATTGGTGTGAAAGTGCAAGAACTCTTTGCCTCTCACTGATGTTCTGTAGAGATCTGTAATCTATGTGACTATATCTCCTTGGATCTATGAATGATAATATAAGTGAATACCCCTTTCCTTATGTCATTCATCTTGGATTTTCTGATCTGCATGTGATTATTAGATTAAAGCAAGTCTAAATGTGTAATATCTTTAGTTTCATTCTGGTTCAATAGTACATATATGGGCAGAGATTGGTCTGAGTACTCTATTTTGGTGCATCACCTCTTTAGATTAGATTAGGTAGATTTGCTTTCATGCTCTCCTTCTCCCTTTTCCTCTCCAAGAATGGTTAGGTGCATCCTGATAGTAAGAGAAAGCCGGTCTTCTCTAGAGACTCAACCTCACAGTTCAGGTCCCACAGCTTGGAGGTTGTTTCCATGTTTCACTAGGTTGTCCTCATGCATAGGCTTTGGACAAGGGTGCAAACCTAAGTGACAAAAACTCTTCAACAGGCTATTCACTGGCCTTCTTTTTCTCTTTTGATTGTTCCTTGGCCTTTTGTGTAGAGGCCCTTGTAGTATCCCTTGTTGCTAGAGCTAGCTTGGCTTGAGCTAGCTCAGTGACCTTCTTGGGCTTGGGTTGAGCTGTAGGCTGGGTTTTTGCCTTTCTCTTCTTTTGTTCGATAGGTGTAGGTGCTTCCTCAGCTTCTTCTTCTTTGGCACCTTCCTCCTTGTCTTCTCCCAAACCCTAGGTCAACTCTATTGGGCCTTGCCCTTTCTCTTCTTCTTCTTCACTTTCTCCTTCTACTTCTTCTTCTTCTTCACCACCTACTTCTCCTTCAATGCTTGCTCCAAATTTCTTCTTTATTTTCTTTACTATTTTATCTTTCTTCTTGATAAGAGAAGTTATCTTTAAGTCTATCTCAACCTTTGATTTGACAACATCATATGTGCCAAAATGAGGAGCCTTCTTGTCTATCTCTTTTGCAAGCAATGCTGTGATTACTGTTGAGGCTTCATCTATATCAAGCTCATATCCAAATGGCCTTAGCCATCTTACTCTTGGTATGGCTACCTAGATGTAGGTGTTGTTAATGTCAACCAAGAAGCATATGTCATTGACATGTTGCTCTACCAATGAAACTGGTATTCTCATTCTTTGCTTCATGGACTTCTTAAAATCTTCAAAGTAACTTGTCATTTGTGCCTCAAAATTATCACCCATCTGATCAATGAACTCAGTGATTTGTGTAATTGCAGTTTTGTTGAGGTTCTAATTCACCTTTCCAATAGAAGGAAACTCTTCCATGACATAGAAGAATATACACATAAGAACTGAACCAAATTTGCATTGAGCACCTTTTGATCTCCTTATAGCTCCTAGGTTTTCATTAACTTGCTGCAACATAAGTTCTGCCAGATCATAGGTGTGATCTTTCTTCACCAGTTTATATGCCACATCAATAGCTATGCATGACAGACTGTTCAATTTGCTGAATTGGTAGAATTTATGAGAAATCACTCTCACAAAAAAGTCTAGAAGAGGACCAGTGACAGTATCAATAGTCATTCCCCTCTTATTCCATTTCCCTCAAGTATTCCTTTCAATGATCTCTTTTGAATCACTGCACAGAGTCTTAGGCCAATGTAGGGTTGGGAAACCTATAACCCTAGGCACTATGCTTTTTGTGATCTTTACTGGTCCTGTTTCCATCCATAAACATCCATTGTGAATTCTACTCAAAACAATTCGTATCCATTCAGTTTTGAAACTAGTAGGGTAAACTAGGGCATTAGTCAAACCCTTCTTCTCAACTATTTGGAATTCGTCCTTTAGAATCTTGTTCTCGCACAGTTTATCATAGGCTTGGAATATTTCTAGATCACCTACTAACCTATCTTGCAGTTATAACATTTCCTCACATCTTGCACCATGAAAACCTTAGGTGGGATAATGGACAATGCGCTAGCTGGGTCTTTTTTGTAGGCGACTTCAAGTATTGACCTGAACTTGGGTTGCTTTACCTCATTGCTAACTATTTGAACCTCATGACCTTCCTTTCCCTTGGGGTTTCTTGAACTAGAGGCCATTTTACCGAACTAGGGTTTAAATATATTAAAAACTTTAATTTTGCTTAGCTCGACACTTGGTAAATACCTTTAAATCGATGAATCAATGTTGAATTATTGTTGAGATTGATGCAAATGGCTGCTAGGTTGCTAATTGATTACTTCTTCACTCTTCTCATCTTTTCTCTATGTTCAAATGGCATGAAAATGGTCAAAATTTGACCTTATATCTATTATAACCTTTCATTAAATGCTTCGTGCATATAGCTGTAAACTCGGCACTTAAAGGTTTCACCATGACTCGACTCCCATTGTATTTCATTTACTCAGATTCAACTAGTTCTTCACTTCATCAACTCCAACTATCAACTCGATCGCTATTAGAAACTCGGCATCCATTGGAGCTTTACTCAACATCCAAGGGTAACTCGACAACTTCTTCAAAATTTTACTTGGCATCTTTTCTCATGTTGATTTCTTCCTTGCAGTACTTCTTTGTCTCGAGACTGATGTATGATATAGCTTTGTATATCAATCCCATACACCTTTTCTTTCACTTAGTTGGATGAAGTGTGATCACTTGACCTCTTGGGTGAAGTGATCTCTCCATCTGATGTGATGCACTCATCTCTCTTTTTCCAAGTCTCGTTCATTTGCCCTCTTATTTGTTCAACATCAACCTTCTCTTTTCCTTTGTTGACTTCAGTCTTGGGTGCTTTTGACTTTGTTGGGCAGTTCCTGTTGATATGTCCAGTCTTCAAGCAATTGAAACATGTTGTTTGACTTAACCATCTACTGTAATTCCCTCTAAAATGTGTCCTTATGCAGTTTTCAGGAATGTGTCCATACTTCTGACAATAGTGATAGCCATACCTGGTGTTATAATCCCAGTTGTAGTGATGACCATGGTTGTTTCCCTTTGTAGGTTGATTAGGTGTCCACATAGGCTTTGATCTGTATTCAAATGCTCTATGTCCATATTTTTTGCAGTTGTAGTAGTGACCTTCAAATCTTGGTGTCCTCATGGTCTTGATTCTGCATTCATGTGCTTGATGTCCTTTCTTTTTGTAATTGTGACAAAATGTCATGTCCCCTTTTCAAATAATAAAAAAATAATAATCTTTGCTAAGACAGGCAGGCCCAAGAAAGTGAAGTTTCGGAAAAAGGGGGGGTTAATCTTTGGAAACCATTGGACTAATAAATGAAATTAGTATTAAAATATGTTTCATTAACCTCTCTTGGACGTGAGTTACAGTTATGCCCTCTTTTAAGGGGTTTGGAGGCATTTTGGGCAGAGGACCAAAACTTGATTTTGCTCATTCTTTGTTATTCTTCAGAGGCTGCCAAACCTGTGGAGAAGGAGACCCAAGAACGGGAGTTTGCAGGTTTCCAGGGAGACCCAAGAACGGAAGTTTGCAGGTTTCCAGGAAGGCTAAGGATGGGAGTTTGAAGCCATTCCATGTGCATGCTCATACAGAGTTTGCCTTTGTGCTGAACAGTGCAGATTTGTAGGTTTTCGGGTGTGTTTTTGGTATGAGTTTGGTGTTTCCAATAGAGTATTTCATATCAGTTTGGGTTGCTGCTGTATTTCAGACTTTAAGATGTTAAAATAGAGCTGAATCTATGTATTGGGATGTGATTAAACTTCTGAGATAGATTATTAGTGTTTTTGTGGTGTTTCCGGGCATATTTTGTGTAATTTCGGGAGCCCGATGAGCATAGTTTTTGTCCTACATTTTTGAGCTGATGTGTAAAGGCTATACAGATCTGGAAATGTCAATTTGTAGGCTGTTATGCTACTGAAAGTTCTGTAAAAATTTCCATTTTCAGATTTATTAATAATTTGTGAAGTTGTGAAGCTTTTAGCACTATTTTCAGCATACCCGATTTGGGGTTTCTTGAGGAATTTGGTGGATCTTTGTGATATTAGTTGTTTGATCTTAAAGATCTAATTAAAGGTTGGAAATATCATACAAAAAATCAGAAAAGGGACATTTCAGTGGTATCAGAGCCATGATCTTGCCAGCCTGAGGGTTTGTAGAAGTTTGCAGGTCAGTTTTGACAACTACCCAGATCTTGCATTTCAGTTTTGAGAACTACCCAAATCTTGCATGTCATAATTTATGATTGCATGTTGCTTCTAATCAGCTGCATGTCAAAATTTATGGTTGCATGCTACTTCTAATCATTTTCATGTTAGTTCTTGGTGAATTTGGTGGTTGTAGAAGTTTGCATTTCAGTTTTGACAAGTACCCAGATCTTGCATGTCATAATTTGGTGGTTGCATGTTGATTCTAATCAGTTGCATGTCCAAATCTATGGTTTCATGCTACTTCTAATCATTTTCATGTTAGTTCTTGGTGAATTTGGTGGTTGTAGAAGTTTGCATGTCAGTTTTGACAACTACCCAGATCTTGCATGTCATAATTTGGTGGTTGCATGTTGCTTCTAATCAGTTGCATGTCCAAATCTATGGTTGCATGCTACTTCTAATCATTTGCATGTTAGTTCTTGGTGTTTGAATAAGTTATATCCTATTGGGGTTACACTCTACTTTATCCAGAATGGACAGGTATAGTACAGAGTCTCAGAGGGAATGATCTTGGACAATTGATAGCCAGAGTCAAAATAGTAGAAAGGATGGTTATTTAGACATTCGAGATAAACTTATGAAAATAAGCCATGACATGTCTAAACACTTGGTTGAGCACCACCGTATAATGAATGACATGTTATCTGACCTAGCTAAGGTGGATAAGTTGACTGGATTTCTATTTGGCAGATTTTCTCACAGGACAGATGACACAATTCCCAAGAACTTGCATGAGGAGTTTGAGAAACTAGCTGATAGCCAGGTAGAGGTCTCAGATTCTACTCTGCCATAGGAGGTGGTGGGAAAGGATATTACACAGATTGATAGTAACGGTCAACTTGATACTCAAATTGAGACAATTGTTTACAGGTTGTCAAAGGGTGATGCCACAGGTATTCAGGATGGTATAGTTACAACAGGCAGTGACTACAGTGTAGTGGGTTTAGATGATGATTATGAGGATGTTGTTGTGCAGGATGGTGAGATACCTGGTAGAGATGAGCAAACATTGAGCATTCATGACTTTGCTGAGAAAGAGTACCAGGCACAGTTAAATGCTTCATCACATGAGGTTGAGGCAGGTAGTACTTCACATGATTTATCCCGCCAGCTGAAGGTGAGTGAAGATAGTATTTTGACTTAATTATCTCATCATGATAGGTATGTGGAGTTAGTTGGTATTGGTCATATTACTCAAGTGAGGATTTTTCTTGAGTTACCAGCTGATTCTAGTTTACAGATATGGACTCAAGATTGTTATATTGGCATTTGGGATTCAGTTGACAGGAGATCTTTAACACTTTTGGTAGCAGTGTTTGTTTGGGTGCTATCATGGATTTGATTAGCAAATTGCACGGTGTTGTCTTTTCTTGTGCTAGCAGCTTGTCCAATGTTGGTATTAGTTTTTATACACCGATGTTGGGCTTTGTTCATATATCCAGTCGACCATACTTGCTAGAATGTGTTGATGATATTTCATATTTGGCAGTGTGTATAGATGAGTCCCAGGATCATATTGGCATTGATGACATCCAAGAGGATGCAGTGGGCAATTTTGAAGACTTAGTTTCCTTGGGTATAGAGGAGTTGGACAGCAATGCTAATGTTTTTGATACTCCGTATGTTGATATGAGTTTTAGATTTGATTCACAGGATATGGATGGTAATACTCTAGAGACTAGTAACTTTGAGGATACTCCTTTAGACAGTGCATCAGAGGAGGTTTGTAGGAGACAGTCAAGCCAGTGGCATCATGTGTCTAATCAGTTGAGAGTTAGTGACCAAGACATTGCTATCACTTGCCAGCATTTCGATGCTGCTCGTCAGTTGTTAGCAGTTTATGGACGGGGTTCTCCTACTAGTGATGAGCAGGGAGGCAATTATCTTTCCTTGACAGAGATCCACTCTTTATGGGAGGCTATTCAGATTTTGAGACAGAATTATATGCAATTGGTAGCTGACAGAGATTATCTTATGGAGTGGGGCAGTACAGCATATGATGCATTGTTGGCCAAGGAAGATGAGGTGAGTGAGCTTACTGAGCAAATTGAGGTGACTTCTGAGATTCTTGAGAGTACACAGTTGGCTTTCAAGGAGTCACAGTTTCATTTGGCTAAGGCGACCATGGAGTTAGAGTGGCTACAGTCTTTACCTGATTCTATACAGTCACAAGCTATGGTGTTTGGTGATCCGAGGATGTCCATGGCCGAGATTTTTAGAGACAGTGGAGATGGGGATGCATCCATTCTTGATACTAACATTGGAATATCAGGTTCATTCCCACTAGAGTTAGGTTCAGTTGAGGTGGGTGTTGTAGCAGATTGTTGTATGCCTGACATGGTGGTGGCCTCTAGTATTGATGGCACAGAGACTAGAGATTTATCAAAGATCATGTGTGATGTTGGTGAGTCGGTAGTTGGCATGGTTCCTACTAGTAACACTACTCCCTTGGTGATATCTTCGGAGGTAGTAGTTAGTTCCAACATGGTTAATGATCAATTGCAGTTAGTTTCATCTGGATTACAGTCTGAGCCATTGACTGAGATTGGTGCATTCTATCGGCATTACACTGTGAGGTATGCTCATCAATTTACCTTTGATGACCATGTTGATGAGATAATGATACAGAGATGTACTTTGGTTCCTAGTGCTTATCATCAGTTATGGGACAATTTGATTCCTCAAGATGAGAGTTGTGATGGGCATGACATGGCGATAGGTTCTATAGTTGACAGCTTGATAATACATGACTTAGAGCAGGAGTTTCAGAGTGATGCTTCAGCGGGTGTTGTTATTGATTCTACTCCTTTGGCTATGACATCTCCTGACTTAGCTGGTGATCAGTCACAGTGGGTTGTATCACTTGTTCATGGTGAGTTGTTGACTAAGGTTGGTTTTTTTTATCAACATTATATTGCGAGGTATGTACATCAGTTAGCATTTGATCCTTGTGTTGAGGAGTTGATGGTAGGAAAATTTGGTTTGGGTTCCATTTCTTGTTGTTCATCTTGTGATGGCTTTTCACCATCAGGGGTGCATGGGAGTTATGGTTATGAGACAGTGGCCGATGATCTACAGAGTTGTGTTGATTGCAGGAGTTGTACAGTGTGTGGATTCTCCATACTTGGTATAGTTTCATATGAGAGCATTCACCATTGTTGCAGAGTTGGATTGTACATTTCGTATAGGCCAGTGGGATGCGTTGACAGTATTTATTGTGTTGGCAGTTTGATTTTTCCACTTTACTTGGGTTCTGATGTTCTAAGAGTTTGTGTCTCATGGGTTTTTGATTGTGGTAGTGATGATTTTGGAGTTTCATTGAGCTATAATTGTCAGTTTGATTATGGATTCCTCTTGGTCATATTGCAGAGGATATTGCAGGAGCCTGTGTTAATTGGTAGTAGTATAGTTCATGACTACATTTGGAATCCAGGTGGATTGATTGGTTTATTGTTCAGCCATTGCTTGAGGACAAGCAATGTTTGGGGAGGGGAGGACTTGTCATGTCCCCTTTTCAAATAATAAAAAAATAATAATCTTTGCTAAGACAGGCAGGCCCAAGAAAGTGAAGTTTCAGAAAAAGGGGGGGTTAATCTTTGGAAACCGTTGGACTAATAAATGAAATTAGTATTAAAATATGTTTCATTAACCTCTCTTGGACGTGAGTTATAGTTATGCCCTCTTTTAAGGGGTTTGGAGGCATTTTGGGCAGAGGACCAGAACTTGATTTTGCTCATTCTTTGTTATTCTTCAGAGGCTGCCAAACCTGTGGAGAAGGAGACCCAAGAACGAGAGTTTGCGAGTTTCCAGGGAGACCCAAGAATGGGAGTTTGCAGGTTTCCAGGAAGGCTAAGGATGGGAGTTTGAAGCCATTCCATGTGCATGCTCATACAGAGTTTGCCTTTGTGCTGAATAGTGCAGATTTGTAGGTTTTCGGGTGTGTTTTTGGTATGAGTTTGGTGTTTCCAGTAGAGTATTTCATATCAGTTTGGGTTGCTGCTGTATTTCAGACTTTAAGATGTTAAAATAGAGCTGAATATATGTATTGGGACGTGATTAAACTTCTGAGATAGATTATTAGTGTTTTTGTGGTGTTTTCGGGCATATTTTGTGTAATTTCGGGAGCCCGATGAGCATAGTTTTTGTCCTACATTTTTGAGCTGTTGTGTAAAGGCTATATAGATTTGGAAATGTCAATTTGTAGGCTGTTATGCTGCTGAAAGTTCTGTAAAAATTTCCATTTTCAGATTTATTAATAATTTGTGAAGTTGTGAAGCTTTTAGCACTATTTTCAGCATACCCGATTTGGGGTTTCTTGAGGAATTTGGTGGATCTTTGTGATATTAGTTGTTTGATCTTAAAGATCTAATTAAAGGTTGGAAATATCATATAAAAATTAGAAAAGGGACATTTCACAAAAGCTTTCATTTTTAGGCTTATCATGCTAATGACCATTCTTGCTCCTGCACACATTAGAGGTATGTCCCTTTTTACCATAGAAATGACAAGTAGGTTTAGTATTCTTACCTTTTTTACTCATTTCTTCCGCAGTCTTGGATGATTCTCCTTGTTCAGTGCTGATGTAACCAAGTCCTAAAGTGTCATTACTAGCCCTTGGTGATTTTAGTAGTTACTTAAAGTACTTGATAACCTCATTGGGTTTGCTGAAGCTTTTTGCTATCTCCTTTTCTCTTTTCAATTCATTTTGCAGTTGATCATTTTGTATCTTCAGCGTATTGATTTCAATGTCTTTCATATTTAGTGCATGATGAGAATTCATCATCTGGCTTAAGGTGTCAAGCTACATGTTTGAGATTCTTTCAAACTCAATTGTCTTCTCCTCCAGTCTATTGGTAAGATTTCTCTTGTCATCTTCTATCATGGCCTTGTCTTCAATGGCTCTCTTCTTTTGTTCAGTCACTTCACAAAGAATTATGGCTTGTGATTCTTGTTCAAGCTTGAGTATTCTGATTTCTTCAACTTGTGCTTTGTTTTTCTCCATTAATTTTGCTATTGCTGCATCAAATTCCTTGGAATCTCCATTGGAAAATACTTGTGTGGTATCAATCTCCTTGTAGTGTATGTCATTTTTAGCTATGGCTATCTCCTTTCTTCTTTTTAAGGACTTTCTCAAATTTTCTTTGGCTTCTTCCACTTTGTGTAGAGCAAGGTGTACATCAATCACCTGACTGTCTATAATCTTCCCAAGTTTGAAGACTTCCATCTTCAGATCTTTTCTCTAAGCTGTTATGCTTCTCCTTGTGAGAACCAGAGCTCTGATACCAATTGTTGGAATGTTCAAAATGGGAAGAGTACTTCTGAGAGGGTGGGTGAATTAGAAGTATCACACTTTAACCTTTTCAACTTCTTTAAAACATATAACTAAAAATAAACTGCATGCATGTAAACATATTGAATGAACATAAAGTTAACACATGCACATAAACACATGACACCAGATTTGGTAACCTAGAAACCTTCCAGGAATAAGAAGGTAAAACTAGGGTGGAGATGATACCCACAAAAATCACCGCAGCAATAAATGTTTGACCACTTCTGATGGTCTACCCTATGAAAGGCCTGCCCTGTTAAAGGCTTTACACTGTGTCAATAGTGACCTGGTTAGAGGATTTACAAACACTTTACATGAAGTGTCACCCTGTTAAAGGATTTACAATAGGCTATTAAACCCACCTAATACAATAAGATTTTCAATCACCTTCTCCTAAAGGTTCTCCCACCTAGCTGTTAAGATAACCTATCAATATAAGATTTTCAACATCTAATACAATAGCAAGAAAGTATTAGAAACCTTTGACCTGATTGTTCACAATATCCAATTGTTGAATTTCATGCACTTGATTTGCTCGTTCTGATCTTGATGCTCTGAGATCTGATATCTCATCGTGTCCCTTATTCCTTGTACTATTTTGATCAACTAGATATGTAATTGTTGCTCTTTTCCTCTAAGTCTTTCTCACTTCACTCTGAATTTCACTATAGTTTACCCAAACTACAATGGATTTTTTGACCTCCTTTTAAAGATTGTAAAGACTTAGGGTTAGGTATGGATCTATGATCCATATTGAATCTTAAGTTCCCTCTCATTCCTTGCATTTTTCTTATTAGTTGCATGCCTTCTCTCCATTTTTTTGATTGGCTGCATGCTGATCGCATAGGAAATGAAAAAGATTCATCCTTATCCTTATCTTCCTTCGAAATCCTTCTATGTTGGCTCCAAAAATGGTTTACATTTGAGTTTGTGAGGGCACAAACTCATATGCTAATTCTATGTTACTTGGCACATACTAGACTATTAGTGCTCAACACATTTGTTCCTGGATTGCAAGGCACCTATTACATTCTGTCTTGCTCAGTACCTGTATAATTCTGCCTCACTCGGCATATGAAGCATTTTGACTTTTTCTGCATCAACTGTGACTCGACACCTATATATCACTCAGCATCTATTGCTTACTCGACACCTGTTGGAATACTGGCTCGACACACACTGTGACTCGACATACATAGTGTACTCGACATCTATAGTGAAATTAGTTAAGTGTGATGACATTCAAATGTCAAAACTATTCTAAGACCAACACATACAAGAACACAAAGAATAAATACAACCATACATAATGTAATATGTGAGCTATAGAATCTAATAAGAGTGTATTTAATCAGTAAAGGGGTTGTCCTAATTGAATGTCTTAAGAGGAAGTATTAGGGGAGGTCATAAGGGGAAAGTTCTTAGAATGGGATGTCTTAAGTGGTTGTCTTAAGGCGAAGTCTTATAGGGAGGTCATATAAGAGGAAGTCTTAAGGGAAGGTCATAAGGGGAACTCCTAGAATGGGATGTCTTAAGGGGTTGTCTTAAGGGGAAGTCTTAAGGGGAGGTTCTAAAGGGAAGTTATAATGGGATGTCTTAAGGGGTTGTCTCAAGGGGAGGTCTTAAGGGATTGTCTTAAGGGGAAGTCTTACTTGGGGAGGTCCTAAGGGGAAGTCCTAATGGGATGTCTTAAGGGGTTGTCTTAAGGGAAAGTCTTAAGGGGAGGTCCTAAGGGGAAGTCCTAATGGGGTGCTTTAAGGGGTTGTCTCAAGGGGAAGTCTTAAGAGAAGGTCCCAAGGGGAAGTCCTAATGGGATGTATACATATATATACATCAAACCATACACAAAATATAAATACCAATACATGTTCATGAAATTTGTACCATATATCCAAGATCCATGATCACATGTATATAAATTTATAAAACATATATCCAAAATGATGTGTATGTAGTAAATATGAAAGTATGAGAGCTGTATATAGAAAATAAGTACAAATAGCTGAACTAGACCTCCACAAACATTGTATTGTTAGGATCCTCTCTATTTTTAATTATCTCTAGAATCTTTTCATGTTCTTCAATAAACAGTTTCCACTTTTGAGTTCCATGACATCCTCTTCTTGGTATTGCATCAAATTGAAACTTTGCCGCTATAACATGGTTATTGTATTGTAAAACCTTTCTCCAGCCATGTATTCAATAAATTCAATACCACTGTTGGTTATCCTATTTTGTTGATAATATGTTCCTTCAAAAATAACCGATCCAATTGGATATGACTATCCATCAGCATCTATAGCTCCTTCTAGCAACTTGTGTTTTGCTTTTGTGCATCTTAGAAGATAATAGTCTACATTTTCTACATTATTTGCTAAGGCTTGGACAAAAAAAATATCTCCTGCATGTACATAAAAATAGACATGTTTATAAAGTGAAAACTTTAATATATATAAAAGTTTATTTTAATGAACATACATGTGTGTCATGTGTGTGTGTGTGTGTGTGTGTGTGTGTGTGTAATACATGCCACTAACCTGCCATAACTAAATCAGAAACACGTTCATACTTAGCTAAATATCATGAATGTTAATGTCAATTTCAACATCTTCAAAAGGAGGCTTTCTGACTATGTCCTTCAAATCCCAATGTGAAACATATCCATTCACAATATTTTCACATACATTCATTGGATTTTCCTTCATCCAGTCATCACAAAAACATGATTTCTCTCGTACTCTGGAGGTTTGTGGTGTCCTATAGTCACCACTTGATGTAAACTTCTAATACCAGAAATCGTTTGGCAATTATAAGGATTAGATCGATCTATATTTGAACATACAAATATGGATAATTTAATTAAAAAATTGAATGATAAGAATATACACATGTGTATTATATCAAATAAATAAATATATAATATTTACCTTTCACTTTCCAAAAATAGTGCTTATTGTATTTAGTATCTTGAGTAACAAAATGATCTTTGCACCATTCAACAATTTCATTCACACTCTCTATCCTATTACTTGAATGTGTAACATGCATGTATATATAATTTAAAATACATTAAATCTATGTGTGTGTGTGTGTGTATAAATAAATAAATAAATAAATAAATAAATAAATAAATAAATAAATAAATAAATAAATAAATATATATATATATAGAGAGAGAGAGAGAGAGAGAGAATCTATACATGTATATATGTTATAAGTAGATCAAGAACACACTAAATGTATGTACATATGTACCTACAAGTTCATGTTGTCAAAGTGTGCGCTTTATACATGCTCCTGATCCATCGTGCTCCCCTTTTCCATGTCCACTTTCAAAGAACTTCCACAAAAACCTAACATTGCTTCTAGCATGTTGCATGGCTAACCAATTAAATGCTTTTGCATATTTAAATTGTCCTGTGACTTCATGAAATGAGATTATTATAAATCAAATTGAAATACGTGTACAAATCAATATAAGTTTTAAATTTAAAGTTAAATAAAAATGTACACATACATACACTAACCTGCATAACCATAGGACTAGATCCATTGTTCTAAAACATTTATCCACGATTTCTAAGATCTTCGAAGAACATTGCAAAACAATGAGAGACATAGCTCCTATCATGAAATCTATCATCACTAATATAGAAATGAACCTCCTTGATGATAATGTGTTCATTTTCCTCTGAACTTTCTATTTCATCCACCTCAAATTGTGCATGTCAATAAGCCACTTGCACAAATATTGCAACTTGTTTAGAATGAAAATATTTCCCTTGAAGCTCTATTTGAGGTGAAAATGTATAGTTCTCAGAGAAATCTACAACTGAAAGAATACAACCAAGTGGAAAATAATTTTTTGAATCATGAAATTGTTTAGCTTGCCATCATGCACCATGACAATGTTGGATATGTGGATATATCAATGGATAGAACTTGTTCATAAACTCATCATACCGCGACTCACTCTCCTTCAATACAATTTTTTTGGATTCAACTCCTATCTTATTTTGGTATCTCTCATATTCATATCCAATCCATGAAATTGGTGTCGATTCATTAATATTCACAATTTGTAGTGGAAATTGAGATAAATCTCCATAATCCGGACATTGATTTATGATGCATTGTACTTTGAACTCATCTGAATCTTCTAATTTATCATATAACATAGACTTCACAAATTGTGATGTACTACTAGGGATGATCAGATTTGGATCAAGTACTGCCATAACTTTTTTATATGATTGCAAGTGTAGACCAAATTCAACATGGTTTCAACAACAACAAGTTTCACGTATCTTATTTATATGTACAAAGGAAGGACATAGGATCTCAAACATTCTCTGATATATTTTCACATTTGAAAATTCTTGCTTGAATGTTTGAAATAATTCACTTTGTGTTATATCCATAAAATGTTTTGGATGTTCAATTTTTTCCCCTATCTCTTGATATTTAATTTGTATAGTATCACGTCTATTGAAAGAAACATGATACAATGTGGTCCAAAATTCAATAACCTGTCTTTTTCCATCTTCAAAAATTATGTCTTTTTGAGGAACTCTACAATTATTCACCCAATCATTCTCAATGTTTTCATCTAGCATATTTCTCCTCCTAATGTATCTTTGAACAATATTTCTAGATATATGTCGTAAATAAAAAATTGCACGTACTTGTTTTCTATGTGCCAACTTTCTACTAGATATAGTAGTCATCAACACTCTACATGCAGTGCTCAAATTGCCTCCTCAAGTTGTGTTGTCAATTTTGTTATAAGCTGTTTGCAAATTTTAAACTATTGTTTTATTAACATTATGCACTTGGTTTTTCCTATTATCAACACCCAAAAATTCCAAAATAGGCCTCATATCTTTTCTCCTAAATAACTTGACAAATAATTGTGCCTTTCCAAATATACTTTTGTTTTTGAAATATTCATCCCACATGTTTTGGCAATGCTTTTTAATAGTGTTATTTTTTACCATTTCTATAGCTGGAATTTGACTAAAAAGTAGGTCCTCATCCAAATCCATCAAATTTCCTACACCTGATAATACGTTTCTATCTGTAAGAATTTGCCTTAGGGAACAATTCACCCAAGAACTAAGAACTCAACACAAGTGCAACTGTAGACCAAAAAGAGTATGATCAGAATATTGAAATGTATTTGATTCAATATGAATGAAAGTACACTAGGAGTGCCTATATATAAAGGCCTTTGAGATGCATCTTGAATGCCTAGGAATCAACATCATGATAAGTCATACAACTAGCCACATGTCCACCAGATATGGTTATCCTCCATTAAGCACAGAAGTAAGTGCAATGATGAGAGGATAAGCCTACAATGGTGCAACACACAAATTTATGTTGTAGACAACATGTGCTAAAAAGGGAGTGTGGATAACTGTGTTGTCTACATGACAACTCAATGAATGATGCAAATTGAATTAGAGTTATGCACTTCTGTGTTTTCAACATGACAATTCATAAAGGTACACAAATTCCTAAGTGTCTCACAAAATAAATAATAAAATAATGCAATATAATAAAATAATGCATTAACCTACATAAAATTAAGTGAGTGTAAATAGTAAATATGTATTTACACCAACACTATCATTAGAACTACCAATTTGTTCATCTTCATGAATCTCGTCCTCTTCATGAATCTCATCTTCTTTATTAACTTCAATAGGTTGGTTTTGATTACGTTTTGTATGACCTTTCATTTTATCATCCCTTATTCTATCATATTTCCTTGATCTAACCTTTTCAATACCCATTCAATACTTTGACCTATAGGAAAATATTTTAATTTAGATTCCACTAGAAATATATTTCAATACTTCAATATAGAGTACATAAAAATAACTAGGTGAAAAAATAACCTTACTGATAATCCTTTGTAAATGTCGTTAAACTCCATGAAACAATTGATAAACACAACTTCAAAAATTAATTATTTTTGAAAATGCTCCTTTAAATTTTGCAATTTACTTTGCAGTTATTATAAATTGAAATTAAAATCAAATTATTTTATATGAAACCACCAATGTAACCGCTAGCAATTTTTTTGGGCCGATAGGGGTTACGATCAAAATCGTCACGACTGAAAGTGGTTCATCATAACTATCTATGTGTCATCCTAAGTGGCAGCCACACAAGCAAAAGATGCAATTTCTCAAAACTTTTCACTTTCAATACTAATTTCTCCATACAAAATGAAGTTTTTCCAAAAATTAAAAATACCCTTTTGAAGATCTTAGATTACAGTCACATAAATTTTGTAGTATTTTGATTATTCAAAATATGTTATATTTATAAAATATTACAAGTAGGTATTTTACGATTCAACAAGATGTCTGTTCAAATTTAAAAAAATAAATAGTAAATCATGTTCAAAAAATAAAAACTTTGTGTACCTCTAGAGAAGAGAGTCATCTTCAAAAATATATAATTTGTTTTAAAAAATATGTAGATTTGATAGAAAAAGTTTGGTGGGAAAAAAAAAACTGTCAATTTCTAATAACTTTGACTTGGAACACTTATAACTTGAAACATATAAGTCCAAAATCAAATTATTAGTTTTTTTCCTCTAGGTATACATGTCAACTATAACATAGTTCAAAATCAAACCAAAAAATGATCATTTGCATATATTTGTTTGGTGGGAATGAAACTCTATATTTTTAACATTTTAAAAAAATTAAAAAATAGACTTAAAATTTTTTAAAAATGATAAATTTTTCACTCAATTAAAAAATAAAAAATTACATGCATAAACTTCATCCAATCTTACACATTTCATTAGTTCACATCATCTTTAAATTCTAAATACAAATGTCCCTTTTTTGTCATTAAAGTTGAACAGTTTAAATTTTGATATCCTTTTCCTCTATAAAAGGGTGACATAGTTTTGTGATTTTACCCCATGCCAAGTATTATTGAGCATATCAAGCAAGAACATCCATCAAGATCCCACAAGCATCACTGAACACTAGTTCCATCAAGTAGAATATCAACTGAGCACCATAAGCATCACTAAGATTTATTTAGTCACTAAGCTCCTTAGGTGCAACTACAACCCAAAACTACCCCAATAATGACCGAGCATCATCTCCTTTCAAATGATTCATCCAAATTCAAGGTCAAAACCACTCTAAAATACATGATTGCCAACTACTCAAGGATGTTCTTGCATCAATTAAGGTTAGAGATATGTATAGAATTAAGCTTAGGATTATGGTCAAAATTAGGATTAAGGTTAACATTAACCTTAGTAATATGATTTGGGTTATGGTTAGGGTCAACATTAGAGCTATATTTAGGGTTAGAGAATTATTTGGTAATAAAGTTGAAGTTGTAGTTGGGTGAACCCACAATACTGTGCTACACATTTTTGGAGGAAGAAATTCCTCCAAAAAGCATACTCGCTTATTTTTAGTTAGAGAGTTTCGATAGAAACTCCCTCTATACTTTTGATAAAAAAAAAGTATATTACTTTTGATAGAAAGTCCTTATTCCCTAACTTTCAATCGAAAGTAAGCAAGGTTAAAATTAGAGCTTTTCACCCCAGACTCGTCATTTTAACTGACACAGTTTGGAGTTTTGATCAGAAGTGTAATGGACAAGGCATCTAACTCATTGATTGTCCCTCCAGGTTGGTGTTTTTTATGTTTTTGTTTTGTAATACTTTTCAGTATATTTTTTAATGTGTTTTTAAGTATTTTTAATGTATATGTGTCTCTACACACACCTCTATTATGTATATACATGCATATATACATATATATGGATAAACATGCATATATACATATGTATACACCTATATTGTGTATATGTTTTTAATGTATATATGTTCTTATGATATGTATTTAGATTTTATGATATTGCACATGTATATATGTTTAGATAAAATATGATAAATTACACGTGTATATATGTTTTTGGTGTAATATTTTATGTATATATGCATGCATATACATGTATGTATGTGTATATATGCATATATATATGTATGTTCTTGCACATATTTATGTGTGCATGTACACATATATATTGAATGCATATATACATGTACACATGTTTAGATCCACATGCATACACAGACATAGACACAGACACAGACACACACACACATACATGTGTGGGTATTTAAACATGTGTGTACATGTGTATGTATATATGCATACATATACCATAATATATACATATACATATTGTAAACCCTTGCCCTAAGCAAAATCTTATCCTTAAACCCTAATCATTGCTCTTTATTTACCTAAACCCCAATATAGTAACCCTAATAATAATAATAATTCTAAGCCCTATCCTTAATAATAATCTAGACCAATATCATAATCATAAGCCTAACAATAATCATACTTCTAACCTATGTCCTAATTCTAATCATTTCCCTAAATATCACCCAAACCTAAACCCTTTCCATGATGTATAATCTAGAACATATGTATGTCCTAATTAGTTAGACACACATTTAAATACACATGCACATATAGATTTATATCGATATATATTGATGTTTAATCTTAAACTTACACATAGAAACATCCTATTACAACCATAAGTTTCCATTTAGATTGATTAAAATAGGCACTCGTGTTCTCTAGATCTCCATCTATTGTGTCTGAGGTTAATATGTGATATATTCATTTAAATAATTAGATACTTCCTTTACGTTGTCCTATAAGACCCCTTTAAATGTATGCATGTATGAGCTAAAGACCATGACAATGTTAGATAACTAAGAGGGGGGTGTGAATTAGTTATATACAATTATCCTACAGGCCTTTGAAACAATTTAGTACAAATTCAAACTTCATAAACTTTCACAACAATAACTCGGCAACCACATTCAACTTCTCAAATCAAACTTATACCAACTTTACTTCAAATTTTTGTCTCATTGTTCCTTGTTTATACCGAGTATCAAAGTAAAAAATTAGCTTATACTGAGTTGTAGCATTTAACAAATAACATGAAAATAAACTTTACAACATATAAGCATTCACACATTTGACACAAATATTTAACATGGAAACCCGGTAAAGGGAAAAACCACTTGGGAATTGACAACCCAAAAATTTCACTCTTCTAAAGTGAGCTCTACTAGGATCCAACCTTGTTAAAGGTTTACATACACATTTTTAGTGTGACTTGGTTAGAGGATTTTAACTAAAGATCATCCAGAGCTTACTACTCCTTGTCATTACTAAAGAGTGGCCTGCTTTAAAGGACTTACAAAAATTAATAATTGATGTTATATATCAAATTTCAAAGACTTGTTAGGCCTACTTGGTTAAGGGATTTTATCTGTTACAATGGTAAAAAAGTAATAGTTAATTGATCTGCTAGGTTTGGCACTACCTTGCTTGTTCAGATCTCTACTTTGCTCGGTTTCTTCCTTCTGATATCTTTTTGGCTAATTGACACACTTTCATTTTCACTATGCACTTCCTCTACTTGATCTTTTCACTTGTATTATTCTTGGTTCACCTTGTTCTTCTTCCTTCTTTTTCAACTTTAATTCTCACATATTATTAGAAACATCAGCGAACAATGAACAACCAAAATAGTCTTGTTCATCTCTTTAAATAGCTAACTTCGTCATTCTAAATACATTAACTTCATCACAACATTACATGATTGTAGAACAATCAAACTAACATTATACTATCGTAGTCCAAGTAGTTCAAGTATCCATTGAATACCAACAATTATCAACTCTTTCATCGCCATACTTTCTTCAAATCCTCTTCATCAATAAAATGATATAGTACTCTACTAAATTAGCACAATTTCTAACCAACTGAGGCTTGACATCAATGACAACATAACAACTAATATGACTCTTTTACATACAATAACAAAAATATCAGTTGGGGCTAACAATCTCCCCATTTGGCATTGATGACAACACATAAACATAAGATTTTACATTACAAAACATCACACATAACATAATCAAATGTATGCATTGACAAAAATACAACTTTTTCAGCTCTCTGACTTTATTCTGGTTCTTTGTAATAGATTTATGCATCATGTTTACTTGGACTGTATCATCAATAACTTTTTCTTCACAATTTTTCTCCCCTTTGGGTGTACTTTTCTTCTTAGTAGCATCTTTAACAATCCTCATTCTTCTCAAGTTACCCTCTCAGACTCTCTCCCTTTTTAGTTCTTCTCTCCTTATTACTTCTTCATCTTTGTTGTTCTCTTTCTTATTACTTCTCTCCCCCTTTGACAACAACACCAAAGGTAAATATAAGTTCCAATGTAAAACTTATTAAACCTCATAGTAATACCTTGTATCTTGCATGTAATGTATACATTAGTTTCATTACAATTTCTTACACATCTTTAGGAAACATTTCCTAAAGAGTGAACTCTTGCATCAACTCCACAAAGATATATCTGATCATCCAAGAATTGATTCAACATGCATCTTTTCTTAATGAATACTAGATAGGGGAAGGATCCTTAACTTACCTCTTAGATACTCAAAATCATCCTCAGGGAATGGCTAAGTAAATATGTTTGTAATTTGTTCTTTGTATTTCACATAGTTAAGCTTCACTTGCTTCTCTTGTACTTGCTCTCTCAAGTAGTGATACTTGATAGATAAATGCTTGGCTTTTTCATGCATAACTAGAATCTTTGGTATATTAAATCAATAGTATTATCACAATAAATAGTAATAGGTTCATTAACTTCTTCTTACATTCCTTCTATGAGTTTCTTAATCCAGACAATATTAGAATAATTAATTGCAACAACAACTTACTCAACTTCAAGTAGATTGTGATATGCAACTATGTTTCTTGCTTAATCATGTAATCGATCTTTCTCCTAAGAAGAAAGTTCCACCACTTGTACTCTTTCTGTCATCCACATTTCCAACCCAATTTACAATTAGTGTAGACTTTGAGTATAAAGTCACCATCTTGTTTGTACCCTAATTCAAAATCTTTAGTTCCTTTTAGATATATGAACATCCTTATAACAACAGTCTTGTGTGTTTCCTTAGGATTAGAAGAAAACATTGCAACAATTCCAACTGCATGAGCAATATAAGGTCTACTATGCACAACATATTGTAACTTTCCCATCATTGATCTATATTATGTCTCATTTACCTTAGTAGTGGTGTCCTCCTTAGATAATTTGCATCCAGACACCATAGGTGTACTGACTAGCCTTGATTCATCAATCCCAAATGTTTTCAAAATCTCCTTAACATACTTGGACTAAGTCATAAATATATATCATCTTTTGTTTGATGAACTTTTAAGCCAATAAAAAAATTGATCTCACTGAACATAAACATCTCAAATTTCTTGCTCATTTGATCAGCAAATGATTTACACAACAAATCAATCATACCAAAAATGACATCATCTACACAAATTTCAGCAATCAACACCATGTTTTTAGTTTCACCCTTCAAATGAAAATTATTCTTTTCACTTGTTCTAACAAATCTAATCTTAATCAAATATGAATGTAACCTTTCATACCATGGTCTTAGTGCTTGCTTCATCCATATAATGCTTTTTTCAATTTGCAAACCAAGTGCCTTTGATCTGGTTTACTTGCTCTGATACTAATTATAAGATAACTGGGGGGGTTGAATCAGTTATATTCAATTATCATATAGGTTGTTTTATGTATAATTCCTCTTCAAGTATTCCATTAAAAAATATTGACTTAACATCCATTTCATACACCTTGAATTTCTTGTAAGTAGCATAAGTCAACAAAGTTCTAACTCGTTCCTTTACAAACTAATCTAGCCTTGTTCCTCACAAATTCACCATTTTAATTCATCTTATTTATGAAAATCTACTCTATTCCAATCACATTCTTACCAGCTGGTCTTGGTACTAGTGTCCATGTGTTATTTTCCTCAATTTTATCAATCATCTAGTCTTCATTATCAAGTGCAATTTTCATAGTTCTCACTTTAAAGTCAACATTTAAACATGTATTATCCTTCAATTTACTTCTTCTCATGACTCTAACACTTTTATCTCTATTTGTTCATATGAATGGTTACTTGTCATATAGTTTGCTAGCACAAGTTTAGTTCTCTGATTTCCAACATCATCTTCACTCAGTTGGGGCTCAACATCTTGCTCAGGTTGTTTTATCTGTGACTTAGGTAGTGTAGGTTGATACTCAATGGCTCTCTGTTGTTGCTCAGGCATTATGCTATAAGCATCTTCATAGACATATACAAATTTATTGTAATCATTTGGTTACTTTTTGCTTTCCTCATCCTTGCTGAAATCTCATCAATTCTTACATTTTCCCTTTCAATCATTGTGTTATTATCCTTGTTCAAACATTTATAGGCTCTTCTCTTAGAAGAATAACCAAGGAAAATATCTTCATCACCTTTTAAATCAAATTTACCATTACTTGCATTTATTTATGTACCATCTACTTCCAAATATCTCAAAATAACTCACATTAGGTATATGACCATACTAGAGTTCATTAGGTGTCATGTTTGTTCCTTTCTTTAGTTGAACCTGATTGAGATTGTAAACTATAGTGTTAATGGCTTCTCTCCAAAACATTTGAGCAATTCCTTTTTCAATCATCAATGTTCTTGTACAATCAACAAGTAATCTATTCCTTTATTCAGCAAGTCCATACCATTATGGTGTCCTTGATGCTGACAATTGTCTCTTAATACCATGGTCAACACAAAAGTTAGTAAATTTAGCATACATAAGCTCACCACCTCTATCAGATCTCAAATATTTCAATTGTTTAATAGTCTATTTTTCAACTCTAGCCTTATACCATTTAAACATATCAAAAGCATGCAACTTCAACTTCATGAACACACCTATCATCATCAAACATTATGAAATATATGTCACCATAATAACTTTACACTCTCATTAGTCTACACAAATCAATATGCACTAATTCCAAAATTTAATTAGATGTGTGTGTCTTACTTGAAAAACTTGACTTAGTCATCTTATCGAGCTGGCATTGTTTGCACATAGCATTTTCATGTTTATGCAAATTATGTAGGCCTTTAACACTTATCTTTCTACTGACCTTTGCCATATTCTCAAAATCAACACGATATAGCCTTTGTTCCATAACAACACATCTTCAACTTTTGCATGTGTCTATTGTGGGATCAAGATAAAATAGATTACCTTTTGTTTATTCACTAGTACCAATTAGATTACCATCATCATCATAGATCTTGACTTTCTTGTTTTGAAACTCTAGCTTGTAACCAGTATTATTCAACTGAGCAATACTCAACAAATTATAATTTTGTCCTTGCACCCAATATGCATCATCACATCTAATTTTTTCGTTAAACATAAATGAACCTCTGTCTTTCATTGGCCATGGAATGACATTCCCTAATTTAATAGTTCTACCATCACATTCCTCAAATTTGTCAAACATACTAAGATCTCTAGTCATATGATGTGATCATCCACTATCAATGATTCATTTACCATTCTTACTAATATGTGAAATAAGAGATTTATCATCCTCATACCTCTCCTCATTAGGGTTTTCTTTCATAGCAACATACACCACTTCCACTCCATCTTTCTCATCTTCGATAACTGACTTGGTGTGGTCTTCCTTAGCAATGCAACATGTTTTCTTCCCTTTATCCTTGGAGTCTCTATTCTTCATGTACTTGTGATCTTTCTTATCATTGTTTTCACTCTTGCTCTTATTAGGACATCTAGCAACAATATGACCTACTTCATTGCACTTAAAATGTATCAGAGGTAATTTACCTTTGAATTTACCTTTTCTTCTCAGCAACCTCCTTGCAAGAAATACTTCAATGTCATCCATATCATATTTTGATTTTAACTCACTTTCAGCTTTGCTGCTATTTTATTTGTCTAAACTACCAATGCTTAGTGAAATCTTGAAAGCATTCCCAAGTGTGCACACTCTATTATCAAAATTACTCAATTCAAATGTAGTCAAATAACCAACTAGACCATCAAGAGTAAGAATATTACTAGGAATAGCTCTGGCCTCTTGAATTGTAGAAGCTCTAACAAGATAGATAGGCAAGAGAGCTTTAAGAACCTTACAACCTTAGTATCACTAATGGCCTGTACAAAATCTTTGATTGCACTTACAACTTCCTTGATTTGGTTCACATACTGCACATCATTCTCACCTTCCTTCATGCTCATGTCGTCATTTTCTCTCTCTCTCAGAATTTATCCTCTTGCTCTCAACACATTATCATCTCCACCATGTACAAGTGCAAACTTGTCCCACATTTCTCTACCATTAGTACAATTCTTGATATCATCAAAATCACCATCATTTAGGCTAGATGAAATCTCAATCATCAAATTATTATGCTCTTTCTTCCGTGTCATCTCTTTTATAGTCATAAGGAAGGTAGGAGCAACATATGCATTTTCTAGTCAATGTAAAGTATTGTCTCCAATTCCACATACATGTAACCTCATCCTATTTTTTCACGAGGAGAAGTTCTCCTTGTTCAACTTTGGTACCTCTCTCTTATATATTTTTTGATCTTTAGCTCAACTCCCTCTAAACTTCTTTCTTCAAGCACTTAGCTCTGATATGAATTGTTAGATAACTGAGAGGGTGGGATAGGGGTGAATCAGTTATATCTAGTAATCCTACAAGCCTTTCAAACAATTTAGTACCAATTCAAACTTCATAAAATTTCACAACAATAACTTGGTAATCATATTCAACTTCTCAAATCAAACTTATACCAACTTTACTTTAATTTTCTATCTTGTTGTTCCTTACTTATATTAAGTATCAAAGTAATAACTTAGCTTATACCAAGTTGCAACATTTAACAAATAACATAAAAATAAACTTTGCAACACATAAGCATTCACACATCTGACAAAAAATTTAATATAGAAACCCTTTAAAGGGAAAAACCACTCGAGAACTAACAATCCAAAAATTTCACTCTTATGAAGTGAGCTTTTCTAGGAGCCATCCTTGTTAAAGGCTTACATACACATTTATAGTGTGATTCTGTTAGAGGATTTTAACCAAAGATCATCTAGACCTTATCACTCCTTGTCATTACTAAAGAGTGGTATACTCTAAAGGATTTACAAACATCACTAATTGGTGTTACCATATGGGATTTCAAAGACTTGTTAGGTCTACTCAATTAAGAGATTTTATCAGCTACAATGGTGAGAAAGTAACATTCAAGTGATCGGTTAGGTTTAGCACTACTTTTCTTGTTCAGATCTCTTCTTCACTCAGTTTCCTCCTTCTAGTCTCTTTCTGGCTAATTCACACACTTCAATATCCACTTTGTACTTCCTCTACTTGATCTTTTAAATTTTGTTCTACTTAGTTTACTTTGTTCTCCTTTCTTCTTTTTCAAATTTGATTCTCACACATAATCAACAACATCAACGAACAATCAACAACCAAAACTAATCTCATTCATCTCCTTAAATAGCTAACTTTACCTTTACAAATCCTCTAGATTTTATTGCTTAATCATGATAGTAGATCTCAGATTCGATGAATTTTGTCACTCAAAAAATAAAACTTCCTTGAAATTTATGCTCATATTTATCTTGCTTGAATCTCATTCATTAGATCTTCATTGCATTTCTCCAACCGTAGATCTTGTAACAAACCTTGACTTTATCCTTTGATCTTCTCAAACATTCTTTATTTTCATCAAAATTCAACCTCAAATTAATCTTTTCTTTTATTCTTCATTCGATGAACATTAAAACTTTACTCAGGAAATACATCACTTGATTAACGCTAAAATTACTCGGTTAACACTAGACTTCAACTTTGCTTTGTCAGGTTCTTGGTGGCAACTGTAGTCATTGGGTAAATATTGTTTCTCTTCTTCCACCTAGTTTCTTGGTGTAACTTGTGTAGCTCAATGAATACATGAACTTCATCACAATATTACATGATTGTAGAACAATCAAACCAAAATTATAATGTCATAGTTCATGGTCAGTCAGCTAAATACCTTAGTAATAAAGAATCAGACATCCTTCTACATTGACTCTATGACTAGACATAATCATGTATTTTCCTAAGAATAACATATTGACTTCATTTTATTTGTCAACTTGGGAGCGTAAACTTGAGATGTGGCTGCAAAGTATATGCTTTGATTCCTCTTTAAGTCATTACTACTACAACAGGAAAGAAATGTTGAAGGAAACTAAGCTAGGAACTGGAATGACATTTGCCTTAAAGCTTAGAGTAATGTTGCAAATAGTAAATCTATTTATGCACCTATGATGTAGGAATAGTTCAACGATTCTGTTATCAATGGTTGCAAAAATAATAGAAGTCTACTTTGTAAAGAAACAAACAAAGAAAGAAAATCTATTTGAAGAAAGCAATTCACTCACCAAGTGGGCCCCCTTGGATGAGTGAATTGAAAACAATCAAGTTTTAAGGTGGAAACTTGAACTCTGTATTCTATTCATTCATAATAAGATATTATATTTGATAAAAACATTATACTCTACTGAATAGAACAATCTATTCTATCTTCCTTTCGATCAAAACCAGGAAAAGATCAAAATCCCCTTTTAAGGTTATAGTAGAAATTATTTAAAGGAAAGCTTCAACAAATTCCTACTCCTACGATCACTCCATCAATGAGGATCAATTACAAATCATAAAGTTTACAATAGAAACACTATTAATTGCATTTTAACTCCTCCAAGAATATAACAAGTTGAGGAAGCTATCTTCGTTCGCTGCCATAACAAAATTCACACCATAATCTACTTATGCAGTGATTCATCAATCATTTGGTTGACTTTGACTTAGCACTAAAATGTTGTCTTCAATATGCATGACAAACACCTACAAAACATTAAACACAACAACTTCTACACACGCATTCATTTCATCATCAATGTCAGAAAAGGTATAATGTTCAAATTATCACTCTTGCAAATCCTACGGCTGCAGGAAAAAACCTACCCAAATGTAGCATGGATGAGGAAATATTTATCAACATGTAATATTCCTTCATTAAACCATAGAAAGCCATAAGATTCAAGTAAACACAACATGTCTACACAATGTATACTTCAATCTTCATGTCTTAACATATAGACAATATTTTCATATAACATAAGTTCTTTTGCTTAAATCATAGAGTCATAAAATGTTTCTTGCAAGATAATTGTTTAAAAAAAAGATAAAAGGTTCTCAAAATAATGGCCTTTTAGAGGCTCATCATTCTCCCCAACTAAACTATTGCTGGTCTCCAACAATCATGAACTTCATGATTTGGGCCTGCACTCTCCAGTGACTAGGTGTCTTTTCACCTAGCTCATTCTTCACATAATCGAAGTAACCATAATTTGTCTTGAGCATCTTCCAATTTCGAACTTCACTAGTCATGTCATGATCTTCTACATTGTCATTTACTACTAGTAGTGGCTGCAAGAGAATTGGGGGTTGATACCTTAAAGGTAACCAATGTTTACATTGATTTCTCCCCAAGTCTATGTACCAAGGAATCCTTATTGTTGGAAGAGTTAGATTTTGTGGAGAGTGGGGTTCTCTTATTTTTAGATCATGTGGCATTCTAACCCATCACTACCTTGAGGCAATGATTGATGTTTCAACATTTTAAGATAAGTGTTGTTTCGAGTCTGTAAAAGCCCACTCTTTGATTGTACTCACCTTACCATGTCCTGTAGGATTTCCCAAAATAGAAATCCAATCCAAATATGTTCATCTAGAATGTTGGACTTTCGACCTCATGAACAAGGGTGTTCTCATCTCATTCTCCCTATAGGGTGCAACTTGATGATCTTTTCTTATTTCATTTTGTATCCATGACATTATTTCCCTTAACTCCACATCGCCTACATACAAGACTGGGTTATATTCAATGTCATTAGGCACTACTGAATTGATACAATTCTCACAATAACTTTTTCAAGGCCATAGGAACAGAGGGGTTAAGACCTTCCACAATTCTTGGTTAACTTATCATTTGCAAATTATTCTTTAAGAAACAAAGCATATATTGGTGATAGCGACCTACATTCCATTAACTCAAGAACCAATCCTGTAATCTACTCAATTCTTCTCTTTAGATCTTCATTCTAATTATAACTTTGTTTCAACTGGTAGCTCTGCTCATCAATAACATGCTTTAATTTTTCTTTCTCCAAGTTCCATTGAGCTCTTTCTGATAATAGTTGTTGAAACAAATTAATTCCTACAGATAAAGGTGTGGATAGATCTGGTGGTGGCAATGGCTCATGATTAAAGAGGTCTATCCATTTAGGTACCAAATGATGAGTTTTGTTGACACTCTGCAGTGTGGAGCACCCCTTTTTTTTTTATGACAACAACTATTTCCTCTTTTTCTTTCTTACTTGATTCTGTGGCTGCTATAACTATGTGTCCAATCCTTCTTGATCTAGTTTTTCAAATACTTCTTTAACAATTTTAGGTCCAAATTCTACATAATTCTCTGAAGGGATTTCTACAAAATTTTCACTAATGTCTTGCATAGTAGGGTTTTCTTCAAATTCCTCTAACATTTTAATCTCATCAAATTCCTTATCGCTATCGATAAGCACATAATTAATACTAGACTCAGCTTTAGGTAGTAGATTTTGAGTTTTGCTCTTAGTTTCACTGGCTTTAGTTTGTGGAAATTTTTCCCTTGGAGAGGACTCCTTCTCACTGTTAGACACTTCAAAGGTAATTATGGGAACAAAGGTCTCTTGAACCCTACTCTTAGAGAGTCTTGCACATCACCTTGTGGGTGGTGTTGATAAGCATGGGGACTCTTTTGTTTCCTCCTACTCACAGGTGTTTCTATCACAGGTGCTTTAGGAGGTTTACTAGGTCTTCCTCCTCTTGGGAGTGTAGGGATTCATTATGGTTACTCTCCTCATCTAATTGTTCTAGCCTTTCTACTTTAGGTTCCAAAATTTTACCTTTGTCCTTCTTAGTGGAAGACCTATTCTTAATAGATGATGGGGCTTTAGGAGCACTAGCAACTTCTAGCTCTTTGCTTTTCTTTTTGTTAACAATGGAGGGTTTAGCCTTGTAAATTTTCTTCTTAGTTGGTTTAAGACTAGAGTGAGAGGCTTTAGGAGCATTTTTAGCTCTAGGGACAACTTTACAAAATCCTATGGATGTTCTTTCCCTTCATCCTACACCCTGGCCTCTAGGGTCAACCAACCTAGGTTCTACCTCCTTTAACTACAAGAATTCCTCCCATGACCCAATTGCTTACTTTTTTAATTCTCTTTCTACAATTAATTTTATCAAACCATGGTGAGAGACTAATTGATCACTTCCTAATGGTACTAGATAAGCTTGCTTCTTAATAATGTTAAATAGGAAGTTGGGAAGGTTTACCTATCTGTAATCATGCCATAGATGAGCCAACATCTTGAAATGTAGGGCATGCAGGTGTTTGTAATGTCCCGCACATGTGAAATACCAGATGATAAATGGAGTAGGTTGAATAAACTCCATTGGCAAGGATAGCCTCAAAGCTCCTTGTTTCTTATCAATGTCCAATGACAGGTCTTGGTGTATACTGAATTGTGCCCTAGTCATCTTCAAGTCAAACTCTTTCTCCTAATTTTTGCCTTCCTAAGGCAACCCAGTGACCTCGACTATCACCTCTGTTGGTGTTTGAAAATGTTACTGGGTTTTCAATTATCCCACTAAGAAACTGACATATCTAGGGGCAGCTAACTCCCATTTTCAACATGCCATTTCTGACAACTGGCCAACTATAAGGCATGACCCTTCTTCTACTTCAGGCTCTGCTAAACCTAGGTGGGTAGACCTCATATTCAAATGATACCGTACCAGTGCAAAAACATATCCCTGAATCTATTTACTATAGATGAAAACCCCTTGCATCTCCTAATAACTCATTAAATGACACCGATCTACAGTAGCTAAATGCAAATCTATGAATCTCATAAGCTGAGTGAGGGTTAAACTATTCTAGCTCTTCAACATAAAATGTAAAGATGATTTGAATTTGATTTGATTTTATGTGGGTGGGGAAAGTGGATGAAAACCATGTATAGACAACAACTTAATGACCCTTTAGCTGATCAGTGCCTGATCCATTGGGCAAATTCATGAATCTCCCTCATGTATTTTGGATATTTGATACTTATTTATATATTTAGATATATGATCTATCCATTCACCTTGTAAATAGACATCAATGTTCGATCTAAATCTCATTCTTACCTGACATCCCCCTCAATAAAACTGCAACCTTGTTAAATCTCTGAAGCATTTACATAATTCCTTGAATTACAAGCAACAATGAAGCAACATACAACCTTAAGGGACTACACTTATGATCTAGGCTCTTTTTTCAAAGACCATAAAACATCACAGCTCAACTGAGAAAGGAGACAAGATTTAGACTGAAACTAAACACCTGCTACTCACTGCATTAATTTTCTTGAAATAACACATGAAAAGACTCACAAATCACCTAATAAACCAGAATATACAATAACATATGCTGTCATACAAGAGAGAAAATGGCGGGAATGAGAAAATGATGGGATGGGAAAGGGGTATCATAGCAAAAGCAAAGCTTCATGGTCTAGAACCAGCACATCCCAAGTCTTCCATTCAGAATACCTCAATTCTAGGGCCAGTCCTACTAACTATCTTCATACCAGAGAAACTTTCTAAATTTTCCAACCCTTACAAAAGAGAAGAAGAAAGTATAAAAAGAAAGAGGGCAATTCTTGGATTCAATTTGCAATTGACATCTGTCCCCTCAGAAATCCTTTCCAAGAAGCTGAAAAAGCCTCTCTCTACCTTCTCTCTATAACTGCTAATCATATGTTTTCTATTTCGCCTCTCCAAATGCAAAATATCTCAACAAAAGACCAAATTTTGATAACTGAACCCGAATATGTGCCAATTGATCAAATTTTAACTAAAACACCATAAAGACACAAAATAATCAGATAAAAGATCATTGAATGTGTTTTAGGTATTTTTTCATTGAATCCTACAACTGGTGATTCAAAACACCTGATAAAATATGTCTTTCAATCTCTGAGAGAAAACCTTCTGTAGCACGAACCAACTGCTTCCTGTGCAAAAACTGACTCTGGAATCAAAAAGTTTGTCTTTTTCTAATTCCAATGGTATATTGGAGTCTATGTTTTGAGTACCGAAAACCCCCAGAATCACAGTTTGCAAATCACTCCTCTGCTAGAAAGTTCAGGTGTGCAACTCTTTGGAATTTAAAATTTCAAAAATTTAAAAAGTCCTAAAGTTAAAAATTTAGGGAAATGACTTTTTAAATTTAAAATTCTGACGTAGCATACCTATTTGAGAAAATAATTTTAAAATGAGACTTTAGAATCATTTTATTTTCTCCTAGCCTCCAAATTCGGGTCAACAAACTTTGACCGAGCCTTTCTACCATGTGGCAGCCTCTGATTGGCCAACCACTGCTCCTCAGATGCCACATCATCATTTACCTTGACTTGATGCCACGTGTCAATCACCCGCTATCCCGCATTATTTATCTTCCTTGCAACTCCAGGAAGCGGGCATGCGCCAACCATCGATCTAGACACATGGCGGCATCTGGTGAATCCGTTTGAACCTGTTCTTGTGGTGCCACCTCATTACTAAGCCCAACCCACTTTCCTACAAGATTTATCCTTAGAGGAGGTTGATTTTGCGGGCTTGCACCAATCGTTTGATCTGCCACATGGCGTGATCTTGTTGCCTCTAGATTTAAACTTACCACATCATCAATAGTGCGCTTTCATTTAAAATTATACACAGATTACCTTCGATTGACGTCATCGAGCCCCACGCATTGTGCATCACTTCCAAAAGTGGCTCACCTTAAAAACATTATACAAATTGAAAAGATTTGTATTTAAACTATAGATATCTTTCTTTCCCAACCCATGTGGGGTATTGCCTCTATGCTATTTTCTCCCTTGTGATTGCAATTTTTCTTCCATACGCAGGGTCTGAAAAAAGTTTTATGCCAATGAGGCTCACCTTTAACTGTGCTGGGTGCTTCTTTTTTACCTATGCAGACTCCCTCTCCAATTGCGTGAGGCTTTTTTACGTCTCTTTCTACTTCATATTTGTGGGTATCCTTGGACTGGTGACTTCCAAACGGTGTAGGAGACATTTTTTTGTTGTTGTGCCTTCTTGCACATGTGTGGGCTAAGCGTGATTGGTTTTGCTTCAAGCTGCATTCTCCATAGTGGGGCTCTTTTCAGCGACCTGGCTTTCTTCAAACTCTGTGTTTTTAAACTCCTCCTCTAGCCTTGTCACCATTTTCGCCTCCCCTGCTTGGCACATGTGGACCTCCTCTACCTTGCACAAGTTTTAATGGCATCTTCACTTGCTGATGCCTCTTTCTTTGATGTGCCTTCTCTAGCTCCCCAATAGCATGAGTTTCTTTTGCTGCTTTGACCCAAAAACATGGGTTGCACTTTCTAAATTGTGGGGATGCCTGTTAAATGTGTGTGGTGTTCCTACAAATGTGCTAGATATTCTATTTTCTTCTTGGCTTACTTAACGCTAAGCCTCCCTTGCTACTATTCATGCATGCTACTTTCTATCCTTTGGCGTGGGGCTTTGCTGTATGTGCGTGGGAGTTTTCTTTGAACATCTTGCCCTCCTTTGTTACCTGCGGCTTTTGTTTACATCGCCCTACCTCTAGCGTGGAGTTCTTTCAACACGCTTGCTTGCATGCTCACAATGGAGGTTGCAGGTGGATTACATTATTTTTCAACGTAGGGCTGCTCATCGTAGCTCCCTTTTAACATGCCACAGATATCTCTTAGCCGACTTCCTCTTAAACGCCTTCGTGGAGTTTCTTTTTATCAATGTTCAGGTTCTTTTTAATGCTGACTGCGGCTTGGAACTGGTTTTATTCATTCACGTGGGCCTTTATTTGCTAGCATTACAAGCCTCTTCCCAATTTATGAGTGGGCTTTCTCCTTTCAAAATCTATTGCTTCTTTAAAATGCGGGTTCCTCCTTTACATACCAGCTTCATCTTCATTTCTCTATGGCTTGATGCCTTTTTAACAAGGAGTCAGATTGTTATTTTGAAGTTTTCCCACATTCCTGGAATGATGTGCTATAGGTTATTCCTTAAAAATGCGCTCTCCTACTTTCAATGCACCTTGTTAAAAAACGTTGCTTCCTCCATATGTTTTCAATTCTTTTTTGGTGGATCTCCCCTGCCTCACATTTTCTTTCCATAACGTGTGCATCCTTGATAGCATTCTTCAAATGAACTATGAGGTCGGATCCCTTGCTTAATTTCAAACTGAAATACGTGAAATACTCCTGCAACTCACATCATTTATGTGTATCTCAAGAGCCCCACATATCTCTTCCCCTTGTATTCGAACATATGGAAGAGACATTCAAGCATATGAAAGAGACACGACTTTTTCACTATTGAATTCTTCCACTACTTACCATTGAAACCCTAAAAGAATGGTACAATTTGTGATAGGTTGATCATGTTGATAAATGGATAGCCAACATTAGACTTGTTCTTGAAGTCAATGGTAAATGAATGAAATCATATGCTCGCAATGTTCCTTGGCATGCCTCAAGCTGTGAGATTGGTTCCTATTTTCCTGTGTTTGTGCCTTGGATTCTGAAGGAGCCTTCGTAGAACCTTTTCGTATTTGCTAACCTTTTGTTGCAATCCTTCTTGAAAAGAAATCCCTCATTTTCTCAGAAGTCATTATTTATCAATTTACTCTTTATCTTATCAATTTGGCAAAAATTAGTCGAGCCTTGAAGTGGGTAGGGTTAAATTTTTTTTTGTTTATGAACAAGTGACATAGCAAACTGATCCATCGATCATCTTGAACTGTCTAAAATCAAATTTGAACGCTGATTGATCATTAAAAACCTTTTAAAATCATTTTCGCACCACTGTGAAATTTATGTCAGGAGGCTTGTTGCCTAGCTTTAAAAACTGATATAAACATCTGGTCGGGCTCAGAAACTTTGGATCTCTATTCTCTCCAACACATTCAACAGGCCTGCCAAATATCGTTACATGATGACATAGGGGTCAAATGATATTCACCGTCAAAGTTGACCTTTCAGAACTGCCTGCAAGAAAACAAGTCAGAAAACACTAAATTGGGTTTGGAATCGGCTTCAAAAATTGGGTAAACTGACACTTGGGAAGACACAAACTGGGACATTGGTTCTCTATCATGAGGACAATATGAATATGGGATTTGGGCTCATGATGAATCACGGGATGCAAATGGCGATCAGTCAAAGTGAGCTACTTGGATTTTGCAGAATAAAAGCATTGACAAAACATTTTTTGCAAATAGAATTGACCTAGAAAAGTGTGCATATGGATTCATGAAGACTTAAAAACTGACACACTTGGAGTATTTTTGGAGGACAACATAATGTTACAATCCATTTGATCTAGACAATCACAGATCTCAAGTTATAATGTCTCGAACAAGGGTCCTGACAAATCTGCAAATGCTGACACCAGTAAAAAGATAAAAATTGTGTTTGGAATCACGTTTAAAAATTGATCAAATGGATTTTTCATAAGATGAAACTTGAAACATAATAATTCTTTGACGTCTACAATGCAATACAAAAGAAAATTTAGCATTTTGGTCAACTGGTCAAAAGTTATAACATGTCAAACAGGGCTTTCTAAAATTCTGAACATTTCATATCAGCATGACATTAATAATTGACCAACTCTGAGGGATTCAAAACCTAGTCAAATGGACTGGAAATGACTTGAAATTTGAAACATAGGTTATCAGGTATGGATATTAGATACTCTTAAAGCGGTGAGTCATGACACAATTCAGGGTGTGAGATATTCAGATACAAACAGGGCCTCCTGTCGCTATTTGACACTTAGGTGAAAATGCATATGACACTGGCTCAAAATAGGACTTCGCCAAATGACTCGGAATGTCAATTTAACTTCATGAAACACATAAATGCACTGAGTGGAAGGTGCTAGAAGAATTAAACACCTTTTGTGCTTCAAAGGTACAGCCAGGTACATAGGCATTTAAAAGCATTTATAGGATCAAATTTTCTCGATGGTGCTCAAATTTGACCATGCAATTTTTAGCACCAAAAACCTCCTCTGAGAACTCAATTCTCAGACCTTTAACCAATGCAACACCATCTCTTAAGGTGTTCATAAATTGAAGAGCTACTTCTTCATTAAATATGTTCAAAGTAAGATAATAATACAACCATCCCCTTCTCCTAAACATTTCATAGTTGGTTGCATCTCCCAAAAGAACTTGATGATCAATAGGCTCATTCCTTTGTATACCTCCACCCATGGTTAATTACACCTAAATTATGGAAAGAATTTGATGTTGAAATCTTAACAAATCAAGGTTTACAACACTGGTTCTGGTTTTTTTTATATAAAAAGCGACATGTACTTGAGAATTTAAATGCACCATATCTCAATAATATCCTTCTTGCATCAAATTTCATGATTTTTGCGCGTGTATAGGTCCGTCACCCAAACACGTTGAAAATCATCATTAAAAGTTAAATAACTACTTTTAATGTCCTTAATTGCATAATGACGCAATTGCAGAAGGACAAGTCACCAACATGTGATATTAAATATGCACTTATTTCCAGTCATCTCAATGCACTTTAAAGGTAAATGCGATTTGAATTTGATTTTTTTTTTAAACATCCATTTAAGTATTTTCCTTCCCCCAATTAAATGAAGGCATGGATCCCACCAGGCTAGGATAAGCAAGAGTGAACAAATATAAACCATACCAAATCATAACAAAGCATGAATAAAATAAAATGCATGTAGAGTTATGCAGGAGGTACTTGGCAACTGCTACAGGAAAGATGTTCTAAAAAGATCATCAAAATTGATAGGGTGATGGGATGGAATGGTAAGATGGAAGAGAGAAAAGTTGAAGTGAAATGGATGTGAAGAAAGTACTTCAAAAAAGAAGTGTTTATTATGAATGTCTTGATTGGAGTTAAGAACTAGTAGGAGTTAGGGTAGACCTAAACTCAGTGGCTACAGGAATGATGATATCCTCACTGTGCTAGAATTGCTATAGGAACTCTTCATGGCTAGCTGGTTTATGGTAAAGCTTGAGGCGATGCCCATTGACAAGTAGTTTGAAGCAAATGAGATCAATGGTAGATAACCGAATTGCACCATTTGGAAATGCAACAACAATCTCATATGGTCCTAACCAGTGTGTTTGGAACTTCCCTAGATTATGCTAGTATCTTGAGTCATAAAGGAGTGCCCAATCACCTATAGAAAACATTTTCTATTTGATAAACTTATCATGCCATTGTTTCCTTTTGTGTTGAATGAGCTCAGTATTGTTCAATGCATATTTTCTCCATTCATCAAGACTATTTAAACTCAAGATTCTATCTTGTTGGGCAATATTGACTTGTAACCTGAGCTCCAAGGCAATCTTCAATGTTTTATATTCAAATTCAATAGGCATTATGAATAACTTACCATAAACAAGCTCAAAGGGCATAAAACTAGTTGTGGACTTCCAGGTGGTTCTATAAGCCCAGAGAGCTTCAGGAAAGTGTGTGGCCTAATCCTTCCTATGAATTGCTATAGTCTTGGTGAGAATAGATTCCAACTCCCTATTAGTAACTTTTACTTGACCATTAGCTTGAGGATGATAAGGTGATGATTTACCATGCCTGATAGTATACTTCTTCATAAGAGCAGTTATCAAGTTTGATGTAAACTGAGTCCCTTGATCAGATGTCAATTGCCTAGGAATGCCAAACTGTGCAAAGATGGATTCATACAAAAAAAATTCCACGTTGATATCCCTTGGGTGTTTCATGGGTTTAGCTTCCACCCATTTGGTGATGTAGATAGTGCACACTAGAATGTAGGATTTTCCTTGTGAAGTAGGTTCAATGGGTCCTACAAAGTCAATCCCCCATTTTTCGAAGGGCATGACAACTACTTGAGGCTGTAGGGGCATTTCATCTGACTTAGTGGGTCTTCCCATTCATTGACACTCGTCACATTTCTTTGTACACCTGGTTGCGTCCTTGTGCAGGCTTGGCCAATAATATCCACTTGTTAAGATTTTGAAGGCTATTCTTTTGACTACAAAGTGACCTCCACAGGGCTCATCATGATAGGCCTTCAAGACATCATATGTTTCATTCTCTCTTAGACACCTACGCATGACTTGATCAGGGCCGGTATAGAGCATAAATCCAACAATCCATGAATAATTAAAGCTCTTCTATGCTAGTAGTTTTTTGGTTTAGGTAGAGAAGCATACTAACATTTTACATGTGGTGAGGTAGTTAGCAATATCAGCATACCATGGGTTTGTGCGGCCAATAGAAAAATGTACTCATCTAGAAAACTATCATCAATGGTTGTAGGATCATTAGGGATATGCAACCAAGAGAGAAATTTGGCTACCACATTGGCCTTACCAGGTTTATCAACTATGGTGATGTCAAATTCTTGCATGAGCAATAACCATCAAGCCAATCTTCCTAAAATTGTAGGTTTGTTCACCAAATATTTTATAGTAGAATGTTTAGTGTGAACAAATATCTAATATCTGGTAATGCAATGCCTAAACTTATTGAGGGCATAGATGATCGCAAGTAATTCCTTTTCAGTGACTGTGTAATTAAAATATGCACCTTGTAAATTCTTACTAATGAAATAAATGGCATGTTCAATAGAGTCTACTTTCTGTCCCAGCACAACACCAATAGCATAGTTTGAGGCAGGCCCCAATTGGGTCCTCTCAAAATAGGTGTTATGGTAAGAACTTCCTTAAGTCATAAGAAGGATGTTGCACAGTTAGAATCCTAAACAAATTTAGAATCCTTTTTGAGTAGGTTGTAGAGAGGCGCTGCAAGTTGACTAAAGTTTTTAATAAATCTTCTGTAAAATCCAGCATGCCCCAAAAAAATGCATACATCCTTCTACTTCTCTAGTGTCGGCAAGGTACTGATAACTTCAATCTTTGTTGGATCTACTTGGATGCCTTTTGATGAAATGAAATGGCCTAGGACTACCCCTTCCTCCATCATCATAAAAAATTTCTCAGTATTTAAAGAAAGGTTATAGTCTTGACATCTTTTAAGTACTGTTTCTAAATTGGCTTTTGCTTCTTCAAAAGTAACACCATACATGATGAAATCATCCATATAGATCTCCATATAGTCAGTAGAAATAACTAAAAATATATTGATGACAGCTCGTTGAAATGTGGCTGGGGCATTGCACAAGCCAAAAGGTAATACTAAATAGGAAAATGTTCCGCATGGGTAGGTAAAAGTTGTTTTTTCTTGATCTTATGAGGCTATTTTAATTTGATTATAATCACTGAAACCATCCAAAAAAGAAATATACTTTTTACCAACTAGGTTGTTAAGGACTTGGTCTATAAATGATAATGGAAAATGGTTCTTCTTAGTGGTCGAATTGAGCTCCTTATAATCTACATAGACTCACCATTTTCCTCCCTTCTTGGGTATTATGACCAAGGGTGAGACCCATTGACTATCAGAGATGGGGTATATAAAACAAGCACTTAATAGTTTCAGCAATTCATTCATAACAATATCTTTTGAGATAGGATTAACTCTCCTCTAAGGCTATCTAACAAGTTTGAAGTCAGGGTTGATATAAATCTTGTGAGTGCAGAGCATAAGATCTAATCCTTTCATGTCCATGTAATCCCAAGCAAATGGATTTTGATTTTTTTGTAGTAACTACAACATAGCTTCTTATTGGGAGTGTGATAAGACATTGTTTACATTCAGTTCCTTACCTAGACCAATTTCCATCTTAATAACCTTATCTGCCATGAATAATTGAGCAATAGGAGAAGAATCCATCTCATGAGGTAATAATGAATGGAAAAACTATGAAGCTTCTGAATGATTGAGTGAATTCAAAGGTGGTACAATGGTTTCTAAGATACATTCAGCTTGAGGACACATTGGAGATTGTGTTCCATATTCATTCAGAATAATGGATGAAATTATTTTATCTTCTTCTCAAGTAGCTATGAATGATTCTCTACCTATCATCATCAACTAATGGATGGAATTGGTTTTTGGATCATCATCACCCAAGTCTGGCCAAACTACTTGGTCATCTAGTAACAATGGTTGAGCAGGCGAGTATAAAGTCAAGTTCTTGGTATGAACTCCATTGGATATTGTCATCTTTCCAGATTGGCAAGCTATATAAGAATCTACAATGACTAACCATGGTCTCCCTAAGATTAAATTATATCCTCCCATATTAGCTTTTGGGGAGAGAACAACAAAATGAACTAGATATTCCCAGTAATTTAGGGTGACTATAAAACCTTCTATCATTCCATCTGGTTTAATGGTAGAGCTATCAGCAAGTTGAAGGATGGTGGGTGTCTCTCTAAGGCCAACAATATGCAACTGAGACAATACCTCCTTTGTCATGACATTAATAGATGTTCCTAGGTCAACCAAAGCATGTTGAACTTGGATGCCATGAATAGTAACTAGAACTACATGACTCCCAGGGTCAGATTATTTGGGTACATCTAATTTCTCTAGCATTAAGTTAGACAACTATCCTAGGACATGAATGGTTTTTCAATCTTTCCTCTTCCTTCCTGGTTGCTTACTACATGCTTCCTTAATAGCTTTAGTATAGGTATAGACTTCTTTAATAACATCAATCAATGAATGGTATTTTTACTATCATCTATTTTAGTTGATTAAGCAATTCAATGACTGCATGGCTCTCCTTGGATTGGCCTTGCTATATCAACCTATGGGGAAATGGAGGTTCTTTGGTTACATGAGAGGTATGTTGATTTAATTCATTTGTATGCACAACTAGAGGATCCTCAACTTTAGTTATTATAGGTTCTTGGGGTGCAAGAAGAGTGGTGTCTGACCTTAAGTGAATATCATTCAATGAGATGGCATAGCTTTGTTGTTGAGTCTGTTGTTTAGTATTTTTTAGATTCAAGTTAGTTTGAACTGGTAGTTGGGTTTGCTTGGAAGAAGTATTAGTGGCTATAGGAGAAGGCATTAGATCTTGCTACTAAGTTGGTGGCAATAAGGTTGGTTGACTAGATTGGGTACTCCAATTCTGAGGTTGCTGCCAACATTGCTAGGGTTGTTGCCAACTATGATTTCCACTAAAACCAGTATTTTAATTTTTTTACCATTGATTATTATTATGATAACTTTGAAGAGGATCTTGTGGCATACCTTGTCTTTAAGCCCATGGCCTTCTTTGAGCAACATAGAGTACCTCTCCATTTTCATCAATGGCTTTGAACTCAGTTGGCATTGGTTGTGTATCCATAATTGCAACAGACTAACATCTACAATGCTTTTTCTTTTCTCTACAATGTGGATAATATTCAGTCAAAATGGCATCAACTTCATCTTTCTTTCTTCGAGCTTTAATGGTGTCCAACTAAGTAGCTACATCGTTAATGATGTCTTGCTTGAAGTCTGATAGCAAATTAGATAACTCCATCTTGGATACTCATGAACTGCCATTAGACTTATGTGGTAGGTCTCTAAGTTCACTACCTTTCTTCATAGTAGCTCTGGAATAATTTAGGCATATACTCTTTATCTTAGTCCAAGTCTTTTGAGTAATGTCCCCTCCTGCCATAAGGTCTAGAGCTTCAATGCTTCCTTCATTTACACCTCTTAGAAAAAGATGTTTCTTTGACTCCTCATTCAATTGATGTTGTGTGTTACGCTACAGGTTGAACATGAATTGGGAAACATAGTCTTCCAAGGTTTCATCATCCTTTTGGGACATTTTGAAAATGTCATCCCCTTTTAAATCTTGACCCCTACAATATTCCTTATACTTTGTGAGAAATAGATTGCCCATTGCAGGCCAATCTACTACAACATTGACACCCAACCTCATGAACCATCTCAGAGCAGCTCCTTTGAGGGTAGAAGGAAACAACTTCAATTTGTGGGCATCTGTTGTATAGTCACAACTTCTACATAATATGTCAAACTCAAAGAGAAAGGTTTTAGGGTCTTCAATGATCAAGCCATAATACTTGGGAAGTGCAACAACATGTATGTTTTTCAATTTCTAAGGAGGGATAGGAAAAGGAAACGTTGGTTGAGGCTAAGGCTAAGCCATTCCTGGAGGAGGTACTACTAATGGTGTTTGATATATGACAAGAGCAAGTGGATTATCTTGGTATTCAGGTTCAGCAAAGAGATTATTCAGATGCAAGGATTCATTAGAGGATCAGGTTATTCATTCTTGAGCAACAATGAATGGATTTTCAAAAGGTTCTTCTTCATTCTCAATATGTGGTTCATCAGGTTCAAGATTAAAAATGTCTTCCTGAATATTATGGGGAAGAAATCTCCCAAAGGGGTCTCTTCTTCTATACATGCAGAATAATGCAAAATCTAATCTAACATAATGACTTCAAGGTTGAATTAGATTGACACCTTCCCCGACAATGGCACCAAAAATGGTCGGTCAGCTAAATACCTTAGTAATAAAGGATTGGACATCCTTCTATATTGACTCCATGACTAGACATAATCATGTATTTTCCTAAGAATAACATATTGACTTCATTTTATTTGTCAACCTGAGAGCGTAAGCTTGAGAGGGTGGCTACATAGTATATGATTTGATTCCTCTTTAAGTCATTACTACTACAATAGGAAAGAAATGCTGAAGGAAACTAAGCTAGGAATTGAAATGACATTTGCCTTAAAGCTTAGAGTAATGCTACAAATAGTAAATCTATTTATGCACCTATGCTATAGGTACAATTCAATGATTCTATTATCAATGTCTGCAGGAACAACAAAAGTCTACTTTGCAAAGAAACAAACAAACAAAGAAAATCTATTCTAACAAAACAGTTCACTCACCAAGTGGGCCCCCTTGGATGAGTGACCAGAAAACAATCAAGTCTAAAGGTGGAAACTTGAACTCTATATTTTATTCATTCATAATAAGAGATTACATTTGAAAACAAGATTATGCTCTGCTAAACAGAACAATCTATTCTATCTTCCTTCCAGTCAAAACCAGGAAAAGATCAAAATCCCCTTTCAAGGTTACAACAAAAAATATTTAAAGGAAATGTTCAACAACTTCCTACTCCTACGATCACTCCATCAAAAAGGATCAATTACAGATCATAAAGTTTACAATAGAAACACTATTAACTGCATTTTAACTCCTCCAAGAATATAGCAGGTTGAGGAAGCTATCTTCATGCACTGCCATAATAGAATTTGCACCATAATCTACTTACACAGTGATTCATCAATCATATGGTCGACTTTGACTCGGTGCTTAAATGTTGTCTTCAATATGTGTGACAAACACCTAAAAAACATTAAACACAACAATTTCTACATATATGCATTCATTTCATCATCAATAAAAGGTATAATGTTCAAATTATCACTCTTGCAAATCTTATGGCTGTAGGAAGGAACCTACCCAAACATAGCACGGATGAGGAAATATTTATCAGCATGTAATATTCCTTCATTAAACCATAGAAAGCTATAGATTCAAGCAAACACAACATATTTGAACAATCTATACTTCAATCTTCATGTCTTAGCATATAGATAGTATATTCATAAAACATAAGTTCTTTTGATTAAACCATAGAGTCATAAATGTTTCTTGCAAGATAATTGTTTAAAAACAAGATAAAAGGTTCTCAAAATAATGGCCTTTTAGAGGTTTATCAATTCAACTAATTCAAGTACCCATTGAATACCAACACTTATCAACAATTTCATCATCATACTTTCTTTAAAACCTCTTCATCAATCAAATGATATAGTACTCTATTGAATAAAAACAATATCTAACCAGCTAAGGCTTGACATTAATGACAACATAACAATTGATATGACTCTTTTACATACAATAATAACATTATTAGATGGGGCTAACAGATGTAGACACCTAAATTTGACCACGAAACTTTGTAATAAAATTTAGTCATCTTCTAAAGTTTATTTTAATTAAATATTTAAATATTAAATTATTTTAGCTCTATCCCCTACATAATTAATTAATTAAATATATTATAGTCAAATTAATAAATTAACATGCAACCAATAGTCTTATTTGTTAGTAAAATCCCCTTGCCTCTATTAAATTAAATAAATGCAAAACCCATTTTATTTAATCTCCAAAACCCCTATCTATTTAATTAATTTAATTAATTAAATCCCTTTACCCACAAACTCATCCTCTAAACCTGTAGTTACCCAAACTCAACTCATCCACCAATAATTCCTCTTTTAATTAAATAATCCATTTATTTAATTAAATCTCATGCACCAATTATTCCTTGCTTAATATATTTATTTATTTACTTAATTAAGCTCACTCACCAACCTTTTTTTAAATAAATCCATCCACCTCCCACATCCTCCAGTTAATTTATCCACCTCACCCACCTTAACTAAAACACGTCACCTCCTCTTCCATGTCTAAAATCCCTTTCCACATTACTTGCACAAATTAAGACATCATTTATTCTCTTTAACTCAAGCCCAAGTCCACTCTCATGCCACATCTCCCTCATCCACCTCTAAATAGAGAAGTTCATCTCCTTCACCTATCTTAGTCAACTCAAGTCTATCTTGCACCTCACTCAGTTAACCATCCATTAGAAATTCTTATCTCCTCATCACCCAATTGCCTATAAATTGAACCCTTTGCTCCCCACAAATCATCCACCTTCTAAGTATAGTTATTATATCATTTTGAGAGATAATTAGTTTCAAAGCCTTATTTGGCAATATTCAGATTTCCATACATCCATCCACGATCGTCCATTGTTGAAGCATCGAACATACAATTGAGCACACATCCATAATCATGATCATATCTACACATCAAGGAAGCTACAAAGATACAAGGTTTATATGTTCTATTATTTGGTTTCCTTTTTGCTCAATCTATTTGTTTGCTTCATTTATTAGTGTGTCAATGCTTAGTTTATTCTTTGTATTCTTAGTACATTTTGGCATGCCCGGTGGGATCCCGCAATTGGGTCATTTTGCTATCCAAGATTCATTTTTCTTTGTTAAAGGACTAATGGATTATCTAATATTTTTGTATTTTCGTGGTTCCCTTGTATAGTTTATTGGGTTTTGTAAGTTAAGGTTGATATTAGAGCCTACAATAAAAAAAATAATGTTTCTAGATCAATTTTCAGCGATTTATATTTTTTCATAAAAAAAATGTTTTTGATAAGAAAAATAGGATTTGAAGGGAGTCTAAAAACCTTTACAAATCATGAAATTTTCAAAGAAGCCCAAACCAAACAAAACTATAGTCCAAAGGTAAAACAGGTCACCCAACACGACATAGTGACCAAAGGTGGCATCGCAGATAACACAGTACTCATCAACCACACAAACAAGTTTTGAATGGGCACCTAAAACCCTTAATAGCTTTTGGAGGGTGCCTATAACCCTATACAAAACAACAAATCAAGGTAGAATAGGCCACCAAACAAAATGTGACCAAGGTGGCAACACATATAAAACATAACACTACAGCCAAAAAAGTAGGTTTTGACCGAGCTCCTGAAACCCCATGGTGAGACACATTACAAAGAACTATAGGCCAAAAGAGCTAAGGGACACTATAGAGGATGATAGGCCAAAAGGTAGGAGATCCAAAAAAGGAAAACCACTTTAGACTTTCCCTTTTGATCCCTTCTTTTTGGACCGTAATGCCATATCAAAAGAGGAATTGGAGGGCTTGACCTTTTTTCCTTTTACTGTGGTCCATCCATCCTCCACCAAACTAGTAGCCTTTTGCAATTGAAAATCAACACCATCACAGGCAGAACCTAAAACCTCCAAAGCCAGGGAAAAGGCTACAGAAGAGGAAGTGATAGCAAAAGCCTGAGACAAAACAACAACACCCTGAAAAGGAACCACAGGAGGAGTTGCCTTGGAAACACCAAAAAATGAGATACTAGAATCTAGAGATGGACTAGCTACCACCACAGAAGGAGCTGAAGGTGAATCCACCATTAATATGTCGGGAGTCGAAAAAATAATAGAGACAACACCCGAGTCCATACCAAAAACCAAGAGAGACAAACCAACTGCCACCACAGAAGGAGCCAAAGGAGTGGACAAACTAATAGAGATAGTAGCAAAATCCACACCAAAAATTAGGACAACAGAATCCAAAGGCGGACCAACAACCAAGGCAGAAGAGACAACAATATTAGCCACCACCATAGTGGAAACATGCAGAACAACAAAAGAATCCACCTCCAAAGTATCCTCAGAAGAAACACCCAACCCATCCCCAATAGAGGGAGCTTTCTGAATAGAGTAGTGATCATCCAAAACCCCCTTCCACCAAGAAGGTGACTTATTCAATCTAGCCTTTCCAATGGAGCATCTCGCTGTGAGGTGACCAGTCTTTTGGCATATCTGACATTTGAATGGGATTCCCTCATAATCAAGAAGCTGATTCCAAGAGCTGTTGGGAGAGACCAATTTAATCATTTCTAGGAGCCCCTTAGATACATCTATCTCCACAAGGATGCATGCATATGTTGTCTGAAACACATTGCAAGACATAGAGTCAACCAACAAAAAATCCCCTAGGGCATCCCCCACTGCCTCTAGAATTGACTTGATCCATAAGTGAAGGGGAAGGTTAGGCAACCTTACCCACAAAGGAATCTTGTTAAATGATTTAGTAGACAGATCAAAACCTGCATACCAAGGTTTAGCCATCAAGGGGAACCTCTCCTCCCAAGAGAAACCACAACTTAGGATGGCATTTCAATCCTCCATAGAAGCAAATTTACAATGAAAAAGCCCTTTGCCACAAGGAAAATCTGGACAATACCTAAAACTAAAGGCTCCCAAAATTTGGAAATCCAGGCATGCAGATCCGACAGAGAGGGCCATAAACCCCTAAAATGAAATATGGCAGAAGTAGAGGAGTAGTCCTTCACTTGAGTAGAAATCTCATCAAAAATATCAAAGTCAAGAATAATCACATGGTTACTTACTGTAATAGGCACAACAACACAAGTCCCTGGATGCACAACCTGACCACCAAGACCAGCCTCGTAGGTAGCCACATCAGCATAGGAAATGGCCGAATTGCCCATAGCTCATGGGGAACCAATATCCCCACCAAGAATAGGAGAAGCCCTAGCCCAAAAAATAATAGAAGCCATAACATAAACCACATTAGGACCAAAAGTTGGAGATGCTGCCATAAAGCCAAATGCAAGAGCTGAAGCCAGACGTAGGAGCCAAAGCTCGACATAGAAGCCAGATGCAAAAGCTGAATCCGAACGTAGAAGCCCTAGCCTGAAAAAATCCTATAATGAAATGTTTACAAATGTTGCATTTCTTCATAAAAACATGTTGGGAGCAAATAAAAGAATTATATGATGATTGTTTTTGTAGGTTGTTATTAATGTTCGCAGCCTATAGTAAAAATTCAAAATTTTTGGATCAATTTTTGATAATTTATTAATTTTTAACGTTTTTCATAAAAAAAGTTATTTTGTGAGCAAATTAAAGAATTTGGTGATGATTTTTTTTGTAGGTTGTTGATGTTCGCAACCTATAGTAAAAAAATAGAATTTTTGGATTAATTTGTAATAATTTATTATTTTCCATGATTTTTCATCAAAAATATATTTTGTGAGCAAATAAAGGAATTGGATGATGATTTTTTTTGTAGGTTGTTGTTGATGTTCGCAGGCTATAGAAAAAATTCATAATTTTCTGAGTAATTTGTGATATTTAATATTTTTTGCATGAGTTTTCATTAAATAAATAATTTTGGGAGCAAATAAAATAATTGGATGATGGTTTTTTTTGTTGGTTGATGAATTACAGTTAAAAAATTAGATTTTTAAAGATTAATTTCTTTCAATTTTTTTTAAAATTTTTTTTTTCATAAAAAAATTATTTGGGAAGAAAATTAAAGAATTGGTTGATGAATTTGTTTTTGCAAGTTGATGTTGATGTCGACAACCTACAGTAAAAAAATTAGATTTGTTGGATCAATATTTCAAGATTTATATTTTTTTCATGATTTTTCATAAAAAATCTTTCGAGAGCAAATAAAGGCATTGTCTACTTTTTTTTTTGGCATGTTGGAGATGCTATTAGGAGGCTGCAATAAAAAAATTTAGATCTAAACAAAGCTTTGGGAGTTCAATTTTTTAATCTTAAAATTTAACTTACATTTCATTTTGGGTTCCAAAAAGAACAATGCATGCTCTCATATACACACAATCTTGAATGATTAAGAGAATGAACCAAACAATGATTTTTATTTATTTATTTGGATCTAAAATAAAGTCATACAATCTTGAATCCATAAATTTTCAAAGAATATTACAAATTCTACACTTCAATTTGGGCATTACGATGAATGTATAATTCTTGAATGACTAAGGTTATTATGCTCTTATTCCCTTCTATTTCCAACTTTCACGATTCAATTTATTAAGTTGATGATCGATTTACTAAGTTGACCATGTGGATTTTCAAGTTGGAAAAATGAATGTTACATCATAATAATGTGTGTATGTCATAGATAATTAACTTAAGATCTTCAATTTGGAAAAAAATTAATATTTTTGATGTTTTCTACTACAACACTTTTGTGGGCTCATTTGATTTATAGCATTTTAGAATCTAGTTAATTAAGTGACATGTGTACCAAAAGGTTGTTAGCAAGATCATCCGCAACAATCCTATAAGCACTTCTGGAGAGGCCTATTCTTTGGGAAGCATCACCTCATCAGAGAATGACTTCACACCAATAAATTCCCTGACTAGTATAGAAACAAGGTGTTGTTGGAAATATTATGATAAGCTAAGTTAATGAGAGGGGAGGGATGAATCAATAACCATTAAATCCTTTATCACTATATCCTTGATTAACAATTAATCCTTTATGTGAATTCTGATCTAATTGCATGCATGAGAAACTAAAAACAATGAAAGCATACACAACACTTTAACACAAGATTTGGTGACCCAGAAACCTTCCAAATAGAAAGTAAAACTAGGGTGGTGATGGTAACCACAAGCTTTAGTACTATAGTATAAAGTTGGCCTGTTAAGGCTTACAATGATCACTTCTAATGATTTGCCCTATTAGGAGCAATAAGGACTACTAGGTCCACCTTGTAAAAGCATCTACAAACATACAATGAAGTATGCACTCGGTAAAGAGAATTACATAAGACTGTTAGGTCTACCTTGTTAAAGGATTTGACTGATCCACCTATTAGGATGAAGTAGTAGCTATTCTTTGATCTACAACTTGGTTTGTTGAATGAGATCCCTTTGTGTGTATAAATCACCTTGCTATGATAGATGAATCTTTGTTGCTCCTTATACTACTGTAGCCTTTTTAATTTTCTCTTCTGCTCTTCTCTGATGATTACATTACTTCCTTACATGCTTTAGGATGTGATAAAATACATTACATATGTATCAATCCAATTACATAATTACAAATTCAGCCACAATACAAGTTTACACAAATATTACAAAGTTGGCCAAAGCGTAGAAACTCGATTCTTGAAGACTCACTCGGTGCCTCATTACTTATGATGTAAGTATGGATGTTTGCATTGGCATCCATACTTTCCACCTCAAATTATATTTCTTTCCTACAACCTTAGCTAACAAATGGATTATAGCGTGAGGTGTTCACTATATCTACATTCGCCTGGTATGAAAACGATTGAGCCATAGGTTTTTGATCTTTGGGGGTGGTTGTAGAAGCAATTGGGTCTGCTTCATATACATAAACTATTGCCCCCTACTATCTATAGGCGATGACTTCTAGCTATAGGTATAGAACCATTACCTCTGCATGCATGCTAGGGTGGGATGAGGAAGGGTGATGAAGATGCTATTGGAAGTTCTGGATTACCTAGGTAGTAAACTAGGAGGTAAGCTGTGACCTTTGCTTCTGGTCCTAGGACTAACTATGCCTATACTACTATGCTAGGCCTCTATAGGTGGTGCTTTGCTCCTGCTACTAATGTGACACACTCTGTAGGGAAATTGAATCTGCTCCCTCTCCTACGGATGGCTATCAAACCAACTCTCCTTCTGCTTATTCTAAGTGAACCGCAAGTGCCCTATGGGCCATAGGTTATGATTCAACATAGGCTACTAGCTCTCTTGAAGATTTGATTGATGGATAGGAACACATCTTAGAATATTGGTTCCATAACCCTATAAAAATAGTGGGCGATGTGTGCACATGTTCCTACCCACTCCCCATATTGTAGGGGCATTCCTACCTGATTCCACTCATTACTTCACCTCACAAGGCCCTACTATTCTATTATTCCCTACTATTCTATGGGCTAGTTTTTCTATACGTAACATGCCAACACCAACCATCTAGCAGGCCCTATAATTTTATTATTCCCTACTATTTTATGGGCTATCATACTCCAGTAGAATCCTACCTACCAGCTCTTCAAAAGGCTATCAAACTCCCCAGTTGGGCCAACCACACCATTCAAATGGGCTCTACGTTTGCCTCTGCATACTTTTCTTATGTTGGTGGAACTAGAATTGGTGACTAGCTAGGTGATCATTTGACCTGAGAAAGCTTTACCCTACTATTATAAGGGGTATCTGTGTCCATCCCCAAAGAAACTGGCTCTCTACAGTAGGATTTGGATCTGCCATTAGAAGGAAGACCATGAGCTTTGTTGTTATTGATGGTTCTCAATCTTGATCCTTTGGCATTGGGGTTAATAATAGTTGAGAAACTCATTGATCTACCTTCACTGATGGGTAAACAAGGGCCCCATAGATCGGTCGGGGGAACTATAATTACTAATTCTTTGAGATGTGACCGAAAACTGATGATGACTCTAAATGTTGAACTATTGGAAAGGATGCCCTGAGCTATGGCTATATTGAAATGGAAGGACTATGGATAGGATGGACCACATGAAAGGTAAAAAAAAGTTATATATTGATCTATCTTTGTTGGTTCTCACCCTAGAAGGAATGTTACAAACTAAGAGAGCTGTGGTTGCTTTTCTATGTCTGGTATTAAGGTAGTGGTAGGCTAATGGGGAAAGGGGGACACACTTAAGATAAGCTCCTTAGGGGTTTGTTAGTAAGGTTTTTCTAGTATATCCCGTCCTTTCACCTAAGCCCACTCATTTACTTTGATCGCCAGGGCTTTTGATTACTTCAAAGCTGGTGGCCTTCAGACTAATCATAAAGCTAAACTACCCTAGTATTGGAGTAGACCCCACCCATCCCATTGTTTCTATAGGCTATAGGCTATACCCCTTTCAAATAAATAAAGCCTCTGTATGCAACACTCCCTAGATTGAACATAGAACTATCGATCAACTAAGGAGCAAAGTAGGAGGGAACACCACAACAAAGCACACACACACCAAAAGTATACTTTCTTTACATTGGATTGAAACCTTTTTCTTTTAGTGGATAGGGGGATGAAAATATAGGTTATAGGGATTAGGATCCCAATAGGGGTTAGGATTCTTGCCATGGAGGTGAAGATTCAGCTGATTATGCTACAAGAACTAGCACTATTATTTATGGAGATGCAATTTCCATTTCCCTTTCCCAGACTCTCGTGGGCTACAAACATATTTATTCAAACTACTATAGATCCTATGCCTATTGTAGACATTTTGATCTAGGATCTTTATGACCTTATGATTGTGCATGACTACAGACATGCAATTTTATGCATGCATGCATACAAGTTTGGATTTGGATTATGGTCGCTGCATGATTCTTGCTAAGCACCTTACGGTTTAGAATTGTTACATGCAATCAATCATATAAATCATATTATTTTGATTTAGCAGATTTTAGAACATCTCACTACTATATAAAATCAAAATGTGATGACTTATGCTATAGGCGACAAGATTAAGCTGATATAGACTATTTATGGTAGGGGCTAGAATGAGAGCATAATAGGATGCTACCTTTATAATTCTTGTTAACTAGAACTCCCTTAGCCCTTGGGGCCCAATGCAAGATGATGAATCCATGGTGGTCATCATTCATGCTACTATAGTTACCATTATAGCTACTCTAGCTTTAAACCTAGCATACAGGAGAATGACTTCACATCACTACCATAGGGAAGAGGACTATGTGTACTTATGTCACAAGCACTAGGATTGAGCATATCTCCACCACGAAAGGGGAAAGGTTCAATGTATAGGAGGGCACTTGTATGATTTCTATGGTAGTTGTGAATTGAGCCGCAATACCTATTCTTATAGTTGGGGCATAGATCTTGCTTGCAAACATTCCTATTTATACCACCATTACCTCCTCCCATATGCATACTTATTCTAAAGGCTGTTGGTTAGATTATTGTCCAAGGAGCTATGATTCTACATGCCTACTTACGTAATTTAGGATTTCAGTAAGATTTGCCCATAGACCCATAGAATTTTAGGTAGGCCGAGTGATGGAAATGAACTCTTGATTCTTAGGGTGTGACTTCTATAGGTGTTGGTCAGACCATTATCATGTAGCCAAACATTTTGGATGGATCTCCAAACATACTTTTCTTGAGCATGCTTTAGTAGCAAACTTCCCAAAGGAGCCCTATGGGAATAATTATAGGTAAAATACTATGATGAGTTGTAGTGGTATCATCTCAGAGTCATAGGTTTGAATCCTGCTTGTTCCAACATTATGCATCAAAGCACACTATGAGATTCATTGTGCTTAATTAGAGAGAATCAATGAGTTGATTGGACCATTAGTACCTTAAAGAATCAATGAGTAAATGGCTAATTGATGGCCCCCTACCATTTATATAGAGGCTTGTGCTCTTGGTGTGAAGGTTATATCAAGTGCTTGGAACTGGAGACCATGCCACAAATTGTGACATGAATAGCCCCAAATTCTTAGATAGGTAGTGGTTCTTAACTAATCCTATCTTTGTGAGTGACAATACTAATTACACAAATAGTTAGAAAGAAGGGCATCCACTGTCAATGCTCAACATCGTCATGCACTCGATAAACGTAGAAGCTCAGTCCATACTAATCACTTCCAAGTAGCCTTGAACTCAGTCTGCATGCTATGAAACTTGGCATATAAACTGAATCGCTTGATTCATACTACATAGCTCAGTAACACTATCACCTCAAGCTTGATATGAACTAAGTCTCTTGGTTAACATTGAGTAGCTTGGTTAACACTAGACTCACATCACATCAATTGCGAACTTGATAAGTACTGCACAACTCAGTTTCTACTGGTAAACTCAACATACACTATGATGCTTGGTTTACACTGCTGATCATCAACTCTAAAATAACTACTTGGTGTAAATTGAAATCTATCCAAAGGACTCGATAGCAACTATAGAACTCGGTAACAACTGAAATGCTTGGTTAACACTGTTAACTATACGATATGCTCAGTATGAACTTAAAATCTGAATAAGTGTATGTCATTAGTAACAAATATTACTAGAATGTCAACAATCTTCATTAGTGACAAAAACTTGTATCAGTCAAAATTGAATTATTCATCACCTTATGTCTCCAAGTCAGTAGAGTATACTATTTTTTAGATTTTTCAAAAATTATTTTGTAAAGTATACATTTCTGTACATGGTAATTCTCCTCCATAGTATAATATACAATATAGTATACATCTGATCTTAAATACATCTTTACTTTACACTCTTTTTACAATCTTCTCCCCCTATCTTTTTACATCTTTCTCCCCCATTTTCTTTAAAGCTTCTCCCCTTTATAGCTTAGCTTCTTCTATAGTTTCTCCCTCTTTTTGATATTAATGACAAAGTTTTATGCTTATATTTACATAGTAATGCCAAAATGAGACAAGAATTTTGAATGTACCTTCAGTATCAACACCAAAGTCTTGTCCCAATTCTCTTGCAAGACCCTACATGTGTGCAATGCCACCTACACTTCTACTGATAGTTCAATCATGTGCTCTGCAATAGAGAAATGATTATCATGGATGAGGGTTTTTGAATATGCAATATGCTTCTACAATGCATCCATGTTAGGGAGAATCATATTCTAGATATCTATCAAAGTTGATCTAATTCTAGCTTCTTCTCTGAGTAGTTCTACCTGCATATCTATTAAAAATCTAGTTGAATGAACAAAGTCACTTTATACAAAAGGGAAAATCAAGAATTGGATATACAGAAGAAGGAGAATTATCCAAGCAAGGAGCTCAAAGAAACTAAAAACCTACTTGCAGTCACTATGGTAAGGTAGGTCACACATCAAAGAAATGTTGGAGCAATGGGAAAGAAAAGTTCAATGGAAAATGCTACAATTGTAATCAACATGGTCATAGAGCAAATGAATGCAAAGAGAAACCAAGATTTGAAGGTAAATGTCATAAATGTAAAAAGCATGGACACAAGTCATCAGAATGAAAAACCAAGCTATTAAATCCAACAGGATAAATTGTGAAAGCTATATTTGGTTGAGACTATAACACTTGGTGTAGATGTCATTACTATGGGGAATTTGGACACATTGGAATGAATTTTGTAAAGCATCACATGAGGAAAAGAGATACTACCAAAAGATGTTTCATTTGAACAGAACTTGGTCATCTTGCCAAGAACTGTATGAACACTAAAAGAATTGAAGATGAAAAGAAGGCAAAAGCTGATAACATCAAAAAAAAAAATGAGACAACAATGGGTTCCAAAGTCTACCAAGAATGCAAGTCCGAGCAATGATGATCAAGTCACTCAAGATTTGGGTGACTCCACTATTTCCACTTGATTTCTCAAAGGAGAACTGGAACTAGGCTACTAAAGAAGACATCTAAATTAGTTCCAATTGACAGGATAATAGATCCATATTAGTATTCAAGATACAAAGGGATCACTGAGTAAGAGGTACCAGTTACTACCGAGTTTCCTTTCTTACCGAGTGAGGTTAGGTCATAGACTCAACCGAGTGAGGTTTGGACTAACTAAGTTTTATATGTCTACCAAATTATGGAAGACTCTATCAAGTAATCAATGCAAGAGAAGTGGATGATAGTCTATCAACTTGATCTAACATTTGCACTAGGAATTTATGGAAAAATTTGATAAAAGGAAAGAAATCAAAGTCATTCTTACCATGAATTTTTGAGAGCAAAATTTTGTAGAGCGATCTTCAAGGGCATTCAAGTGATTTGAGCAAATTGTCACCAAAATTTTTCAAATTCTCTCAAACCCTACCGAGTGAAGATGGCACTACCAAGTGAAGATGGCAACTACCTACAAGAAGGCGAAATGAGGATCAAATATGTTGGTTTGTGGTGTAGAATGGAACACTAATACATTTGGTACCAAATTGCAACGACAGTGTTGTTGCAATTTTTCTGTCACAACCTTGTCATCGTCGCAATTGCGATAGATTGCGATGGTCTCTACCGTCGCAATTGCGACGATGACAAGGTTGTGACAGAAAAACTACAACAACACTGCCATTGCAATTTGGTACCAAATGTATTAGTGGAAAGCACTAGACTTCAAGCTCTCTCCTACCATTGCTAAAACCCTGGATCTAAGTGGAGCATAGTCACAAATCCCTCCTAAGGTATTGTAAATCAACGATATCCATTCTCCTTTTAAATGTGTGATTCAAGATATTAGTACACTTGAAATGGATGAATGTTTAAAGGAATTATGTGTTGATGGTGTCTCAAGAAACCTGAGCACCAACATCTCGAAGCTAAAGGTTTAACCCATATTCCTCACATGCCACAAGACTTCCAAGTTAAATGGATTGGTTTTTTCCTCAGCCATGTGCACAATGGATAGTTGTGGTTGGAGCAACCAATATTGATTACCAAGAAGATGATCCACAGGATCACTAGCCTCCCTATGTTGGCTAAAGAAAAAATGACAAAAACCCTAGGTCAAGTCAAACTGGAGAAGAAAACCTAGCCGAGTGGGATGGTAGGGGAATACAAATTAGTAGTGTCACTGATATGGAGTTGAAGTTTGGTATTCATGTCATTGCACACAAGATCTCTAGTTTGAGTAGGTTGAATAGTGTGTCGTGTGAAGCAATTGACTTAGCATACAAAGTAGTCAAGAATAACCTTTCTCTTGACCTTGTTGAGCTATTGTTGAATCAATTCAACAAAAACATGGAGAGCATCAGGACATTAAAGAACAATCTGTGTAAGTCTGGCTCTCTACTAACATGTTTATTCTTTTATGTTCAAAAATTCTTTCCATCAAAGGGTACTGTTGTTTGGAGGAAAGATGTGCCAGTACTCTATCAGATTAATTAATATATTGCTGAGATAGGAGAAAATTACACTAGTATCATGGATAATTATTTGGATGCATTTAAGGAGAAAATGAATAACAGATACCAGATCCCCAAGAAACTAGTTGAGGATTATAAGGATGATGTATGTTTTATGATGGATAGTGATAAGGTATACATTCAGGCAATTAGGCCTAGAATTACATGGTTGAAACCTTTAGGTTATGAGGTCAATATTGATGAAACAAAAGATATAATTGAGGCACTAATTAATGAACCAATGGATCCCAAGGCTATATACTTTGGTACATATGATGAGGCTAAGGCCAGAATAGAACTAGAGATCAAGCATCGTCAGGTGGTTAACAAAAGCAAGAAGAGGATTGCCAAGTTGAAAACAAGTTCTACTCTACTATTAACCAAGGGAAAAGCTGAAGATGAAGAAGTAGAGGAAGAGGAGCCACTAAATAAAAAGGGCAAGGTAGTCATTACTAAGCCTGCCAAGACATGCACTGTAGTTTTTACAAGGAGATCCTCCAAGAAGAAAACAAACAAAGAAGGGGGAGACATAATTTTCAAGAGGTCTCCACCCATATTTGAGGAGAGGATGAAGGAATTGGAATTAGGTTCTAGGATAACAAATTTCAAGGCATTAAAATATGAAACTAGAACAACTGAAGAGAAGAAGTAGATTGAAGATATACTGATATCTAAGATGGGAAAATGGAAATACTCACCTGATCAACTCACTTATTAGATCCCAGATGAATTGATGAAAAAAATAAAGCCAACATAGGAACAAGCAATGAAAACTACAAAAGATATTCATGAGCAAACCCTGAAACAACTTATGCCAAATCTGACTGACAAGGAAGTGAAAGAATCTTTAAAGAAAAATAAAGAAAAATTGACTTTGAGATTCAATACTTGTCTTATTTTGTTAAATGAAATAGAGCATGTTGTGAAGAATGCAACAAATACAAGAAAGAATGTACATCTTCTTCATATACTAAATGATTTTCCAGTCAGCATAAGTGACAAAGATGATGATGATGATCAAGAAAAAGATGAAGAGAAAAATGATGAGGAAGTAACACATTTTGATAATGAGGGTGATGAAGAGGAACATAAGTAAGAGGCTACTGAGGAAGATGCACAAGATGTTGAGCAAGCTGACCTAGTTAAAGTTGTTGTAGTGGTTATTGCCTCACTTCCTCACTCTCCAAGCAAAATGTTGACAACACTAGCATGGAGACAACCTCAACAGGATTGGTTGTGACTAGCACTGCAAGCACAAACATCCAATCAATCTTTGCACCAATTCAGCTCAACATATCATTGACTGGAGTCCTAAGTACTTCATGTACTAAGCTATAGAATCTTCCCTATTCAATAGTTTTGGATACTTCAGGCATTTGTACCACTAGTATTTCTACAATAAGTGCAGTATCAATTTTTGCAGCAAGCCCTACTATTTCTACTATTGTTTCCATTCTGAGTACACAAACAATAAGTGCAAGGAAATTTGAGACCAAACCTCAACTGAGCACAAATTTTTTGGGTGAAGGTAAAGAAAATGAGGAGGATGTAGATCTTGAATAGGAAATTGTGATTCCTAATTGGGTTATTTCAAAACTCAATCTTGATAAAATATAGACCTTCAGAGAATTACTCCAAAAGAAAGCCAAGTAGTAGAGGCTAAGAGAGGAAAGAGACAAAGAATTTAAAATCATTGAAAATGCCAAAAAATATTTTGATAGAGGTTATAGGTGTAGAGGTTGATTCTTCTCAACCATTTTTGTATTAGTTGGTAGAAGCAGTCTACAAGTATAATGAAGATTTAGATGGACAAGCCAAGTTATTGCAAAAAGCAAAGAAAAAGTTTGAGAATAAGGTCTTAGAACTTATTTCTCAAAAGATTACCATTTACCAAGTAGAGTTATCTACTATTTTGAGTTCTCTGAAACTTCTTGTACTAATGTAACTTTACTTTTTGGTAAATTATGCGATATTTCAAATTTTACAAAGGAAATAAAAGACAAATTGTTTAAGATTGATAAAGATCTTAAGGTGAGTGCTCAGAAATTGTAGCTTGACCCAAGTTCAAGCTCTGTTCATTTAAAAAAGATTAGGTTTTTGATAGATATACAGGCAAAATTGCTCAGAGAAGAAACTAGAATAAGATCAACATTGGTAGATATTCAAAATATGATTCTCCTTAACACAGATGTATTGCAAAAGTGTATTGCATATTCAAAAAATCTCATCCATGATAATAATTTCTCTATTGCAAACCATATGATTGAACTATCAACAGAAGTATAGGTGGAATTGCACATAAGAAGGGTCTTGCAAGAGAATTAGGACAAGACTTTGGCACACATACTCAAGGTACATTCAGACTTCTTGTCTCATTTTGGCATTACTATGTAAATACATATAGTATAAATCTTTAGCATTAATGTCAAATAGTCAGAGAAGATATAAGATGATACAAAGGGGGAGAAACTATAGTATACATAAATATACATAAATATATCCCTTACAAAAATAATTTTGAAAAATCTCAAAAATAGTATACTCTACCGAGTTGGAGACATAAGGTGATGGATTATTTAGTTTTGACTGATAAGTGTTTTTGTCACTAATGCTAAAGGGGGAGATAGTTGACATTCTAGTCATGTTTGTTATTAGTGACATACACTTATTCAGATTGTGAGTTTATACTGAGCATATTGTACAGTTAACAATATTAACTAAGCATTTCAGTTGCTACCAAGTCCTACAGTTGCTACCGAGTCCTATGGACAAATTTTAGTTTGAACCGAGTAGTTACTATAGAGTTGAAGATTAGTAGTGTAAACTGAGCATTTTAGTGTATGCTGAGTTTACTAGTGCAAACTGAGTTGTGTAGTGCTTACCGAGTTCATAGTTGATGTGATATAAGTCTAGTGTTAACCAAGCTTCTCAGTGTTAACCAAGAGACTTAGTTTATATCGAGCTCGAGGTGATAATGTTTACCAAGCTATCTAGTGTAAATCAAGAGACTTAGTTTATATGCTGAGTTTCGCACTATTCACCAAGTCACCAGTGTACACCAAGTTCAAGACTACTTGAAAGTGATTAGTATGGACTGAGCTTCTACGTCTACCAAGTGCATGATGATGCCAAGCATTGACAATGGATGTTGAGTATCAGAACCTCACCGAGTTAGTCTTCAGGATCCAAGTTTCTACACTTTGTCTAACTTTGTAATATTTGTGTAAACTTGTATTGTGGTCGACTTTGTAATTGTGTAATTGGATTGATATATATGTAATGTATTGTATCACATCAAAGTCATTGAAGAGAAGTAATATAATCATTAGAGAAAAGAAAAAGAGCAAATTACAAAGGCTACAATAGTATAAGGAGTAACAAAGATTCATCTATCACAACAAGATGATTTGTACACTCAGAGGAATCTGATTCAACTAACCAAGTTGCAGATCAGAGATCAGCTACTGTTTCATCCTAATAGGTGGATCAGTCAAATCCTTTAACAAGGTAGACCTAATAGTCTTATATAAATCTCTTTACCGAGTGCATACTTCATTGTATGTTTGTAAATCCTTTTGCAAGGTGGACCTAGCAGTCCTTAATGCTCCTAATAGGGTAGATCATTAGAAGTGATCATTGTGCCTTAACAGGCCAACTTTATACTGTAGTACTAAAGCTTGTGGGTATCATCCCCACCCTAGTTTTACTTTCTATCTGGAAGGTTTCTGGGTCACCAAATCTTGTGTTAAAGTGTTGTGTATGCTTTCATTATTTTTAGTTTCTCATGCATGCAATAAGATCAGAATTTACATAAAGGATTAATTGCTAATCAGGGACTTAGTGGTAAAGGTTTAGAAGTTACTGATTCACCCCTCCCCTCTCAATAATTTAGCTTGTCATAATATTTCCAACACTCTTCATCATCAACATTATCAAAATGTGTTACTTCTTCATCATCTTTCTCTTCATCCTTCTCTTGATCATTATCATCATCCTTATCACTTATGCTAACTAGAAAATCACTCAGTTTTTGAAGAAGATAGACATTTTTCCATGTATTTATTGCATTCTTCACAACATGCTCTATTTCATTCAACAAAATAAGACAAGTATTGAATCTTAAAGTTAATTTATCTGTATTTTGCTTTAAAGATTCTTTCACTTCCTTGTTAATCAAATTTGGTATAAGTTTCCTCAAGGTTTGCTCATGAATATCCTTTGCAATTTTCATTGCTTGTTCCCATCTTGGCTTTATTTTGTTCATCAATTCATCTGGAATTTGTTGAGTAAGCTAATTAGGTGAGTATTTTCATTTGCTCATCTTAGATATCAGTATATCTTCAATCTGCTTTTGCTCATCAACTATTCTAGTCTCATATTTTAATGCTTTGAAGTTTTTTATTCCAAAACCTGATTCAAATTCTTTCATTCTCTCCTCAAATGTAGACGGAGACCTCTTGAAAATTATGTCTCCTCCCTCTTTGTCTTTCTTCCTGGAGGATCTCCTAGTGAACACTATAGTGGATGTCTTGGCAGTCTTAGTAATGATTATCTTGACCTTTTTCTTTAGTGGCTTCTCTTCCACTAATTCTTCATCCCTTGCTTCTTCATCTTCAACTTTTCCCTTAGTCAATAGGAGAATGGAACTTGTTTTCAACTTGGAAATCCTCTTCTTGCCTTTGTTAACCTCTTGAGGGAGCTTGATCTCCAGTTCTATCTTTGCCTTAGCCTCATCATATGTGCTAAAATAGGCTACTAATATAGGCTGCTTTGGGGTCCACTAGTTTATTTATCAGTGCTTCAATTATATCTTTTGTTTCATCAATATTGACCACATATCCTAGAGGTTTCAACCATGCAATTCTAGGCCTAACTACCTGAATGTATACCTTATCACTATCCACCATAAAACAAACATCATCTTTATAGTCCTCAACTAGTTTCTTGGGGATCCAGTATTTGTTATTCATTTTCTCCTTGAATGCATCAAAATAATTGTCCATGATACTACTGTTATTTTCTCTCATCTCATCAATGTATTCATTAATCTGATAGAGTACTGGAACATCTTTCCTCCAAATAATAGTATCTTTTGATGGAAACAATTTCTGAACATAGAAGAATAAACATGTCAAAAGTGAGCCAAAATTACATGGATTGTTCTTTGATGTCATGATTCTCTCCATGTTTTTGTTGAATTGATTCAACAATAGCTCGAAAAGGTCAAGAGATAGGTTATTCTTGACTACCTTGTAAGCCAAGTCAACTACTTTGCAAGACACACTATTCAACCTGCTTGAACTATAAATCTTGTGGGAAATTATATGTATGCCAAACTTGAGTTCCATATTAGTCACACTGCTAATCTTCATTCCCCTTCCATCCCACTCAGCTAGGGTTTTCTTCTCTAGTTCAACCTGACCTAGGGTTTTAGTCATTTTAACTTTAGCTAACATTAGGAGCTAGTGATCTTGTGGATCATCTTCTTTATGATCAAAATTGGTTGCTCCAACTATAATTGACCATTATGCATGCAGCCAAGGATAAACCTAATCCATTTCACTTGGAAATCTCGTTGCATGTAAGGAACATGTGTTAAGCCTTTAGCCTCAAGATGTTGGTGCTCAACACATAACTCTTTTAAACATTCATCCATTTCTAGTATACAAATATCCTGAATTGCACATTTGAAATGAGAACAAATATCATTGATCAACAATACCTTAGGAGGGATTTGCGACTGCGCTCCACTCAGATCTAGGGTTTCTGCAATGGTAGGTGTTAGCTTGAAATCTGGTGCTTTCCATTCCACACCATGAACCAACATATCTGAACCTCCTTTCACTTTGCTGCTAGTAGCTACCATCTTCACTTAGTAGGGTTTGAGAGAATTCAAAAACTTTTGATAACAATTCACTCAAATTGCTTGAATGCCCTTGAAGATCTCTTTGCGCAATTTACACTAAAAAATTCACAGTAAAAATGACTTTAATTTCTTTCCTTTTATTAAATTTTGCCATAAATACCTAGTACAAATGTTAGATCAAATTGATAGACTGTCATCCACTTTGCTAGCATTGATTACTTGATAGAGTCTTCCATAAACCATATAAAATTTAGTTATTCTCGACCTCACTTAGTAGAGTCTGTGACCCCACCTCACTCGGTAAGGAAGGTAGCTTAGTAGTAACTGGTACTTCTTACTTGGTGATCCCTTTGTTTCTTGAATACTACTATGGATCTTTTGACCTATCCATTGGAACTATTTTAGATGTCTTCTTTAGTGGCCTAGTTCCAGTTCTCCTTTGAGAAATCATGTGGAAATAGTGGAGTCACCCAATTCTTGAGTGACTTGATCATCATTGCTCGGACTTGCATTCTTGGTAGACTTTGGAACCCATTGTTGTCTCATTTTCTTTCTAATGTTATAAGCTCTTGCCTTCTTTTCATCTTCAATTCTTTTAGTGTTCATACAATTCTTAGCAAGATGACCAAGTTCTGTACAAATGAAACATCTTTTGATAGTATCTCTTTTCCTCATGTGATGCTTTACAGATTTCATTCCAATGTGTCCAAATTCTCCACATAATGACATATGCACCAAGTGTTATAGTCCCAACCAAATATAGCTTTCACCATTTGTTCTATGGGATTCAATATCTTGGTTTTGCATTCTGATGACTTATTCCCATGCTTCTTACATTTGTGACATTTGCCTTCAAATTTTGGTTTCTCTTTGCATTCATTTTCTCTATAACCATGCTGATTACAATTATAGCATTGTACATTGAATTTTTCTTTCCCATTGCTCCAACATTTTTTTGAAGTATGACCTATCTTACCACAGTGGTTGCAAGTAGGTTTATTCTTTTGAGCTCCTTGCTTGGATGTTTCACCTTCTTTTGTATATCCAATTCCTACTTTCCCTTTTTGTTTGAAGTGATTTTTCTCATTCAACTAATTCATGTCTACTTGGGATTTCATCATTCTTTCATTGGTTTGTGTTTCAATGTTTTGATCATTCCACAATCTTTCATTTTCTAATCTTAGGTTCATGATTTCTTCATTTGCATTGGTGAGGTGATCAATGAAGTTTGCTTGCTGATGGGATAGGTGCTGAATTTCATTGTTTTTTCCCTCTATCTCTTCTCTTATCTTGTTCTTTTCTTCCATTACTTCACACAATCTTATTGATTGAATTTCTTTCTCTCTTCTTAGTTTTCTTACTTCTTCTTAAAGAGTGCTATTCTTTTCCAATAGTTCTTTGATTGCTTGATTAGCTTCATCTGAATTTATTGAATGGATGTCTTCAATTCTTTCTTCAATGTAGAGTGAATCATTCATCTAGATTGCAATATCTTTTCTTCTTTTTAGTATTGAGTGAGTTTCTCTTTTTCTTTCTTGAGTTGTCCAATGGCCAATTCCAAATCTAGCTTTTCATTGTCAATAGCCTTGTCAGGTCTGAATACCTCCATTGCCTTTGATCTTTGCTCAAGTTATTAAACTTTTCACTAAGAACCATAATGCTCTAATACCAATTGTTGGAAATATTATGAAAAGCTAAGTGACTGAGAGGGGAGGGGTGAATCAGTAACCATTAAATTTTTTATCACTATTTCCCTAATTAGCAATTAATCTTTTATGTGAATTCTCATCTAATTGCATGCATGAGAAATTGAAAACAATGAAAGCATACACAACACTTTAACACAAGATTTGGTGAACCATAAACCTTCCAAATAGAAAGTAAAACTATGGTGGTGATAGTGTCCACAAGCTTTAGTACTACAATATAAAGTTGGCCTATTAAGGCTTACACTGATCACTTCGGATGATATGCCTTGTTAGGAGCAATAAGGACTGCTAGGTCCACCTTGCAAAAGGATTTACAAACATACAATAAAGTATGCACTCGATAAAGAGATTTACATAAGACTGTTAGGTCTACCTTGTTAAAGGATTTGACTGATCCACCTGTTAGGATGAAGCAGTAGTTGATCTTTGATCTGCAACTTGGTTTGCTAAATGAGATCCCTCTGCGTGTATATATCACCTTGTTATGATAGATGAATCTTTTCTGCTCCTTATACTGTTGTAGCCTTTGTAATTTTCTCTTTTTCTCTTCTCTGATGATTACATTACTTCTTTACATCCTTTTGGATGTGATACAATACATTACATATATATCAATCTAGTTACATAATTACAAAGTCAGCCACAATACAAGTTTACACAAATATTACAAAGTCGGCCAAAGTGTAAAAACTTGGGTCCTAAAGACTAACTTGGTGAGGCTTTGATACTCGACATCCACTATCAATGCTCAACATCATCATGCACTCAGTAGATGTAGAAGCTTGGTCCATACTAATCACTTCCAAGTAGTCTTGAACTCGGTCTGCATAGACGACTCAATAAATACTATGAAACTTGGCATATAAACTAAGTCACTTGATTCATACTACATAGCTCGATAAACACTATCACCTTGAGCTCAGTATAAACTGAGTCTCTTGGTTAACACTGAGTAGCTCGATTAACACTAGACTCACATTACATCAATTTTGAACTTGGTAAGTACTACACAACTCAGTTTGCACTAGTAAACTTGGCATACACTAAGATGATCAATTTACACTGCTAATCATCAACTCTAAAGTAACTGCTCGGTGCAAATTGAAATCTGTCCAAAGGACTTAGTAGCAATAATAGAACTCGATAACAACTAAAATGCTTGGTTAACACTGTTAACTATACAATATTCTTAGTATGAATTTACAATCTAAATAAGTGTATGTCACTAATAACAAACATGACTTGAATGTCAACAAGTGCTGATTTTTTTTTGATTTATATCCACCCAAGTTTGGGCAATGTGTTTCTTATGGTAGTTTGAATTTGGAAAAATTTCCTAAGATTTCAACATGGTCAGAATAGACTCTTAAGTGGGTCATGTGAGTAAAAACCATTTAGGAGGACTCAACGGATCTAATTATGAACCAACTTAGTAGCTACCTTTTTATCCATGTCCTAAAAAGCCAATTTGACCTTACGTATAACATGTTTCTAAAGTTCTTGCATTGTGATTTGACCTCGTGGAAACATTTTTTGAACGTGCATAGTTCTCGATTGTATTTTCAACAAATCCTTTTTTTAGAAAAGACTGCATACTTATCTCTCTCAAATTTTCTATGTCCTTTGAGAGATTGTTTGTTCACATATCTTTGTCCAAGGTAGTTTATCTAGTCATTTGTATCCTTCATCACCTTAATCAAAAGGTTGGGATCCACATTTGAATATCTACCATCATCTTACTATAATCACCCAAAAATGGTCATCTAGTCTATGAGCTCCCTTTCTCGCATTTTTGCATAATTTATCCATTGCTTATCTTTGATCAAATTCTCAAAATCTATTTATTTTATTTTATCCTATAGTTTGATCACTTTATCCTAAGTTCATATATAATTAAAAGAACATGTCCCCCTTTTAATTAAATAAAATTCCCCATTCATCTCTTATCCTAAGTTGCACACACAAAATCATTTCCCTTATTTAAAAATAAAAGAAAATGCATTTTTATCCCACATGGGGGACAAAAGTCAACTCTTCATCATGATTGGTGGAAATGCTTATGTACATGGATCACTCCCACTTTCAAAATCCACCCTTGATCACATGCATCTTGCCTCATGATGTCTATTGTCCATTTCTCTTATAAGGGAGAGCTCTCTCCTCACTTCACAACTCCAGTCTTTTACTAACATTATTCTATAGGATTGAAGATCTCATACTTGTGGAGCTCCTCTTCTTCTATCTTCTATTCTTCATTCTTCATTCTTCATGCTTCATATTCATTCCAATTTCTCTCCATGCTTATTAATTAAATCATCTAGTCTAAATAGGGGTGTAATACTTATTATCTAGTTTAGCTTGCATTCTACTTTCTCTCATTTAGATTTCATTTGCATTACATTCATTCTAGATTCTTGGATGCTAGCATTCTTGCTCCCATCTTTGAATCTCTCATTCTATGGTGCACCTTGCAAGGGTTGCATAGTTTGGTTCATTTGAGAGCCACCATCTCATAGCCTTTGCATTCCATAGATAGAGTTCTATAAGCTATCTCTTGAGATTCCCTCTTTCATGGGCATTCTCAAGAATAATGGTTTATAAAAGTGTGAAACTTTTTGTACAACATTTTTGGCGCCCACCGTGGGGCTTGAATCAAGTTTCTAGCTCCCTTTTCTTTCATTTTAGTTTCATTTCTCATTTCTGATTTTTACAGTAGCATATTGGATCTAATCAAGTGATTTTTCAAGTTTCTCACTTTGGTTTTAAGGCTAACCCTTGTGCATATTCATTTGGAGGCCAAAACACTAGATTTTAAAGATTTGATTATATCTCCTAAACCACTTGGAGTTTAGTTATGATTTTTTCTGATTTTTTTGAAAAGCTTTGCATTTTTAGAAATTTTAATAAATTTTTAGGGGGTTAGTTCTTTGTGTTTTGAATTTAGAGGTCATATTAGGGCTTAACAACTTGATTTGGAAAAAAAGGTCTATTTTGGGAAAATGAGTCTCTAGGGCACAAATTAAAAGATATTACTAAATTTCTTGCATTTTTGGAAAGCTCTTTGATTTTTAGTAGGGGTCTCTTCTTTTCATTTCTATTTTTGAATACAAAATTATAGAAAATAAGTCCAATCTTGTTGACTAGGTAAAAAACAAAGAGTAAAAATGATAGCATTTCTGATTAGCTTGCACTTTCTTTGCATACACTTTGTTAAAATATAACTTTAATTTTTGAGGTAACTAATCACTTTGTATTGCAAGTCTTACCTGGTTATTATGCCTTAACCTTGGTTTTTTTATAGGGAGTTTCTCATTTAATTGCTAAAAAGAATGCTTGCCAAAGATAAAAATTGCAAAAAGGGGTACTAACACTCATTTGTAGGGCTGCCCAAAGAAAACAATCAAACAAACCAAAAGTGTTTTTGTGCTTTATTTCTTTTTGTGTGTGGGATTAGATTAGTTGTTTTTCATTTCTAGGCACATAATTACTTAGTTTACTAAAGTTTTTCACTTGGTAGGAGAGTATGCTCTTCACCTTTGGGTCAATCAGAAATCTTGACCCATTTGATATGCCAAGGTGGAGTAAGGGGTAGATGAACATTTCTTGGTGTGTTTTGGGGGGAAGCAATTGGAATATGAGAGTATGCTGTTCACCTTTGTGGTGAATTAGAAATCTTGATCTCCAAAAGTGGATCCATTTTGTGTAGTCTAGAATCTTTTAGAAGGTCTATTCTTGAGCAATTAAGAGGAATGACCAAAGTGGGGACAAGTGAACTTGGCTATTTTGACCCACTATTAACTCAAGGCTATCAAGGACACAAAAACTTGGTAGACATAGTGCTTATCTTCACTTAGTGTGAGTACTTGTGGGATTGGGACCATGAGGAAAATGCTAGGCAAGAATGATTAAGGTACTCTTGTGGCCATGAGGTCTGTTACTTGCCGCAAAGTAATGAGTCCCATATTGGGAGAAATAGGAGTACTATGAATAGAAGCCCTTTCTAAACACCATAGGATTAGAAGCTACTCATATCTTCTGCTCAACATCTTGGTTCAAGGTTCAATCCTGGTGGATTACCCAAATCAACTCAACATTTTACACTCACCATTTGTGTCCCTTTGTTTGTGTCATTGGCATTTCCACAACAAAGCCAAAATCTATTGTGGGAGACCACTTTTTCTAAGGCAAGGGGGCATCAAGTGTAGGCCAAATTGTTGAGTAATGAATCATGACCTTAGGTAGTTTTTCTTGGAATGCATCTTCGCATGTGAAAAGACCTGTAAAAATATTTTGAACATACACATGGCGATATTTCTAGGGCTTTCTTTTGAGACCTCACATATGCTTGTATTATGCAAGGTTACTTTGTTCCTAGCTTGGTTGTTTTAAGACTACTCCATGTGTCACATCTTGCTTTTGAAAATTGAACTTTCTATGCTATCAACTTTTTCAACCAAGTCAAAACATCAAGTCTAAAATTTTTGCTTATGTTGCTTACTAGGGGAGTTTCATCATTTGACTTTGATTTGTTATGTCTCTAGTGCTTGAACATACTTAAAGTGTCTTTTCGTCTTTCCCACCTTCTTCATCCATGTCCTCTTTCTAGGACCCTCTTTTTTTAAAGGTTACCTTGATCTATTGACTACACTCCTTAATTGGAATATTTGTTCACTTATTTTTGCTTATCTATCTACTTTTTTATTTGGGCTTCTTGCCTAGCTCTTGAATTGAGTCACTAGTGTTGTAATCTTCATGGACACTTTTCTTGATAAGTCATTCATTCATTTCTACCTCTGTTTGACAAGTGAACACTCTACCTCTCTAGTTTTGGCATCAAGTTATCTTGTGTCACCTTATTAGCTTCCTCTAGTATCCTTTATGCTTGATTATCTATCTACCACTATGGCATTCAAACCTTGTGCTACCAAACCTCAACTAAATCTAGATGATCACGATATCCTCCATGCCACTAAAAAGTTTCAAGATCTATACACTCAATACAAAGAACTAGAAGACACAAATAATCTTTCTTACCTTCATCTCTCTAAGCGAATGATAGAAATGAAGTCTAAACTTGAGAAAAGGTTAGAGGAGAAGATTGCATTCTTAAATGGATCTCCCTTAAGACCTTGACATACAAATGGGCCATTTTCTTCAAGGTCTACATATTCTACTCCAAGACAACAAATGTCTTTATCTTCTAGATCTAAAGACCTCTTTAGAGAACAAGCAAGTGATACCTCCTTGGAGTCTATGCCAAGCTTTCATGATGGACCTATCTTTGACCAAGATAGTGATGAAGACATGAATGCATGCTATTCACTTGAGAAACAACAAAATGATCATGGAGATTATTTTGAGAGAACTTTTGCTCCATTGGAAGATTCTTATGATAACATCTTGAAATCACATCTTGATAATGAATCCATCACATTACCAGACAACTCTAGACCTTATGAACCTAAAATAAAACCTCCATAGTGGAGAAATGATGATTATTTTCATTGCCATAGAAAAAAAGGTTATAAAACTAAAGATTGCATAGATTTAAAACATAAAATCCAAGATCTTATTGATGATGGGAGTGTTGATACCTCTAATGGATTATATGGTGAGGATACTTTTATTGAGCAAGATCATATTAATGAACCTATATCTAGTGATGGTTTCCTTGATACCTCCACTTCTTCCAACACTCGTGCACCTCCCAACACTTCAAAGCTTTCCAGCATGACTCCATCAAAAAAAAAAACCTAATGCTTTCCATATGAACCATGTGTGCCCTTAAGGGCTACCTCTAAAAGAAACTCAAGCTAACCTTCACTTGGTTACAAACCTTTTCTAGGCTACTAAGACTAAAGATCATGAACCTTCATGCGATGTTATGCTTACTATGCCCACTTTATCTAATCCTTCACTATCTCTTCAAGATCCTACCATGCACACCTCCATTGTCTTTAGAAGTGGCTCCATGTCAAGAGGACTCTCAAAAAGAAAAAGCTATAAATTCCAAGAAAGATCAAGATCAAGCACCCTTTCATCTCCTTCAAGAGGTCATTCCTCCATATCCTATGTCTTAACCACCTCCTAAATATTATGAAGAGACCACTTCCATTATCTCCACTGAGCTTATTGAAGATAAAAAGAAACTCACTATGCCTATGTTATCTAAAGAAACTTGTCGAGATCAAAGTATTCCCTTTTGTTATACTTCTCCATATCCACTTCAAAATTATGCTAAAGATTCAAATGATCCTATCAAAGGTGTTGCTCCTATTAAAGCTACTCATGAGTCTATTGATGGCCTTGGTCACATTTCTCACTCTAAAGATGCTCTATATCCTACTCACTATCCATTTGCATCTCCCAAATATATCCTTGGTCCTTCTCCATCTAAGCTAAATCCTTCCAAACTTCCATCCATATTGGGACCATATGTTCCTTTGTCTCATACTTTCACTCCTAGTTCATCTCATAGCTCTCCTATCATACCTCAATATCAACAAAGAAACTCATCCTTGACAAATTTCCATCCATCTATTCGTATAAGCCATTCATATTAGCCTTATTTATCCATAAATCCCAAGTCTTTTGGAAGCAATTTGAATGATTAGTTCTTAAGAATAAAAACACAAGAATCTATTTACAAATGAAGATCACCATGTTCTATCTAATCAACATGTGAATTATAAAAAAGAAAAAACATTCAAGAGACCACTAGAATCCACTATCCAAAGAGCTAAATCAAAGAAAATATGGGTTCCTAAATCCATTATTGAAGAAATATGCTCTAAAACTTCCAAAGGAAAAAAAAAACTCAAAAGCTACATGGACTCCCAAGTCTCTCTTGAAAGACTTGATTATTGAACATAAATCTAAGTTGACATTCAAACTTACAAAGGTTTCCACTCCATTGTCTTCCAAAAATCTTTGTCAAAAGATTCCAAAGGCTTTCACTCCATCTTCTAAAATTCTCCTACCATCTCATACATATAAACCTCAAGCTATTTCTTCCATGATCCCTTCATCATTCCACCACCCTTTAAGGTGTGTGTCAATGTTGATCTTGCTCACTTTCTCACCTACCCATATGCAACCTTTTCAAGCTTATACTTACTATCCATCTTCATTCTAGCCTTTCCAGGCATGAACTCTTTTCCTCCATATACTTATCCTACTACCTTCTCTCTTCCTTCACCCTATCAACATCTTTGAGTGTACTTATCTATGGTCTCGACCTATCATGACTTATCCTTCTAATAGGAGCACTATCTAACTTGAAGCTTGACCTATTTCTAAAAAACAAAAAAACCAAAAACCCAAAAAAAAAGAAAAAAGAAAAAGAAAAAGAAAAAAGAAGAAGATGTACCTTGGTGAAAACCATTTCTTGTGGCACCTTGGATAATTACCATGATAAAAAATTTGTAAAAAGACATCATGTGTAATTCTTCCATACTCCATCTATTATGTCTTCTCTCTTTGATCTTGACAATGTTGAGCTATTATTGCATAGTGCAGGCTATCTTATCTATCAACTTCCTTATTTTTCTTTTTCATTCATTCATAGCCTTCATACTTAGCTTCATTCTTATTCCTCTATCCTATCACTATCCTATCTAGTTGACCCCTTGGTCTTGATCAGTCAAAGCAAAACATGGTTCTCATAAGTCTCTTGACATGCCTACTATTTTAGACTACACACTTTCATTCTATCTTGCTTATTGGCTTCCACTACTTATCCTATATGCTCTCTCCCTTATTGGCTTCTATTGCTTATCCTACTTGCTATCTTTCTCATTTCTTCCATTGCTTATCCAAAACCTATTATATATGGCTATCTTTCCCTAGCTCAGGTACTCTTGAGGATTTAGTCCTTGAGGATCACTTCCACTTGATTCATTCTTTCTTTCTCATCCATCTTATCCACTTGGTTTCTATGCCACATTCTATGCCTTGCTAGACATTGGGAAAATTTATGTGATCTTGCTTGAGAATTAGTAATCTCTAAATCATTCTAAAAAATCCAAAAAAAAAAAATCATCTATGATACTTAAAAAATCTTTAAAAGTATAAAATATCTTGAAGAAAATGATCGTCTTAGTGAAAACCTAGCAATAGGTGCTTTGATGTATCACCAAAAAAATAAAAAATCATAAAAAAATCATAAAAAGTTTTGAAAAATCTGCCAAGTAGTGAAAACCTTGAAATAGGAACTACTTGAGACCCTCGTACCTATGTCCATCAGTCTCACTTCACGTTCATTCATTTCACAACTACATTTCCTAGATTGGAATTGTCTCTTTTCCTCATCTAGGGGGCACAACTACTTATCTTATTAGGGTCTTCTTGTGTGTTGGGGTTTCTTTGGTAGTTCTTCTAAAATAGTGTTTTTGAAATCTTTCCCTCTTGACATCGAGTGTTTGTCAACACTTTTTAGATACTTCACCTACAATCTAGGATGCTACGATATTTCTCACTACCATATGCGAGTTTTGAGGAAATGGCCATGTGACATACACACAAGAACTTAAACATTAAACTTATTGAGTCATGCTAAACTTTATCTTCTTTGTGTGATGTATATGATGATTTCTTTATTGAGTGTTCCCTCTCTAATAGTTTCTCAAGGATTTCATGGACTAGAGGATTGGGGGCATGGGGCATGTTTTCTTTTGATTTCTGTCTATGGGTGTTCTCTTTGATTTTATCTTAGGTGTCTTAAGCATTTTACTTGGTCCCATGGACACTTAGGATCAATTCAAAGGCCTCATCCTTATTTGTTTTGCAAATGCATGCTTGTGACCATCTTGACTTTCTTGTGTCTTGATGCAAGCACAATATTGTTACATTAAAACTAGGAAATCTAATTGCATAGTCATCTTGTCCTATATGTCTTCGATGCATAGGTTGGGTTCCCATATCTATCTAATATAGATCATATTCATATCCTCATAGTTATACTAGTGATGATTGTATGATCTTTCGATGTCTCTAATAAGGCTCGATGATAAAAACTAGGACCTACTTATGTAACCCTTGCAATTTCACTTTTTCATACTAGCTTGCATCCTAGGGTTCATTCTAGCTTAGCTTTGCATTTTGCATGTTGACAAAACTCTCTTCTTTATCTTTCATGGATATGTCAGTTAACTTCATTCATCCTTCTCTTGCCTCTTCTCTATCTTATCTTATCTCTTCTTTCATATTTCTTGTTTCTTTTCTATCTTGCCATCTCATCTATGCTTTTAATCTATCTTTTCTAATCTTGACATCCTAGATCCATTTTCAGGATCAAAATCCAAATTTAGGTTCATCTTGCTACTCAAAATTTCTTCCTTCTTCTATGTATTTGGCTGACCTATTGAGGCTTAATCTTTGAATCTTGTTGGGGCAATCATCATTTCTTCATAATTTATACTCTCTTTCACTCTTTGCTTTCATTTCTATTTCATCTCATTTTATCTTTCTTCTTTCTTTGACCTAAATCTCATGCTTTATATTTCTTTGTCAAACTTAGTCAAATTGGGGCATATCTTCATTGCTTGGTGGTCACTCTTTGTTCTTAATCTATTTTTCTTTGTTCTGATTTGATCAAATCTAGCTTATTCTTGCATCTCCTCTATCTCATTTTGATTTCAATTTCGAGGGGGCTAGAATATTCTATCATTGTTGCAAATTGCTTTCTACTACAACTATATATTTTCTCTTGATCTATCTACTTTCTTTTATCAACATAGTAGTGCTCATCTTGGGTATTAATATTGTATCTTCTCTCTCCAAATATTCAGTATTGCTGCTAAATAGATTGTGCATTTAGGATATGCTATCTCTTTGTGCTTTGTTCTTCAGAGTCGATCTCTCTATCATCTTGGCTTCTTCATTCTTTGACATCATGTTTTCCTAGACCAATCACACGTTAGTCAAAGAGGGGCAAATGTAATGAATCAAAAATGGTCATCTATACTATGAACCCCCTTTCTAGAATTTTTGCATAATTTATCCATTGATTATCTTTGATCACATTCTTAAAAATTCATTTATTTGAATTTATCCTATAGTTTGACCACTTTATCCTAAGTTCATATTTAATTAAAAGAACATGCCCCCCTTTTGATTAAATAAAATTCCCCACTCATCTATTATCCTAAGTTGCACACACAAAAGCATTTCCCTTATTTACAAATAAAATAAAAGACAATTTTGTCCCACATGTGGGACAAAAGTCAACTCTTCATCATGATTGGTGGAAATTCTTATGCACATGGATCACTCCTACTTTCAAACTCCACCCTTGATCACATGCATCTTGCCTCATGATCTCTATTGTCCATTTCTCTTTAAAAGGGAGAGCTCCATATCCTCTTGACACAAGAACTAATGCACATCTCAATCCTAGGAAAATAAAAAACATGCAAGACCCAACATCTCAAGATGCATAAACCAACACCGAAAATATCATAACTTCACAACACATAGATTCTTCCATAGAGGCATTTACGGGTTTCCATGAGAATGCATCACTGGTTAGCACCATCACTAAAAAGAATAAAGATACCATCAAGGCTAATTTTTAAAGAGAAGACTTTCAAAGTTTTGACTTTGGGTAAATGCCACCATCTAATACTATCAAAAATCTCAACCATCCACTTTTCAAAATGCCCACGTTATGGGAATCCTTAGATATAGACCAACCTAGAAATGAATGTCACTCCTCTTTCCACTACTGCTTCATCTAAACAATTGGTCTTTGAGTTGGAGATGTGCCTCCTAGAGCCATAGATTGTTAAAAGATATGCATCCAATTGCTTTGGCAGAAAGCATTTTGGAACATTTCAATGACATTGCACGAATAATGTATCAGGGATCAATGTGGGCATATGACAAGAGCATATCCACTTGGTCTGCCAATACTACCATTAATCTAATGGAAAGTTTTTTCAGTGACAACAATGCATATGTTACAATCTCATCCTTTGGTAATTTCAACATCAAACTTTTGCCAGCCTCTTGTACTACACATGCAAGGGTGGGAGTAGCTGAAAAATTCTGGTGCAGGTACTAATTATCACGATGGATCTCATATATGGTTCATCTTCTATTAGATAGATGGGAAATGTTGAACATGAGAATTCAAATAACAACCTCCTAAGTCATAAATTTTACATTTTGGCTCATTCCTATTTAAATTGGGCATGCTTTTTATTTCCATATTGAATACTTTCAAATTAAACAATAATGTTCCCACAATCATTAATTGCACATCTCTTCACTACAAGATACCAGAAAAGGCTTATCAGGTGTTTGGCAAATTGAGAATGGAATGACCCTATCAATCTTCATACTGGAGAAGGGCTAGAATAATCATTTGGTTGTGATGTAGTATCGAATACTAATTTGGCAAGATATTTCCTTTTGTGGAGATTCTTTACTCATCTTGCAGTCTCACTTTTAAGTACATCAATCCTCTGAATGAAAGATTCAAAATCCTCTTGAAGAGAAAAAACACTTTTCCTCTCATATCCCATGCATTAATCTCAACTTTAGTCTCTCATAGATACAATCTCTTAAAGCTAATGCATCAGCCTTGATACTCACAACACCTTCAAAATGATCTTGTTTCTTGATAACTAGTGAAGATTGATCTTCTAAAAACTTTGAATCTCTAATGTCTTATCAGTTTGGTGGAAAATAGTTGGGCCCCAAAGTAGGTCTAACTAAAAAAAGTTTTAGACTTAAACAAGTGACCCTTGAAAATGATCAATTAATCACCTGGCATAGATTATATTGAAATTCAATCATTGTCACATCATTTAAAACTCATTATATTTCTTTCTACAAACTGCAAACTTCGTGCCAAGGGGTCCTCTAACTAGCTTTAAAAACTGATTGAATCCAACAATTGGGCTCTAGAAACTAACATACTAATTCTCTATTCCACATTCTCTTCCCTGTTAGATCATGTGTCATGATGATCACTTAGTCAAAAGATAATGACCATCAAAGTTGCCTTTGTGAAACTGCCTACAAGCAAACATGTCAGAAAACCATAAAATATGTTCGGTTTTAGCTTCAAAAATAGATCAAACTGACACTTGGGAGAATGAAAAAAAGGACATTAGTTCATTGTCACAATTAGAGTATAAATCTATGATTTGGTCTCATGATGAATAATTGGGCAAATTTGGCATGCGATCAAAGTGGGGTACTTAGAATTGCAAAACTGGGAACATTGGTAGAACAATAATTTTCATAACTGGAAAGGACCTGGGAAAGTGTGCAAATAGAATTGTTGAGACTTGAAAATTGGCCTAATTAAAGTATTTTTAGAGTAGAACATAGTGGTATAATCCATTTGGTTTAGAAAATCATGGGTTTAGAGTTATGGCATCCTGAATAGGGGTACTAATCAATTTGCACTTTTTGACACCAGTGAAAACTTTATAAGTTGCATTTGGAATCACATTTAGAAATTGAACAAACAGATTCTTAATAGGCTCAAATTTGAAAAATAGTAAGTGTATGACCTCTAAAATACAATGCAAAAGGAATTTTCTCATTCAGGTCAACTAGGTCAAAGTTATAATCAGGTCAAACAAAGCCTCCCAAAATTTTGAACAATATGCATCAACATGACAATAGTAAACAACCAACTTCGAGGGATTCAAAACCTAGTCAAAACATATCAAAATGACTCAAAATATGGAACATAGGTTATTAGATATTTATAATAAATGATCCCAAAGTGGTGAGTCATGAAACATAACCGGGTGCAAGATATTCAAATGAAAGCTAGACCTTCTATCGTTGTTTGACACTTGAGTAAAAATGCAGATCTAAACATTGCTCAAAATGAAACTTCATGGGATGACTTAGAATGGAAAATTATCATTATGGGGTGTATGAATACACTGAATGCAAGGTGTTAGAAACATAAAACATCTGATAGGCCTCAAAAGGATAGCCATGTACACATGAATTAAATGCGCTTATATGTGTTCAAAAGTTTAAAATGGTATTCAAGTCGAGGATGCAATTTTGAGTCCCATAAAAATTAACGCTTGATCACATGTATCTATTTAAAAATAACAACCCATAACACTACCAAATATTTAAAGAAAAACAAAGCTACTCACACGAGTGTCTAACTAGTGATCTTGGGATGATGAAATTGTTGAAAGGTTACTTAGTTTTCTCTGTCTAGGTACAGACTTAAACTCCTGGTCAAGTGTAGCAAACATACATTAATGTTCCTTTCAATGTCCAAAGCTCATTCTTAACTATTATGTTTGTAGTATTTAAAAGTTCATATGTGTCATATTGAACAAAAACTATGGCATATAAATTGAGATTGCATATTGAACTATGGCCTCTTTCTGTATTGCCTGAAACCAAGAGATTCACACAGTTAGTTGTCAAGCAATCATAGGTTAATGCTGAGCTTCACTTGGTTTTGAGAATAGTTTAATATTCTCTACTAATCAAGGCCAACCAAGTGAAGGTGGAAGCTCATTCCCCCCCCCAATATCTAAATTCCCCATTAACATCTAAAATCTTTAAGAAAGGATCCATCTTTAAAGTACAAAAAAAAGGTTCTAGACCTACAAAAGTGACATCATTTTCCCATCTTCTAGTGCATGTCACTTTTTGTCGCATCCAAAATAAGATTTTACCACTCTAAATTGAGAATGCATGTGCAACTGCATTTTATATGCATGGACAATAGGTGAAGCTAAAAAAATGCAGCACAAGTACATTTATTCAATAGGTTTATCAAGTTTTTAAAATTATAGACCATCATGAACATTATAACTATAGTTGCAAGAGTCAAAGTTACAATGTTCGTGATGGTCTATAACTTAAAACACCTAATTAAAGACCTCTAACAAAAATGCAAACCTGTTGCATTTTTTAGCTCCACCTGAGGTCATATGCATATGAATTGAGATTGCATATTGAGCTATGTCCTCCCTCTGCATTGCATGAAACCAAGATATTTACACAGTTAGTTGTAATGCAATCATAGGTTAATGTTGAGCTTCACTTGGTTTTGAGAATAGTTTAATATTTCTCTACTAATCAAGGCCAACCACGTGAAGGTGGAAGCTCATTTGCTGCTGCCACCCCCCTCCCAACATCTAAATTCCCCATTAACATCTAAAATCTTTAAGAAAGGATAAATCTTTAAAGTACCTGTAAGTTGGGCTACTCTCAGGAGAAGTCCATCTTTATTGCTCATGAGAAATTCATCACAATTCTTTAGTGTTCTTGTACATCTAATATGGGTACATCTAAGAATTTCCTCATTGTCTCCTGCATAAAATGAATCCAATGTTACAAAATTTCCCCTAAGAAATAATAGTTCAAGTGAAATAAACACATGAAAAATGAGAGAGAAAAAGAGGAATCTACTTACCAATAGGCATTGCCATCACATCTATGGCCATGCTACATGTTGAGTGAGTTTTAATTTTTTGTTGTTGTGCCAAGATCTCTTTGTTTATATACATAGACACACACATATGTGTGAGTATGTATGTATGTATGTATGTATATATACATATATATACATATACATACATATATATACATATACATACATATATATATATACAAACATACATACATACAAACATACATACATACGTACGTACATACATATATAGAGATCGTAAGCGAACAACAATGAGATGCAGAGATCACAAGGGCACAGAAACGAAATCCTAGATCTCCACTGATCTCCACCAACATTCAGAGCTCTCCACCCTCTTTTATGCGCAACTCTCCACAATTGATCAAAACAAATGGGCAATGATATATGTCATTTTTTTTTGTTTTGCTTATAATCCATAATCCACAATCCACAAGATCTCTCTATATACATACATAGAAACACATATGTGTGTATGTATGTAGATATACACATATATACACATATACATACATACATACATACATCTACACATACATACATACATACATACATTTTATCACTTTGGAAAACTAGATTTGATCCTGCTAGCTTGGAACAACTGATTGTTCATTTTATTGTTCCTAATTTGATGACATTTCTACAAGAATTTGTAATCAACCTAGCTATTTAGTACTTCTTTCTTTCTAAAAACATTTTCTATGATATGTTTTTGTAAAATTTCTTGTGAACTCTGCCCATTTTTTCTAGTTTGCATTATTTTTGTGCAGGATTTTAAGGTAAGTCACTTAGCACAAGTTGAGTGAGTTTTATTATTTTATTATTTGGATTCTAGAATATGTATGCAACTGGATCAATTTTTTTGTTGTACCAAGCATACATACATACATAGGCACACACATATGTGTGTGTATGTATGTACACACACACACACACACACAGACACACACACACACACACATATAAAATAGTAATATATGTATTGCATTTGTATTTGCTTTGTCATTTCTTATAAGAGTGTTTCAAGGTTGGGAACCACTTCAACATCCTTTGCATGGTTTAGAGGTAATGTCATTATGGTAGAGGCTTTAGTAAGGGAATGAGCTTCGTGCTTATGATAGTTACACAGAAGCAAAACTTGCTTCTTCAACTCCTTACACTCAACTCTTCACTGAAATTATTCTTCCAGTAGTGAGAATAATTGGTACAAATTCCTAGGAGCTAAGGGACCCTAAACCTATGCCACATTTTTTTGGAGACATGGGAGAAGTTACTACTAGCCTCAGTACTTCATAACATTTTGGATCATATAGTGATGCCCAAATTAATAGCAACAGGTAGATACTTGGGATCCTCATAGGGAGACTATGCCAATACATTCATGGTTACATCATCAGCTTCCATTGTCGGGCCACTGTAAGGAGCCTTTATATCCAACCATTCATTATAAATTGGGGAATGTGTTTCATGCATGACATGAAAGTGATGCATCTGCATACAATTTTATCACCTTGGAAAATTGCATTTGATCTTGCTAGCTGGGAACAATTGATTATTCATTTTATTGTACCTAATATGATGATAGTTCTATAGGAATTTGTAATCAACCCATCTAATCAACAACTAGACCAATTTAACTGGATTATGGATTGTTTCTTTCTAAAAACATCTGCTATGATATGTTTTTGTAAAATTTCTTGTGAACTCTGCCAAATTTTCTTGGTCTGCATTATTTTTGTGTAGGATCTTGAGGTAAGTCACTTAGCATGGGTTGAATGAGTTTTACTATTTTATTATTTGGATTTTGGAATATATATGTAGTTGGATCAATTTTTTTGTTATGCTAAGATCTCTCTCTATATATACATACATACATACATAGGCACACACACATGCGTATGTATATATGTATATATACACATATATATACATATACATATGTATAAATATGTATATACATAGATACATACATATACATAAATAATAGTAATATATGTATTACATCTACATTTGCTTTGCCATTGTTTATAAGAGTGTTTCAAGGTTGGGAACAACTTCAACATCGTTTGCATGGTTTAAAGTTAATTTCATTGTGGTAGAGGCTTCTACAAGGGAATGAGCCTCATGATTATGGCATTTACAAAAAAGCAAAAATTGCTTCTTCAACTCCTTACACTCAACTCTTCATTGAAGTTATTCTTCCAATAGTGAGAATAGCTGCTACAAATTCTTGGGAGCCAAGGGAACTTGAACCTATGCTACATTTTCTGGAGACATGGGAGAAGTTGCTACTAGATTTATTACTTCATAACATTCTGGATTATATAGTGATGCCCAAATTAACAACAACAATAGATACTTGGGATCCTAATGCACTGAGATCTGTGAAGTTCACTCCTTTCAAGTTTGTTATCACTGCTTTAAGGGTTTCATTGTTTTCATTAACAAGTTTGATTTTCTACTTGAAATGTTGATCATTACATGAATGTAGGAGTCTAATTATCATGTAATGATCTTGTAAAAATATTTACAAATCATATCTAAAATGGTTTGACATGAAGTTCTAAGGATTGGTGATCACCATTAGAGTTTGTGAAGTAAAGCGCACTAAATTCATGACTATGGAGCAACAACATGAGTTCTAGCCATTAGAGGTTAGTTTTTAATGATTGGAAGTGCTTTGGTATATTGGAGAAAAGGTGAAACAACCTTCAATTGAGTCTGAAGGTTCTTGGAAGGTAGAGATTTAGAAAACCCTACCTTTGAGGGTTTGTAGGAGACTAATTTGGGGCTTTTGAGGTTACAAAAGTTTTGGGACTAATTCCTTTTGGATTTGGAACATGTAAAACATAAGGAGAGACTATCCAAAGTTTGGGGTCTTGGGAATACAAGAAACTTGTAGTTGCTTTGTTAAATTGCCCTCTTTTCATGCATTCTTGAGCCATAGTATGGTAAGAACATGATATGGTTCAAAGGAACACATGGAGCCCTTCTGATATGTTGTAGTATGGCTTAATGGGTATCTAAATCCACCATTTTTTTGGGAAGTGTTTAAGAAATTTTGAGAGGAAAGTTCACTTTTGTGTCACTATAGGGCTATTGGGAAATTAATTAGGCCTCTAGGACAGTTTGAGGGATTTGGGTGTTGGATGTTACTTGAGGACTGAAAATTAGTTGAAAACTTTTGAATCCACTTTTTTTTGGCCTAATACATCCATCCTAATCATTGGGGAGGTGTTGGAGTTGTTTGTGTACTTTTTACTTTGGAGAGGGTTTGGGGAACCTTGTATTTCCCTTATAGGTTAAAGTGGGATTAACTTGGTTTTGACTCCCACTACCCTTACCTATATGTTAGTATGGAGCCTTTATATCCAACTAATTGTTATAAGTTGGGGAATGTGCTTCATGCCTGGCATGCAAGTGATGCATTTGCATATGCAGTTTTATCACCTTGGAAAACTATATTTGATCATGCTAGCTGGGAACAACTGATTGTTCATTTTATTGTACCTAATCTGATGATAGTTCTAGAGGAATTTGTAATCAACCTAGCTAATTAGAAACAAGAACTATTTAACTAGATTATGGCTTGTTTCTTTCTAAAAAATATCTGCAATGATATGTTTTTGTAAAATTTCTTGCGAACTCTGCCCATTTTTCCTAGTCTGAATTATTTGTGTGCAGAATTTTGAGGTAAGTCACTTAGCACAGGTTGAGTGAGTTTTATTGTTTTATTATTTGGATTTTGGAATGTGTATACAACTGGATCAATTTTTTTGTTGTGCTAAGATATAATAAGCACCTTAAAAAATATCTCTCTGTTTATATATATACATAGACATAGTGTATGTATGTATATACACACATACATATACATAAAGAGAAGCTTCTCTATACATACGTACATACATACATAGACACACACATATGTGTGTGTATGTATGCATATATACATACATATACATAAAGATAAGCTTGTCTATTAACCTGCTGAGGGAAATATAAAGAGATACATGTTTAGAAGAAAAAAAAAGAACATTTACATAGGTACCTCTTCTCCCCTTGAATAAAATTGTAGAGCAAGGGCACAAAGATCACAAGGGCACAATACAACAACAAAGTCATAGAGCAAGGGCACACAGATCACAAGGGCATGGCAATGAAATGTAGAGATCACAAGGGTATGACAATGAAATGCAATGATCACATGGGAACGACAATGAAATCCTAGATCTTCATTGATCTCAACCAATGTTCAAAGCTCTCCACCCTAGTTTAGAGCTCCCCACCCTCTTTTGCACCAAATGGGGAATGATTAATGTCGTGTTTTCTTTTTTCTTTTGGTTTAACCTCCATAATCCACAATCCACAAGATCTCTCTATATACATACATACATAGACACATAGATATGTGTGTGTATGTATGTATATATACACATATATACATATGTATATATATGTATATACATACATTTATACATACATACCTACATACATACATACATACATACATATTGTTAACATTGCAGTCAAGTTTGTTATTACTGACACACACTTATTTAGTATCTACCGAGCTTATTGCACAGCTAACAGTATTATCTAAGAATTTTGGGCTTTACCAAGTTTTATAGTTGCTACCAAGTTCAACGAATAGTATTCAATTTGCGTTGAGTAGTTTCTACCATGATGGTGATCAACAATGTAAACTGAGCTTCATAAGGTTTACCCAATTTCTCAGTACAAATTGAGTTGTGCAGTGCTTACCAAGTTCATAGTTACAGTGATGAGAATCCAATGTTGACTGAGCCAATCAGTGTTAACCAAGTGATTAAGTATATATAAAGCTCATAGTGATAGCATTGATTGAGCTATGTAGTGTGAATCAAGTGATTCAATTTATATGTCGAGTTTCGTAGTATTCACCAAGTCACTTGTGTAGACTAAGTTCAGAGTACTTAGAAGTGATTAGTATGGACCGAGCTTCTACATCTATTGAGTGCACGATGATGTTGAGCATTGATAGTGGATGCCAAGTATTAGAACCTCACTAAGCTAGTCTTCAGAACTCAAGTTCCTGCAGTTGGGCAGACATTGTGTATTTTATGTAAACTTGTATTGTAGCTGACTTTGTTAACACACACTTATTCAGTATCTACCAAGCTTATTGTATAGTTAATAGTATTATCCAAGCATTTTAGAATTTATCGAGCTCTACAGTTCCTACTAAGTTCAACAAATAGTATTTAGTTTGCATTGAACAGTTTCTACCATGATGGTGATCAACAGTGTAAATCGAGTTTCATAAGGTTTACCTAGTTTCTCAATGCAAATTGATTTGTGTAGTGCTTATCAAGTTCATAGTTATAGTGATGAGAATCTAGTGTTGACTAAGACATTCAGTGTTAACCAAGTGATTCAGTATATACCGAGTTCATAGTGATAGCATTGACTGAGTTATGCAATGTGAATCAAGTGATTTAGTTTATATGTCAAGTTTCGTAGTATTCACCAAGTCACTAGTGCAGACTGAGTTTAGGATACTTAGAAGTGATTAGTATGGACCAAGCTTCTACATCTATTGAGTGCACGATGATGTTGAGCATTGATAGTGGATGTTGAGTATCAAAACCTCACTCAGCTAGTCTTCAGAACTCAAGTTCCTACAGTTGGGCTGACTTTGTGTATTTTATGTAAACTTGTATTGTAGCCGATTTTGTTGAAGTGTAATTTGGATTGGTATATATGTAATATATTGTATCACATCCAAATCATGTATGTAAGTAATTTAATAAGTGGAGAAGAGCAGAAGTGCAAAGTACAAAAGCTGCAATAGTATAAGGAGCAACAAAGATCTATCTATCACAACAAGGTGATTATTACACTCAAAAGAATCTCATTCAACAAATCTAAGTTGCAGATCAGAGATCAACCACTATTTCATCCTAACAGGTCGATCAGTTAAATCCTTTCACAAGGTAGACTTAACAGTCTTTTGTAAATCTCTTTACCAAGTGCATACTTCATTGTATGTTTGTAAATTCTTTTGCAAGGTGGACCTAGCAGTCCTTATTGCTCCTAACAGGGCAGATCATCAGAAGTGATCATTGTAAGCCTTAATAGAACCAAATTTATACTGTAGTACTTAAGCTTGTGGGTATCATTCCCACCCTAGTTTTACTTTCTATTTGAAATGTTTCTGGGTCACCATATTGTGTGTCAAAGTGTTATGAATGTTTTAATGCTTTCAATTTCTTATGCATGGAATTAGATTAGAATTCACATAAAGGATTTATTGGTAAATAAAGATTAAAGTTTTATTGGTTACTAATTCACCTGTCCTCTCTCAATAACTTAACCTATCATATATATTTCCAACAATTGGTATCAGAGCATTGTGGTTCTTAGAGAAAAGTTTAACAACTTAAGTAAAGATCAAGAGGTTATGGAGGTGTTTAGAATTGATAAGGCTATTGACAATGAAAAGCTAGATTTGAAATTGGCTATTGGGAAACTCAAGAAGGCAAAAGAGAAACTCTCTCAATCCTTGAAAAGAAGAAAAGATCTTGCAATCTAGATGAATGACCAACTCTACATTGAGGAAAGAATTGAAGACATTTATTCAGAAAGAAATTCAGATGAAACTAATGAGGCAATTAAAGAACTATTAGAAAAGAATGGTATACTTCAAGAAGAAGTAAGAAAGCTGAAAAGAGAACAAGAAATTCAATTAGTAAGATTGTGTGAAGTCATGAAGAGAAAAACACGATAAAAGAAGAGATAGAAGGAAATAACAATGAAATTCAACATCTATCCCTTCAACAAGCAAACTTCATCAATCAACTTATCAATGCAAATGAAGAAACCATGAATCTAAGATCAGAGAATGAAAGATTACAAAATGATTTAAACACTAAAAGGCAAACCATTGAGAGGATGATGAAATATCAAGCATACATGGATCAACTAAATGAGAAAATCCAATATAGATAGAAAGGAAAAGCAAAAATTGGATATACAGAAGAAGGTGAGTCATCCAAGAAAAGAGCTCAAAAGAATCAAAGACCTACTTGCAGTCATTGTGCTAAGATAGATCATACATCAAACAAATTTTGGAGCAATGGGAAAGCTAAATTCAATGGAAAGAGCAATGTGAAAGCTAAGTTCAATGGAAAATGGTACAATTGCAATCAGCATGGTCATAGAGCTAATGAATGCAAAGAGAAACCTAAATTTGAAGGAAAATGTCACAAATGCAAGAAGAATGGGCACAAATATTCATAATGCAAAACTAAGATATTGAATCTAGCATAACAGATTGTAAAAGCTATATTTAGTTGGGACTATAATACTTGGTGCAAATGTCATTACTATAGAGAATTTGGCCACATTGGAATGAATTGTGTAAAACATGACATGAGGAAAAAAGACACCACCAGAAGATGTTTTATTTGTACAGAACTTGGTCATCTTGCCAAGAACTATATGAATACTAGAAGAATTGATGAAGGTCTAAAGGAAAGTGCACATCAGTTGCAACTTAACCTGACTTACAGATCTGTCGACTATACAAAGATCAAATTTTTAACTAATATGCAGGCATAATTGCTAAGAGAAGAAGCAAGAATAAGAGCTACATTGGTAGACATATAGGGCATGATTCTCCTAAACATGGATGCATTGCAAAAACATATTGTACATGCTAAAACCCTCATCCAAGATACCAACTTCTCTATTGTAGACCGCATGATAGAACTATCACTAGAAGTTCATATTGCATTGCATACATGCAAGGTGTTGCAAGAAAATTGGGACAAGACAATGGCACTGATTCTAAAGGTACATTCTAATTTCTTATAACATTTTGGTATTACTGTATAGATTACACCTTTGGAATTTATGTCAAAAAGGGGGACAATATGTAGATAGTATATTATAAAAGGGGAAAAGATATAATATAAAATGTAGTATAAAAAAGGGGGAGAAATTGTACAACATGAAAAGCATATGTAAAGGAGGAAGAGATGTGATATATAAAGGGAATAAGATGAGAAGATGTATATAATATTGAATATATATGTATGGGGGAGCAACATCATATTCTACACATGTATAGATATTCAAAGATACATCTCTTACAAAAGCAATTTTGAAAAATCTGAAAAACAAAGTATGCTACCAAGTTGAAGACACAATATGATGAATAAAAGGTGTTTTGAACTTTTTGAGAATTTAGTTTTGATTGATAATTGTTTTCGTCACTAATGCCAAAGGGGGAGATTGTTGACATTGCAGTCAAGTTTTTTATTAGTGACACACACTTATTCAATATCTACCAAGCTTATTGTATAGTTAATAGTATTATCCAAGAATTTTAGGCTTTACCAAGTTCTACAGTTGCTACCGAGTTCAAGGAATAGTATTCAATTTGCATCGAGCAATTTCTACCATGATGGTGATCAATAGTGTAAACTAAGCTTTGTAAGGTTTATCGAGTTTCTCAGTGCAAATTGAGTTGTGCAGTGCTTATTGAGTTGACAGCTATAGTGATGAGAATCCAATGTTGACCGAGCCACTTAGTGTTAACCAAGTGATTTAGTATATATTGAGCTTATAGTGATAGCATTGATCGAGCTATGTAGTGTGAATCAAGCGATAGCATGGACTGAGCTTTTACATCTACCAAGTGCATGATGATGCCAAGCATTGATAGTGGATGCCAAGTATTAGAACCTCACCAAGCTAGTCTTCAAAACCTAAGTTCCTATAGTTCGGCTGACTCTGTGCATTTTGTGTAAACTTGTATTGTAGTCAACTTTGTTGAATTATAATTTGGATTGGTATATATGTAATATATTGTCTCACATCCAAATCATGTATGTAAGTAATGTAACAAGTAGAGAAGAGCAGAAGTGTGAAGTACAAAGGTTGCAATAATATAAGGAGCAACAAAGTTCTATCTATCACTATAAGGTGATTATTACACTCAAAGGAATCTCATTCAACAAATCTAAGCTACAGATAAGAGATCAACTATTGTTTCATCCTAACAGGTGGATTAGTTAAATCCTTTCACAAGGTAGACTTAACAGTCTTTTGTAAATCTCTTTACCAAGTGCATACTTCATTTTATGTTTGTAAATTCTTTTGCAAGGTGGACCTAGCTATCCTTATTGCTCCTAATAGGGCAGATCATCAAAAGTGATCATTATAAGCCTTAACAGGCCAACTTTATATTGTAGTACTAAAGCTTGTGTGTATCATTCCCACCCTAGTTTTACTTTCTATTTGGAAGGTTTCTGGGTCACCATATTGTGTGTCAAAGTGTTATGAATGTTTTAATGCTTTCAATTTCTTATGCATGGAATTAGATCAGAATTCACGTAAATAATTAATTGGCAATTAAAGATTATAGTTCTATTGGTTACTGATTCACCCTTCCCCTCTTAGTAACTTAGCCTATCATATATATTTCCAACAATATATATACACATACATATATGCATATTGTTGAGTCGTCATTTTGTACGATGCTTAACAACATGAATACTTTCAAACTCCTCTCTTGAAAAGATAATCTAAGATTAACTCCAAGGTTCTGGGAAATCTTGTGACCTACTGGAATCCACTCAATTGAAGATAAATGTGTATGTTCATGATGAGGCCTTTGCTAGTTTGAATCAATTTTGAATAAGATGTTTGATCTATTGTTTTGAAAAGTAACCAGAAAACAAATATATTTTTGGTATTTTCTGGTTTATGATGAATGTGATTTATTGATGCAACTATATGAAATCCTATTTTAAGCAAGTGTTAGCAAAGAAAATAAAAAGATAAGGTAACGGGAGATTAAAGAAAATAACTCGAAAGGAAAATTTCTAACGGACATAAACCATAGTAACAACACATTTGTGAGTAAAATCATTAAAAAGATTGGGTAGGAAACCAATGAAAATAGGAGCAATGCTTCCTCAATTCCATTGATGCAATCATCGATGGGAACTCAATAGTAACCGAAAGATGTTTCACTTCTCATCAAATCGCAAGGCCACGAAAAGTGCACTCATGCGAGACAAGAAACTATGCAAGAACAATAAGGTGATATTTTCTCCAACTTGGTATATTAGCAAAACTCATTAGCTTAAGGAAATACCACAACTAAAAGATCACACAATCAAATCAAAACAACAAAATGATAGGCTCCATTATTATTCATGAACATGTATTCACAAGAATAACACACTCTGGCAAGAATAACTACACTTAGAATGAGAGCACCACTAGCATATATTATTGTATCAAAATAATGGCATGGAGTACATATTACATCCATGTATTTATAAGAAATTATTTCCTCCCTTTGTGTTAGGAGAGAGAGTTCTTAAAATGCAACTCATGCTAAAAACTAATAAAACAAATCTAATTATATACAAACTGACTCTCTAAATGGTGCTAAGTAGGTCTCCACCCTTGTTTGTATCAATTAATAGGTGCATGAGCCTTTACATGACTTAAAAAAATAAAAGAAGAAGTAGATAAGTAGAAGGAAGCTGCAAGAGGATTTGAGAGTCACTAAAATCTCTAAAAATGGAAGCTTGACCTTCTTTGGGTGTCTCTAGGAGTTGAATTGTCATAATAATACATTTTTAGCTCATGAAATGCTCTAAATTAGGAACTAGCTATTAATTATTGGTGCACTATTACCTCTTCAAAATTATCAGTGCACCTCTGTGAATAGTGCACCTTGCGCATCTTGATGATAGGTTCAAAAAATTCATAATTTTCCCAAGTGTCAAAATTAAAATTTCCAGCATCTGGGTTTTTTTCTTCCTTATCCCAAAGTGATGTTTGGATGTTTATTCTTGAATTTCTCTATGATCTCTACTACTTGGAAAGCTTCTAGAAAATCCATAGCTGCATATTTATCTTTAACTATTTGCTGGTAGTTACTAACCTCCATATGGGTTTCCACAAAATCCTCAAGTTTAGTGTCTAGTTCAAACAATACCTCTTCATTCTTAAATGCTTGCCTAATATCTTCATCAGAAAAAGCATCCTTGAAAGTTCTTCAAAATTTTTGGACTAGTGATTGCACTGAATTGAGCTTGGCTTTCAACTTATCTTCAAAAATGTCAAGGCAAACAACATTGCAATACTTCTCTGCTTCTAAAATCTGCTCTTGAGTTAGGTCTATTAACCTTTGAATATCCTCATGTAGTTCTTCCATGACCTTATTTCTAGCAGCTATCTTTTCAATCCAATCCACAATCTTATCAAGCTCTTCCAGTGTATATACTTCCATCAGTGTACAATACCTTTGGCTTTTTATTGATGTCAAAACCTTTAGGTCTTTTGCCTAGGTATGTACCTCATCCATTAACCCAAGATCCTGGTTCACTATGGACACTAGTTTATCCACACTCGACTAAATGTAGTGTAATAGGTTCAAATTTCCCTATATTATTTATACACCCTTCTCCTCAAAATTATCATACCATTGCTAACATGCTCCCAAAAATGAATCCATATGTATCGCCCCCTTCTCCTTTCTCTCTAGTGTCACAACAAGAGTGATCTCTGGATGATCTAGGTCTATTAGGCACACTATTCCATGGAGATAGTCTCTCATAAACTCATTTTTCTTCCATAGCATCAACAATTCAGATTCATTTTTGTCCATATGCTTGAATAATTTTTTTACACTCGTAGTAATTAGTACTTTGGTGGTGTCTACCATGGGCCTTCCTAATAGGACCTCCTTGATTTGGTAATCATTAGGAGTCTAATCGTCAGTGTTAGCATGTGGAGGAGGGATGTGTATGTGTGCAAGCAAGTCCTAATCTTAGTTCTTCAAATGAAGGCCAGTGGTCATGCATCACCTAGAGGTAGCTCAGGCTTCTTGATGGTTTTTACTAGCTCATCCATTCCCTCCTTAGTATTTACATTCAACTGCCTCTTCTATTGAACCATGACCTCTCTCTTCAGCCAAGTAGGTGTAGTGCCCATTAGAGACATATATTTGACTAAAGAAGGGGTTTGCACTATAGATCCCTTTCCCTTATAAGTCTTATCTAGAGTCCTTTCTCATTGAGAGAGATTATCAATTGAGTCTATGTGTATTCTTGGGCTAAGGTTCTATCCTTGGTATCATGAGGAGTTTGTTGAGGTTACTCATGTATTTTCCCCTCCTTTGATACTTCATTGACTTGCATTTGATGTGTCTCTTCTTCCTCCACTACCTATTCTTCAGAGTCTATTACAGGAGGAAGTGGCATTGCCGAGCCTTTTTCTAGGACCAACAAATCCTAAGATGGTAGTGATGGTAGGCCCAGAGGACCTTGAGGTAGATGTGGTAATTGGTTCCAATCCTCTCCTAAAGATTGACTCATTGGAGTATTCTGTATCTTCTCCCCCACCATCTCAGTGTTTACAAGCATGAAATCAAAATATGAGAGGTCAAAGATACATGTCTCTTAACCCTCCATGTTTGCAATCCACTGCTACTTATCATCCTCTGAAATAGTAACCTGAATAGGTTCTTTCAAAATGGATGGTTGCATTATGGTGGAGCTTCTTCTCCTTTCCTCTTTTGTAGCTCTAGCCAAGTGAGTCCTTTGACTCAAAGGGATATATTCAATTTGTTCCCCTTCTTCTTCTTCTACTTTGGCTTTTGGAATGGTTTCAGGCACCTGTGGGGAGGAGTTTTTCTTTCTTTAATCTTTTCCTATGTGACCCTCCCATAGTGGACTCAACCCTGGCCTTCTTGGGAACTAGGGGGAGGCTTCTTCCTCTTGACATATCAGTGGAACCCTCTATTCTTCTCCTTTCTCTGGCTCTTGTTCCTATCCTAGTGGAAGCACCTACTTAGTCGCTTGGACTTGAGCTGCATACTCATCTTGAGGCTTTGCTTGTTTAGGACTTTCCTATGGTTGTTGAGGTTGGGCTTGGGCTATTTTATTGCTACCCTTTGTCACTCTCTTCCTTTTCACTCCTTTATCCACTTCAAAATACTCAATTTCTCGCTAATATCTCTGAACCATTTCTGGCCTCACTAGTGATTAAGCTAAGAAATTTGGTACTATAACCTTCACACCTTTACCTTTGATAGGTCATGTTGTAGCTTGTAGAGGGAAAATTTGTGGAACTAGATCAAGTTTGAAGGGCTTCTTGATCTATTCCCTTGTTAGCTAGACTATATGGCCGACTCTGTTGTTGATGTTTGTGTTCTCATCCCTACCAATCTTTGCATTCATAATTGGCCTATCATACATTTTGTCCTGATTATACAATGAATCCAAGACATCTTCAGTGTCTTTCTCAATAGCCTTGAGCATGATCTTCATTTTAAGGCCTTTTCTGCTAGATATCAAGTTATTCTACAATAATCCCTTATTCGGACATCATAGTCATATATCACGTTCATCCAGTGGTCTTCAGTTGTATCCTCATGTATGAACTGCTTCCCTACTAGATGCTGCACAATCCCAATATTATCAAACTATGGGTGATGTGAGTTGTACTCTTCTAAGGGATATTGATCCCATTCCAAATTGAATGTCATGATGTCTTGCTTTTGCTTGACCTCGAAGACACCTATGGTGATTGATCACACCCATGTCTTCTTGTGATGTTTCCTCACTCTGTAATATGTAGATGTGAGTTTCCTAGAAATATCTAACATAATGAGCCTATCTAAAGGATATCTTAGGAGCTTCATTGGGTTCACTTGTGCATCTAAAACCCTGAGGTACATAAATATTTTGAATTGAATATAGTAGGCACTGATCTCTGTGATTCTAGCTGCTACCTCTATTGACATCTATTTGGCATAATCACCCTCTATGAATCAGATGATTGAGAATATAAAGCTGTCATTCACTATCATGTACTCCTTGCTATGATATGAAAGCTTCTTCTTCACTAACTGAGGATATCTGACATAAGACCATGCATTAACATCTTGCATGCTACCTCTTTTGTAAAGTCCTGGGTAGTTAGTTGTTCCGGCCACCAATAAATACACCAAATATGATATCATGTAGAATTTGGGGTCAGTCTTAATAGCTATCATTTGTTCATCTAGGTTATTGCTCAACATTGTGGCCCAATCAATTGGTATCTTGTCCATTTGGATGGTTTCTATGAAATGGACCATCCATATATTGAGATGTCCAGTTGCTAGTATACCCATGACTCTACTCAAAAGCACAATTGCATATCTCATGTCATCCTTCATATATCCTCAGGTCATGTCTACCTTACTGACTCTATGGCCCACTGGTGTTCTATCAATAAAAAATGATCATTGGATTATCTCTTTGGATTCCTTCTCATGATCTTGGTATCATCTCTCTACTCCTTCATAGGATATGTGAACATATTGATCAACTTTAGGAAAGTGGAAGACTTTCTCAATGTTGCAAGGTTAGAGGTCTTGGACTCTCTCACCTGTTACATTCTTGACAACCTTCTCCTCAGTGACAGTTTTCAGTGAGAGCAATAATGAGTTCTAAAGATTACATGAAAGTAGGATGTTGTTGGAAATATAGATGGAGTAACTGAGAGGGGGGAGGGGGGCGGGGGTGAATCAGTTACCACAAAAACAAATCCATAGATCCCTTAGATGTCTTAAATAGCTAGTTACTGATGTCACTCGGTAGCTACACAGAAAAATGTTGTAACTCAATAGATGTTAATTTATTACTGATCTTAGGCATTCATAAAGATTTAATATGCATAAAAGAAATAACACAAGAGACACCAGATTTAACATGGAAACCCAATATGGGAAAAACCACCAAGTAACTAGCTACCAATTTTCACTCTTCTAAAGTGAGCCCTGTTAGGAGCCAACCCTATTAAAGGTTAAAAAACACACTATTAGGTGTGACCCTATTAGAGGATTTAAACACCCTACTAGGAGTGGCCTTGCTAGAGGACTTTAGAAAAATTTAGTAGAACTGTCCACCTTATTAGAGGATTTACAAAAAATGGCTGCTAAACCAACTCTATTAAGAGATTTAGAATTCACTACTACAATTGTGAGAAAGTAACAATGAGTGACCTGAATGAGATGCAACTAAAATTTGTTGATACAGATCTCTGTTCTACTTCACTAGACCCTTACTGATCGAATACACCTCTGCTGCTCCTCAAGGATATCTAATCCTTCTTCAAAATTTTCTCACACTTCCTCTTCAAATAATCAACTCACTTGCATACTCACTCATTCATACATCCATTCATACTTAGAATTCACAACTTGACCTTATATTTATACATTAAAAATTGTCAAGTTGGCTCATTTACGAGTTACATTTACCAATAAACAATACATTAGTAAGCTATAAACATTACATGAAACAATTAAGCTTTATTTTCCAAAACAATGAAATCCTTTGGAGACCGACTAAACTCGATAAACGCTAAATTTTCTTCGCTAACCTTGTGAGCTCCATAGAAACTAACTTTCCTTTGTTAACCTTGGGAGATCAGTTAACACTAACTTCTATCACAGAATCTTTGATGCCCGAGTTAGCTCGGTAGAAATTGTCTTAACAGTGTAGTATTTAGGAATGCTCGGTAGATTCTATAATTTACTTTGCTTACCAATTGAGCTCGATAAACTCTATCTGATAACTAATATGACACTTGTGTAACATCAAAGACAACACACAATTGAACAATTGTATCCAACAATCTCCTTCTTTGGCATTGATGGCAACACAACATGTCATAGCAGAATAAAATTTGAGAACAAGTCTTTTTCTTATAGAATGTTTCTCCCTCTTAGATTTCATTCCACAAACTTCTCAAATACAATAATCTCCCTCTATGAAGGAATTACATAGCTTCTTTTCAAAAATCAAACTCTTCACAAAAAAATTCAAATTTCAGAAAGATATGATAGTATACTCTCCCTCTTTGACAACACATTCCAAAGACAACGCAAACCAAATGAGTAGCAATGTACCTTAAGTACTGATTCATATGCAATGTTCTCATGATTATTCTGCATCAACTGAAAGATCTTCAACTTGATACTTGTTGATGCATCATTAAAATTTCATTTTAGTGAGCTTTAGATAGGGGAATGACCCTTAACTTACCTCTTAGATATAAGAATTCATCCTTAGGTAAAGGCTTGGTGAATATGTCAGCAATTTTTTCCTTTGTATGGACATATTCCAATCTAATCTCATTATCCTACACCAATTCTTTGACAAAGTGATACTTTATTGCAATGTGCTTGGTTTTTGAGTGCATCACTAAATTTTTAGATATGTTAATTGCACTTGTATTGTTACAAAACATAACAACTATTTCTTTGATTCCCACCTTCATGCCTTCAAATAATTGCTTGAACCAAACAATATTAGAATAGTTTACTACTGCTACAACATACTTTTCTTCTGCTGTAGATTGGGATGTACAAATTTGCTTTTTACTTGTCCAAGAAACCAACCTCTTTCCAAGAAAGAATGCACCTCCACTTCTACTCTTTCTGTCATCAATGTTTCTTGCCCAATTTGCATCAGTAAACACTTTCAAATCTAGATTACCTCCAAATTTGTACCATAATCCATAATCTTCAGTGCCTTTCAGGTATCTCATGATCCTTTTGATTTCCATCATGTGATTTTCTCTTGGTTTTGCTGAAAATCTTGCTACAATACCAACTGCAAGGGCAATATTTGGCATTGTATGAACTACATATTGCAACTTTCCAATAATTGATCTATATAATGTCTGATCTACCTCTTTTGATTCATCATCCTTGGTAAGCTTTAGACCAGTGCACATTGGAGTCCCAACTAGTTTGCAATCCTCCATACCAAACTTTTTTAGTATCTCTTTGATGTATTTTGACTGAGTAATGTAGATGCCATTCTTACTCTACTGAATTTGAAGACCAACAAAGAATTTGATCTCATCAACATAGACATCTCAAATTCCTTGTTCATTTGCTCTGAAAACTCTTTGCAAAGATCATCATTTCCTATGGAAAAGTGTCATCCACAAATATTTCTGCCAAAATAATCTTATTATCTGGTTCTTCCTTAATATACAAGCTACTGTTATCATTAGTTCTCTGAAAACCAATTTGACTAAGATAGTTATGCAATCTTTCATACCATGCTCTAGGGGCTTGTTTCAGACCATACAATGCTTTGTGTAATTTGCAGACCATGTCCTTCTTGTCTGGATCAACAAAACCTTCAGGCTACTCAATGTAGACTTCTTCTTCTAGTATACCATTAAGAAATGCAAATTTGACATCCATCTAATATACCTTAAATCCTTTGTATGCAACATATGCAAGTAGGGTCTTGACACCTTCTAATCTTGCAAGAGGAGAAAAAGTCTCTCCATAGTCTATTCCTTCTTCTTGAGAGTATCCTTTGCATACTAGTTTAGCTTTGTTCCTTGATACCTTACCATCTTCACTCAACTTATTTATGAATACCCACTTAGTTCCAATCACATTTTTATCTTTAAGCCTAAGTACAAGAGTCCATATTTTGTTCTTCTCTATTTTCTCTATTTCTTCATTCATAGCCTAAATCCAACTTTCATTTTCTAATGCATCTTTGACACTTCTAGATTCAAAATTAGCAAGTAAACAAGTATCTTTTAGCTTACTTCTTGTCATAGTGCCTTCAGATTTGTCTCCAATAATCTGATCTGGTGCATGATGTCTCCTAACAAAGTTGGCTAATACAGGTTCCTTGCCTTTTGAATGAATTGCATTGTCATCCTCTTGCAGTTTGACTTTAGGTTTTGGCTGTTCTATTTATTGCTTGGGTCCTTCAGACTTGGTAGGCATTCGCTTGGTAGCATCTGAATGTGACTTAGGTTCCTGTAGCTTGGTTTGAAGTTCCTACAACTTGCTTACTGAAGACTTGGGAGTAGTAGATTCTTAATTGATAGATGTATCTAGCACTGTATCAGGTTCAATGAAAATAAATCTCCTATAATCTTTTGGTTCCTTTTTCTTTCTTCTTTAGTCCTTTCTGCAAACTCATCAACTTTCACATGTGCACTTTCTATGACCTTGTGAGTAGAAAAATTCAAACATCTATATGCTTTACTCTTGCAAGAATATCCCAAAAATATACCTTCATCACCTTTTACATCAAATTTACCTTTTCTAGATTCTTTCAAAATGTATCATTTGCTTCCAAATACTTTTAGGTAACTTACATTGGGTTTATAGCCATACCATAGCTCATAATGGGTTTTGAATGAGTCCTCCTTCAGCTGTACTCGGTTCAAGGTATGAACTGTAGTGTTGATAGCTTCCTTCCAGTATTTGATAGCAATGTTCTTTTCAATAATTAAAGTTCATGCACAGTCCATGATAGATCTATTCCTCCTTTCAACTATTCCATTTTGCTCAGGAGTTCCAAGGGCTGGTACCTATCTTTTGATTCCCCTTTCAATGCAAAACTTATTGAACTCATGGGAGATGAATTCACCACCTCTATTTGACCTCAAGCATTTCAGTCTTTTCCATGTTTCCTTCTCTACTTTGGCCAAGTACCATTTGAACTTCTCAAATGCTTTTGATTTCTCTCTCTGATACATGAAAGTTATCATTCTAGAGTAATCATCAACAAAAAGAATAAAGAACTTTTCTCCTGTATAGCTTTCAATTCCAATAGGTCCACACAAATTAGTATGCACAATTTCTAAAACTTCTTCAAACTGATAGTTCTTACTTTTAAAGGCAGCTTTTCCCATCTTACCAATCTGACAATTCTTGCATAGACCAACATCAGGTTTCTTTATACTAGGAATGCCTCTAACTTTCCTAAATTTTCTTATCTTCACCAGATTATCAAAGTTCACATGACACAACCTTCTATTCCATAACTAACTTTCTTCAACCTGAGCAATAAAACATGAACATTCACCAAGTTCAAGATAGAACAAGTTACCTTTGTTTGTATGCCTAATCCAATCAACTTTCATTTGTCATCCAAAAATCTTACTTTTCCATGCATGAATTCCACTTTGAATCCATTATTGAGTAGCTATGACATACTCAATAGATTGTGCTTTAGTCCTTCTACCCAATATGCATTATGACATACAAGCTCTTTGGTTAGTGAGATTATTCCTCTTCCTTTTATGCAACAAGGTTCATTATTACCAAACCTCACACTACCACCGTCATAGTCTTCAAAATGTTCAAATTTAGTTTTATCACCAGTCATATTTTTGCTCACATGAGAGATAAGTGCCATTTTATCTTCCTCATCATTATTATATTTATCTTTCATAGCAATGTAAACAATTTCATCTTCTTCTTCATCAGAATCATTAGAATCCTTAGCCATGAAATATGTTTTCTTACCTTTGTCCTTGAGTGATTTGAAATTTTTCTTGCCATTGCATTTGCGATCTTTCTTCTCATCCTTGTTCTACTTATTTGGGCACCTAGCAACAATATGTCCAATTTCTTCCCATGAAAATTAGATTAGAGGAACTTTACCTTTGTATTTCCCTCTGCCTCTAGAATATTTCCTTGCAAGCAGAGCTTCAACCACCTCAAGATCACTGTATGAACTCTATCCCAATTCTTCGTCACTTTATGATTGAGAATCCTTTATCTCCTTTCCTTTATCTTTAAGTGAAAGCTTGGCTTCAAATGCTGATTCAATATTCTTGGAAGCTAGAACATAGTTATCATAGTTATCTAGCTCAAATGCAGTCAACCTTCCTACTATTGCTTCTAAATTTATCTTATGATTTGCTTCACATCTTCTTTCTTCAATTGTAGAAATTCTAATCACATAAATGGGAAGTAATGTTCTAAGAACTTTACTTGTAATTGTTTCCTCCTCAATGTCTCCTCCAGAAGCCTTAATTTCATTGACAACTACTTTGACTCTTTCAACATATTTGGCAATGTTTTCATCCTCTCTCATCCTCATCTAATTAAATTGTCCTCTTAGACTTTCTACTTTGGCTCTCCTCATATTATCATCATCTCCATAGATATCTTTTAGCTTGTTCCACATTTCAAAGGCAGTTTTGCAGTCCTTGACATCATCAAATTCTTCATAGCTTAGGGTAGATGCAATGTCTATCATCATGGTGTTATAAGTCTTCTTCTCAGAAATGTCATTAGTAGATAATGTACCAGAAGGAGTTACATATGCTTCATCCAAATATTTCAATCCTGTATCTCCAATGGAAGCTAGATGGAGTCTCATGAGACCTTGCCATGCTGAAAAATTATCCCTATTAAGTCTTGGAATTTCCCTCTTGTAAGACATCATGATCTTTAGCTTAGATCCTTGAAATCCTTCCTGCAAGCACCAAAATCTCTGATACCAATTGTTGGAAATATAGATAAAATAACCGAGGGGGGTGGGGGGAGGTGAATCAATTACCACAAAAAAAAATCCATAGATCCCTTAGATGTCTTAAATAACTAGTTACTACTGTCACTCGGTAGCCACACAAAAAAATACTATAACTTGGTAGATGTTAATTTATTACTGATCTTAAGCATTCATAAAGATTTAATATGCATAAAATAAATAACAAAAGAGACACTAGATTTAAAATGGAAACCCAATATGGGAAAAACCACCAAGTAACTAGCTACCAATTTTCACTCTTCTAAAGTGAGCCCTGTTAGGAGCCAACCCTATTAAAGGTTACGAAACACACTATTAGGTGTGACCCTATTAGAGAATTTAAACACCCTGCTAGGAGTGGCCTTGCTAGAGGACTTTAGAACAATTTAGTAGAACTATCCACCTTGTTAGAGGATTTACAAAAAATGGCTGCTAAACCAACTTTGTTAAGAGATTTAGAATTCACTGCTACAATTGTGAGAAAGTAACAATGAGTGACCTAAAAGAGATGCAACTGAACTTTGTTGATACAGATCTCTATTCTACTTCACTAGATCCTTACTGATCGAATACACCTTTGCTGCTCCTCAAGGATATCTGATCCTTTTCAAAATTCACTCACACTTCCTCTTCACATAATCAACTCACTTGCATACTCACTTATTCATACATCCATTCATACTTAGAATTCACAATTTGACCTTATATTTATACATTACAAATTGTCAAGTTAGCTCATTTACAAGTTACATTTACCAATAAATAATACATCAATCGGCTACAAACATTACATGAAAAAATTAAGCTTTATTTTTCAAAACAATGAAATCCTTCATTGGCTGACTGTACTCGGTAAACCTTGCTCTAGCAATGATTTCCAGTGTTAACCAAGTGAAGCTCGGTAAACTCTACAAAATCCTTTGGAGATTGATTGAACTCGATAAACACTAACTTTCCTTCACTAAACTTTTGAGCTCGGTAGAAACTAACTTTCCTTTGTTAAACTTGGGAGCTCAGTTAACACTAACTTCTACCACAGAATCCTTTGACACCCGAGTGAGCTCGGTAGAAACTATCTTCACAGTGTAGTATTCAGGAATGCTCGGTAGACTCTATAATTTACTTTGCTTACCAACTGATCTTGATAGACTCTATCTGATAACTGATATGACATTTGTGTTACATCAAAGATAACACACAATTGAATAATTGTATCTAATAGATGTAACACTGCATTGACTAACCCTAATCGGATGAGTGCTAACACCATTGCGGATCTCTTTTTAAGCTTGTTGAAAATAATGAGGAAGGTGTTCTAATCAATTTAACCAAGTTCAATGTCTCTGATTTTAGAGTCTATCTTGAAAGTGATATTTCTTCAATGTACCTTGATATTTGATCACTATAGGTTTGTGAGCCATCTTTTCTGCAGGCGAGGATGATGAAGAGAATATATTAGTCTAGAGAGCTAAAAATAATCTAACCCAAAACAAACCCTAACTAACAAATACCTAGCCCAAATGCTCCAAAACAATAAAAAACCAATTCAATCCTCCTCATAAACCCTAGAATACAAAATAACACACCTACCGCACCTTGGTAGGTGCACTAAGTGTGATGAATGGTCATTTTAAGGCCATTTTAGTATAGTTATGTACATGCACACCCTGGTGAGGTGCACACATGCACATGTGCATAACTGCACAAATGCGCTTGGCAAGTGCATTGTGAAAGGGGGGGAAGGAACTTAGTCTTTCAATGTTCGGAGCACACAAAGGGTGTGTACATGTGCACCTTCCTTATGATTGCCTTAAGGTTTGGAAAGCACTTAAAAGGTGCACACGTGCACACCTTTCCTTAGGCTTTTGTTGCTTAGTCTTAGGTTACAAAAAGAAAAGGTGCGCATGTACACACCTTTTCTAGTCTTCATGCCTTAGGTTTTTAGTTCTTTTTATGCTTTAGGTTTTAACGTGAAAAAAGGTGCGCATATGTGCACCTTGAAGAAGTGCACATGTGTGCACCTTTATTGTCTTACACTTATGTGTTTTGTGCCTTCTGTGTAGGGTTGAGTGCACCTTTAAAGGTGCAAAGGTGTAGTTGAACTAGGAGCATAGAGAGAAATGAGGAAAGGGGGAGGGGACCTAGTCTTATATAGGCCTAGGCTCGATGTGTGCACCCTTTGGAGGTGCGCATCTATGCATGTGCACATCTCCAAAGGGAGATAAGTGTGCACTTGTAGATTTGGCAGACCTACACATCTTGGATAGGTGCACATATGTGCTAGTGTGCTAGTGCAAATTTATGCACCAAACTCTTAGAAAATTTCAATTTTTTTCCAATTTCTGACACATCAAACTCACCCAGTCAAAGACTTAGGTTTGACCTAGACTTGTGAAGAGTCCCAAAATGACTTAGGCCCTAGACTAGGGGTTCAAGAGGCAAAATATTATACTAGGGGGCATGTGTTGTGAAACAACAACAAATAGCCCCAACCAAAAGGAAGAAATGGCAAAGGCATTTCTTCACCAACAAGCATTCTTTTGATGTGTCAAATAAAAAATAAATCCTAAACATTTCAAATAGCTTTCAAGTTCCTTAATAATCAAAACTTTAGAATCTCGAATCTTCAAGCTCAATGTATGTACAATGTATTCATTTCCATTTAACATTTCAAGGTGCAATCTATCATGACTCTATAACAAATTGGAAACAATCCTTTTCTCCAATGGTCCATTCATCAAGAATCCTCATAGATCATATGTATCAATCACTATCTAACCAAATGAGAGAATCTATTCTGAGGGCTCTTAACGGGTTATTATTTTTACATTTGAGGTCCTGAGTAATCTTTTAAATTCTTCTTCATGGAGCTCACATGTTTCCATTTGATTCTTCCATGAAGCAATTTGTATAGATATTGGATAGCCATTTTGGAGGGCATATCCCTATTGTTAGATTAGCTTTCTCAAACCTTTTGGAATATTTCATTCTTAACACCATTTTTTTTTCTTTTTGTACCTTGACCACGATTAAACTGTGTGGCCAAGGTATTAGTGTTATTTTCTCAGATTCTTTCATTGATTTGACAACCTCTATGTTCCTCTTTTAAGAACTTTTGGAAATTCTCATGCCAAACAATGACTTTAGTAATTCTTTGAAAAGACCTTTTGTTTGAACCAGTAAGTTTTAGACTATCCCTTACTATCATCAACCTTAATTTGAAAACACCAAGATAGTCAATCTTTAAATTTTCCAAGTGTCAAGAACTATCGATCTGCAATTTTGATTTTAAAACTAAAAGTCCTTTATGACTAAAATTAATATCCATTCCCTAGTTGGTACATGAAACAAAATCATCTGAATGCTTTGACAAAGAAATACCTCTTCCTAGAAGTCAAAACCACAATGAGTGATTTATGAAATGTGTCAATAATGAGTCTTGATTGCACCTAACCCTCGGATTGACACATCTTCGAATGAAAACACAACTAAAATTAAACACACCACTAAAAGCAAACACACAACTAAAAGAAAACACAAAACCGAAAGAAAACACACTTGTAGAAAATAAAAAGACTTGCAAAATTTATTTATTTATTTATTATTATTATGTTTTTTCACTTTTCGGCATCGAAGTAATGTTTTAGGAATTGGCCATTGACAGGCAATGGGACCAATTCCTCTTGCAAGGTACTCAGCCTAAAAATATTTTCTCCCAAAATCTTTGCAATTTGACAAGGGCCAATCCACAATCATTGAAACTTAGTGTGACTGCCTAGCTTTTCTTTCGCCTTGTCCCATAGGAGAACAAGGTCAAATATCCTGTAAGATTTTATTGTGGCCTGCTTGTCTAACCACTGTTTGATGATACCGTGTGCTCCAAAGTTGTTCTTTTCTCATCTAATTCCAAGAGATTCATTAATCTAATTTGAATTCTATCCATATCCTCAACATACCCATTCATAAATTTCAATACTGAAATCCTAAGATTAAGTGGGAACACTGGTTCTTGTCTATAGATGAGTAAATAGGGAGATGTCCCTAAGGCATTTTTTATCCTCACTCTATCCATCCATAATGCATACCTCAACTAAGTGTGCTAGTCTTTTTGATTTTTGTATAGCAATTTCTTTATCACTGCAATCAAGTTCTTATTGGTGGACTCAATCAAACCATTTCCTTGGGGATAGTAATTAGAAGAGAACCTTATTATGACCTAATTGTCTAGAGTAAGGAAGATTGATGCAAATGATTATCCATTATCGCATACTATGAAGAATGAGATACCAAACCTTGTCACAATGTGTTCTTCCAAGAAATCTGTAACCACCTTTGCCATACAATTTCAAAAAGTTTCAGCTTCTATCCAACATGTGCAATGGTTTGTAGCTATGAGGATGAACATATGTCTTGTAGATGATGGTGGGTTTATTGGACCAATAAAGTCCAACCCCTACTTAGCAAAAGGGTGTACCTCAAATACTGGTAGTAGCGGCATAGCTGGATGCCTCTCGCTATTGGCAATTGTCTAACAAATATGGCAAGAATGTACATATTCAAATGTATCCTTAAAGATGGTAGGCCAAAAATAACCTTATCTCAAAATCATATGTGCTGGAGCTTCTGTTGATCAAATTCCCATGCCATATCAATCATGAAATTATTCCAAAACTTATTTCACTTCTTTGCATCCCAAGCATTTCAAATAAATTCCCTCATAGTTCCTTTTGTAAATTTTTCTATCTTGCAACATATAGGATTCACACTTCATCTTGAGTCCTTTTTAGTGGGAACTATTCATCTTGTTGGGGTGTTGATTTTACAAAAGATAGTAAACAATATCTTAATACCAAACATCAATGATCATAACTTGATCAATATCTGCTTGAGACACCATGATCTTTTGTTGATTATTAGTGTTGATTTCGTCATCAAATCTAATTTTATTATCATTACCAATCTCATTGTTAGCTATCATCTTTGTTAATTCTTATCCTCTTACCAACTTCATTGGCTGAATCTCCAAATCAAACTCTTGCAATATAGCCATCCATTTTCCTCTTCTCTCACCCAATTTGTTCTACATTAGGAACATCTTAACCACAAGGGCATGAAAAATTTCATATATCTTTCTCTTGAGTATATAATGGTAGAATTTCTTAACTATTTTTATCAATGCAAAAGACTATTTGTCAATATTAGAATAGTTCAACTCAACATTCTTTAGCAAGCAACTCATGAACACGATAGGTCTCTCATCCTCTTTGTCTTTCTTTTGAGTAAGTATCTCGATGCATGAATATTATGAAGAAAATGAATAGATTTTGAAAGGAAAATCACAATCTAGACTTACAAGAACTGGGGCCATAGAGACTGCCACTTTGATGTCTTCAAAAGATTTCTTTATTTCAGGAACCCATTCAGTCTTTGCTCCTTTCTTGATCAGGTCATTAAGAGGATGTACTATCTCAACAAATGCACTAATGAACTTATGTACGAAATTGATTTTTCCAAAGAAAATTTTCAGCTCTTTATGACTATGAGGAGATTAAGAATAGCCTCTATCCTTTTAGGATTAATAGATATCCCAACTTCATAAATAATATGACCAAGAAGATTTCCTTTGGTGACCTTGAATGAACACTTTTTGGGATTCAGTGATATACCATACCTTCGACATTGGTTGAACACTTATTTCAAGTCTGCAATATGAGTACTCCTATCTTTAGAAAAGATAATAAGGTCATCCATGTAGATGACTATGCACTTGTTTATCAGCCCTTTAAATGGTTTTTCCATCACTCTTTGGAACGTGGTTCCCACATTGATTAGTCCAAAAGGCATCCTTTGGTATGCAAAGGTTCCCCATTTTGTTGTAAATGTAGTCACTTGGTTGTATCCAGAATATCCATCTAGAAAAGACATCATTTTAGACCCATTCACAATTTATAACACTTCATCAAGTGAGTGTAATGGGTAATTATCCTTTTGGGAAGCCAAGTTCAAAATTTGAAAATTCACACAAAGGAAAATTTCTCCTATCTTTTTCCTTAACGGGACCAAGTTAGCAACCCATGTAGAATGTCAAATTTGGAAGATAATTTTAGCATCAAGTAACTTTTGTACTTCTTTTATTATCAAAGGCTTGATTATGGGATTCATTGGCCTTTGTCTCTAATGAAAAGGTTTGGTATCAGGCTTCAACAAAATTTTGTGAGTGATGATCTTAGGATCATAAATCTTGAGTTCTTCATAACTCCATGATATGACATCTTTGCACCTCATAATAAATTGAAGCATACTTTCTCATTCTTGAGGGTTACAAGCCTTCCCAATTATCACCATCTTTGGATTTTCTTTCGTGCCTAGATTATATGAATCATATTCTTCAACCCCTTTTTCTTCAACATTCTTTTTACTATGTGCTAATTCATCTTGATCAAAGATGCATTCTAATTCTACCACCCCCTTAGGAATAGTATTGGTCTTTAAATTTATAATCCCATCTTCATCCTCTAGCTCATCTTCTTTAGGATTGTTGTTAGGAGTATCATCAATATCTTGTCCTTTGTAAAGAACATTGCACATGATAAACTCAAGAATATGTTGGTCATCTTAGAAGGCTTGGAAGTTCACAATATTATCTGAAATAGATGGGCTAGCAACCAATTCAACTAAAAATCTCTTTAGCTTTGTCCTTCCAATGGGTTGCAATGCACTTGTTGAAATGGCGAGGGCATCGGATACCATGTTCTTCTTCCTTGGGAAAGACCTTATGTTCAAGGCCTCAAAATCTTCCAACAAGTCCCAAACTCTTTTCTGGTATGCAAGTAGTCTCCTATCATTACAAGAGTAGATTTATTTCACCAATCTAATGACTAACTAAGAATCTCCTTCAATTACAAGAGCTTTGAAGTCTTTTTCCAATGTGAAAAGAAGTCCATGAATCAAGGCTTCATACTCTACAATATTGTTCGTACATCTAAATTGTAAGTGATATGCTATATAAAAAGACCTACCTATGGGATTAATTAGCTCAATACCTATGCTGGCTCCTAATTTGCATTTAGAGCATCAAACTTGAGTGTCCAGATTGGCTGTTCTTTGGGCTTTTTGGTCTTATGATTATTTGTATGTAGCTTTTCCTTCACTTAAGTTTTGAAAGATTTTTTCTTTGGGAGACATTGCAATATTTCATGTGGTGGACTTGGTGAGTTACCACAGTTTAATACAAGGGCCATTCATTTCTCTTGTTGACTTTGAATATCTCCAATTAATTCAGTGATCTTATCAATATGAGGTTTTGGATGAATGACCACTGAGGTCCAACCTTGGTCTTTTACAAAATGTCTTCTCCTCTAGACTTTGATCATCCCAAGTGGAGGATTAGATAAACCTCCAACATCTAAAGAAGTGTCACTATATGACACATTGGAATCTTCCTTTTCTTCTTCATAAATCTCAACCAATTTAGATTTTCTTGTTGAACTTGAACTTTCCTTTTTTACCTCATTTGGTATTTGTTCATTTTTTAATTGCATTATTTGAGTGATTACCCTAGCGACTGCTTCCTAACAATGTGAGCATTCAAATTCTAAATGACTGACTATATGTAACCTAAAGAATCCCAGAAGAAGCAAAATATTTGGGTTTGCTTCCTCTCCTAAGCATTATAAGTTTGCAACTATACTATCTACAAACTGAGTGACAAGTTCTTCTTTTGGAGTAGGGATTATAGATTCTTTATTCAGATGGTTGGGTTTCTCGGCTACATTTATGTCAAGAGACATCACTTTGTAGGAGCCTAGCTCAGCTTGGAAAAAAGGTACCTTGTTTAGTGCATTGTATTATATGATCTTTGTCTTCAGCTTTGGCTTAGCATCAATCTTGATCTAATTATTTAGTCCCTTTTAAGGTAGCCATAATTGAGTAAAATTAGTTGAAAACCATCCTCTCAAGCACTTTGTCCATTCTCTACTTAGCAATAATCCATAAGTGTCAAGGATTTCAACCACATGTATGTCTATAATGTCTTTAATTTGGGGGTCTATAGTCAATTGTATTCTAACATCTTTCAATTCCCTGATAACTTTTACTTCTGTCTTGTCGAGTCATATCACTATTCAATTTGAGCACTGAGGAGTGACTCCCAACCTTTGAGCTATTGAAAGTGGCATGACATTACAAGAAGCTCTTGAATCTATAAGACAATTGTGCAGGTTCTTTCTAAATTTTTTGAGACCAAGCAAGAAATGAAGCACTTCAGCCTTGTCTTTATACATAGTAGGCATTGCCTCAGAAGTATTGACTTGTTGTGATGCTATCTTTTGAGGGACTATGTTTGCATTTGGCATTGCCTTTGCATGATCAAGAGTCCTCAACACTACTTCCCTTTGATTAGGACAATTTTGTAGCATATAAAACATGGATATATTAGCCTTGGTTCTCTTTAGATCTTCCACTATATTGTAATTTTTAGTTGCCCATATAGGATTCTTCAAGACTCTATGTATGTTCCCTTGATTTTGTTGTCCAATGTAGGGTGCTCTGGTAGGTACTGGATTTTTATTAACTCTTGGATCAGGAGGTGTTGGATGCAAGGCAAGAGTAATCCCATTGGTCATAGCTTCCTTTCAGTTATGCAAATTGTAAGTATTTTGATTGTCATTTTGAAAAGCTATCATCTCTTCTAGTTAAGGATCCAATTCTTGAATAAACAAAAAAGTGAATTATTCACTAGCTAGTTGTTCCATTTGAGGATTTTGTGGAGAATCATAAGATTCTAACACCATAGCATTGTACTGCATAGAAGACTCACCATTATTGCCTTGTGAATTTTGGCTCATCTCTTGATTTCTATTGAAATATGAGTTGCCATTGTGTAGTGCCTCTCCCATTTGACTTTTGTAAGTCGTCCTGATGGATGCACCCTTGCTGATCTTTTGTTGTGATAGATCATGATTGTGACCCTGAGTGGTCTACACCGTTGAGGTGTTTGGGTTTATTTTTCTTTATCAATTTCTTTGATTATGCTTTTGACTGATCTTTGAGATTATGATGTGATTTTTGGTTCACTGAGGTTTGTGCCAGTGGTTACTAGGATCGATGTGGTATCATGAGGTTGTTCCATGATTACCCTGAGATGTGTGTAGAGATTGCACTATGTTCTTTTACCATACTACACTGGACTAGGTTCCTGTAGCAGTGGTTAGTCATGTTTATGACTGTGTTTCCTTATGTGTTTTAAATGCCTTTTTAATGTAGAGTAATCAATCATTATTAAATGCTTAAGTAATTAGAATGGATTGTTCTTGTTGGATTATTTGGTTATGTGCTACGGACATTTACCTTGTTTTATTTTGATCTGAGAGATATCTATTCTTATGTGATGTTTTACATTTGAGATGACCTGAGGGTCAAATGTTGCTCTTTGATTCCAGTATCATAGATATTAGACTACTATGTCGTTCAGTTAATCATATTGCATGATGATGCCATTTTGAGATGACATTGTGTTTTATGATGTTATCTGGTTATCTGGTATTTGGACATACCTCTGATTTTGTTATGTGATGGATTTAATGCTATGGTTATCTACTTCATTCCTGCGTTGCTATGCCTTTTGCAAACGTGAGTGATGTAAATAGATTATTTTAATATAATTAATTAAATGGTTAAATTAGGTGATTTAACACATTATTGCTTTGACTATGTTATTATATGCAATTGCACTTGATCGTGTTGTTTAGTGTGCAGGATTTATATCCCTGGCAGTGGCACATGGAGTTAGTGATTCAGCCGTTCATATTTTACCAATGTCGCCCTTGTATGGTCGACGTATCCTTAATTAAATGTTTAATTTAAACCTTTCGGTGATTATTAAATCCAAACTCATTTGCAGTATGTGATTAGACCAGTAAGTGTGTCTGTGCATTTAGAGGTTCGCATTGTCGCAAAAAGTTATTAAGGAGGTTTATGTGTTTTTGGGTTTTTGAGCTTTTTAAATTGATTTATTTTATATTTCTGGCAGCTTTGCCATAGATGGATTCCTATTTATAGGAATAGCCTGTTTTCGTTTGGGTCGATTCGGGGTTTAACTAGATTGGCTGGTTAAATACCCTAATTGATTATTCACCCGAAAAGTGAATAAGTATCCAAAGAGGAATTTAATTCCTCACTTCTCACTTTTGAATTAGAAAGTTGGAGAGTAAAACCCAAAATCCTCTTCATGAGGATTTACTGTTTTGTTTGTTGTGGGAGCTACGGGTGTGGGATCGTTGTGAGGTTGGGCTCGTTGGATCCAGCTCGGGGAAACCTTGGATTGCTGCAATTTTCAGCTACTTCTGCAAGATATTTATTTTATGGTTCAGATTCCTATTTTGCCCTTTTGGCGATGAGGTAGGGCTTTCCTGTTTTATTGTTTTTACTCCATTTCTGCTTCTATTTTTGGTAGCCATTTGTTTGGAGGCTGAGAACTAGTGTTCCCCTCCGTTTCTGTATGCTAGTTCTACCCGGTTGGGCGGGTATAAACATTTTCCTATTTTTTGGGGTGAGGGTTTGGAATTTTACGCCGTTATGCTGGCCATTTTTGCATACGGTGTCCGATTCCATTTATTTTTGGATTTTTGGGGTTTTTGAACCCAAAGGCCAAATGGGTTTTAATTTTGAAGTTTTTCCAAATTTTGGGATTTTTACCTCATTTTGCATGCCACCCTATTTTTTCGAGTTTTCTTGGCACATTGTGGGTCATGGACCTTGATGATCTGTTTGGATATCAGTCAAACCACTTTTGCACTTTTATGTTGCATTGGGATGCATGTTGCATCCATACTCTTGACGTTGTGTTTGGTTGAGTGATTCTACACTTGTTATGGTTTTTGTTGGACCTTTGCCTTGTTTCATGGACATTGAGATTCATGTAGAATCCATACTCTCAGATTGAGGCTGATTGAGTAAGTTTATGACTTTTGGTCTTGTTACATCATTGGGATTCGTGTAGAATCCATACTCTCGAATTGAGGTTGATTGAGTGATTTCATGATGTATGATTTTATTGGCTTTGGGATTTGTGTAGAATCTATCCTCTTGAGTTGCTTTTAGTTGGGTGTTTGTTTTGCATTGTGTTCTCATTCCTGTCCTTGTGTTATGATCTTCATGATGGTGGTGCGCCACACACGAGTACGTACGCGTACATTTGTTGGGTGACTTGTGAGGCCCGATCTTCCGTGGATTTGTCGAAAGTTATGACCATTGGGGTTGGGATGGGAGTATGCATGCCCATGGGCACTTGTCATAGGATGAGCATGGGTAGGGTAGGGTAGCATATGGAGGGGGCTTCTACCTCGTAGCCTGGTGATCATTGTGCCTAGAGGGTTGGCGAAGGAAGCTTTAATTAAGTGAAAATTAAATAAAATGTGTGGCTGGTAATAAAACTTAAGATAACAAAATATTTGGGGTGCAAGAGCCTTTCTGTTGAGGGATGTTGAATCTGTGCAAGTCCTATCTTGGGATTTTTGATGCCAAGTGACTCTCCATGATGTTAGTCCTTACATAGTAGCCTATTGAGTGTCTGACCAGGACCTATACTCCTTGCATTGTCTTAGGTTCTTGGTTGCAACCATCATACTGCCTGGCGTGAGTGTTAGCCATGGATGTTCTTTTGTGTGTTTTTGGTTGGATCATTATCTCCATCAGCACGGTGGGTGTGGACCTACGGGTTCCACATGGGTGGGAGGCATAGCTACCTTTACCATTGCTAGGGATCGGTGTACAGAGATGATCTTTTGTCCTAGTGTGACCGTTGCTGGATGTCTTCACTTGGTACTTCGGGTTCCGGAGTATGCTTTCTTGTGATTTATGCTTTCATTGGAATGCTTGTATATCATGTTTAGATGATGTTAGTTTATTTGACGCATTCCCTTATTATGATGTTTGGCATATGATTAGATGATGTTATTTGATTTAGTAGTATATCTGTTGCTTACTACCGTTTAGCATGTGATAGGTGATGTTATCTACTGTAGGATTATCTTATGCTTTACTACTAGCATGTTAGATTTCCTTATGCTATTATTATGCATGTTTTAGTAGTGACATCCCTATTACAACAGTACCGATGATCTGGTCGGTGACTTGGGATGTTACACGCGGGGGATGGCTAGGACCCACGATGGTCTTATGATGCTATTGACGGTTGGGAGGAACTGTGTACTTAGTTTGGTTGTCTTGTTCCTGAGATGCATTTTTGTACATTGCGATGTTGCTTTTGTTCTCTGCAATGCTTATTTTCAGTGTGTTCTTTGCTGTTGTAGTTTAGATGGTTTGGTGTTCTTCATTTTGTGTTGTTCTTACACTCGAGTGTTCATTCCTCGAGCCTTTGTGGATCCGTTACTCCCTGGTGTGGAGGTTCTTTTGTTGGTTTTTCTCTATTTTTGAGTTTTGAAAGTGTTTTTACTTTCTATGGGTGACATTTGTTCAGCATTGTGTGACACTGATAAAGTATCGCACACCCATAGAAAGAATGTCGTATGATACTATAAAGTTTCGCACGCATTACTGGAGAAGTGTCGTACGACACTGGAAGAGTTTCGTGCGGCTTTATGAGAAATGTCGCACGATACTTTTCCAATATTGCACACCGTCTTGAGAAGTGTTGCACTTAGTAAGGGAGAATTGTCGCCCTCCCTTAGTAAAAAGTGTCACACAGTTTTTGTGGAAAACCTGCACGTGCCATCAGGGGGCACTTTTCTTCGTGATCCGATCTTTTTGAGAGTGGTTTTGGATACCCTTTTGGGCATTCTTTGAGCCTATGTTGTTGCATTTTGAATTCAAGAGGTTTCTTTTGAAATTCAGTTTTTGGGTTTCTGTTGTAGTCCTTCAAGGTTTAAAATATATCGTTTAAGTATAAGTTAATTCCTTATACTTAAGATATATTTTAATATATGCGACAAATCATTTGAGATAGGTTTCAAACCTCTCAGAGATAAGTTATGGATTCTAGGAAATTTCAGGGCTTCAGAAATCCAAACTTAGCCAATTTTCAGGGCTTCAGGATTTCAGGCTTAGCCAAATTTCTGGTTCCTGCATTTTACCCCAGCTTGGTGTTTTGTTGATGAGTGGTTGTTCTTGTGCCCTCATCAAGTGCATTGTCATTGTTGGTTTTGTTTGCGTGTGTCAATTGGGCAGTGGCATTTGGAGATTCGTTGGTTGCCGAGATTGTGGCGAAGTCTTCCATTGCGATCGTTGTGATCCCTGTATGATGTTGTCATGTGCATTCATACTTGTAAAAAAAAAAAAATATCTTGGCTTGTTTCGAATCCTTTTTTCCAAGGATCTCTGGGCGGGGCATTACACATTGTTAGGAATATTTTGGTTATTGTCTTCCAGGTTGATGTCCACAAACTGAGCATTGTTGTTATTATTAGTAAGGATGCTTCCATTGTTTGGATGAATATTCCATTGTCGATTCTTCCTTTGGAAGCCATTGTTGCAATCTGGAGAATTGAAATTATTTCCTGCATTGTTATTTCCCGCATTGTTATTTTCATTGAAATTCTTGTTGTAATTATGACTGTAGTTGTTTTTGTAAGGGGCTGTATTCATTCTTGAAAAGTTTTTGTTCTACCCTTGCGATAACCTTAAGCAGGTTAGTTCGTTGGTAATTTGAGACATTTTTTTCTTCATTTGACCAATCTTAGATGTGACATTTTTTGGTTTAGCAGAAGTTACTACCTTTTGCTCAAAGAAAGAAACTTTTGGAGGTTCATATCTTAGATAGGTTATGGCTTGAACCAGTGTGGCTGGTGCCTATTTTAGTGGGACTAGATTCATTGGAATGAATTGACTAGGCATCAGTGGTGTTCCAATAGGATATGTTGGTATCATTATAGTTTCTTAAGCTGGAACCATAAATACTCCTCCATTAGGATTGGCTTGCTTGTTAAAGGTAATTGCTTCACCAAAGACCTTTTCTAATGTGTCAATGTTTTCCATAGGGAGTCTTCATAGAAATATAGCCATAAGATGGTCATATCACTAAGATAAATCTAGATTGCAGCTTCAATCGGTATAGTATAGGGTGTTTCCAACTTGTAGAAATCCATATGAAAGTGATGATTAAATCGTGAAATAGTCTCTGTTAGATCCATTTTGATTGATATGAATTGATGATGTAGCATAGCTGGGTTGACAAATGTTTTGAATTGTTCAAGGAATAATTTTTTGAAGGTGACTGAATTCTAGATACATCTTGGTGGAAAATTCATGTACTAGTTAAATGAAACTTCTCCCAATGAGTATGGGAATAAATGGAGGACCACATTCTCTTGTTGAAATTTCTTTCGATTGCATATTTCTTTAAAGACTTTGATATGGTCCTCAACTGTTCATGTTTCTCCATAGATGAACCTTGGGCAAAATTTATAAGGATTCTTAGGAAGGTCATTAAGTGCACCTTGCAAGTTAATTAGTGAATCTACCACATTTTCAAAGAAGGCCATTGGTGGATGATTTGGTGGAACAATGGTTGGAGGCTGGTCCAGAGGTGGAATTGAAAGATGATGAAATTTGGAATGGAAGTGGTAGAATTCTGGGAAATCCTTTGTCACTGCGAGGCTCATGAAAATGACTAAGTTCTAAAACATATAGATCACTATCTAAAGATCTTAAAGCTTGGTGAAATGGAAATGATGGATTAGGCTATTCTAGCTCACATCAATTTTGGAAAAAGCACACCTCTACAAAAGCACACTTTCCCAAAACAACACACCTTGCACATTTGTGCACCTCTTCATAACAACAAGTTATTTTTCTCTTTTGAATGGTATGAGGCACTCCTTCTAGTGCCACTTTTTTTGAGATGTCATTTTGCATGATGCTTAATGACATGAATCCTTTCAAACTTCTCTCTTGAAAAGCTAATCTAGGATCAACTCCAAGGTTCTGGGCGATCTTGCAACCTATTGGAATCCGCTCAATTGAAGATGAATGTGTATGTTCATGAGGAGGCCTTTGATGGTTTGAACCAATTTTGGATAAGATGTTTGATCTCCTATTTTGAAAAGTAGCCACAAAAGAGACATATTTTTGGTAATTTCTATTTTATGATGAATGCAATTTATTGATGCAACTATATGAGTCCCTATTTTAACCAAGTGTTAGCAAAGAAAATAACAAAGATAAGGTAATGAGATATTTTTGAAAATAACTTGAAAGACAAATTCCTAACAAACATAAACCATAGTAACAATATGTCATATGAGTTAAATCATCAAAAAGATCGGATAGGAAACCAATGAAAATAGGACCAGTGCTTCCTCAATTCTACTAATGCAATTGTCGATGGGAACTCAATAATAATCGAAAGATTTTTTTACTTCTCATAAAATTGCAAGGACATATAAAGTGTGCTCATGTGAGACAAGAAACTATGCAGGAATAATAAGGTGATATTTTCTTCAACTCGGTATGTTAGCGAAATTCGTTAACATGAGGAAAAAACCAAAACTAAAAGGTCATATAATCAAATTAACACAACAAAATCATTGGCTCCATTATTATTTATGAACATGAATTCAAAAAAATAACACACTGACAAAAATAACTACACTCAAAATGAGATCACCAATAACAGATATTATTACATCAAAATAATAGCCTGGACTACATATTACATTCATGTATTTATAATAAATCATCTCCTCCCTTTGTGTTAGGAGAGAGAGTTCTTAAAATGCAACTCATGCTAAAAGCTAATAAAAAAAATCTAATAATATAAAAAAATAACTCTCTAAATGGTGCTAAGTAGGTCTCCACCCTTGTTTATATCAATTAATGGGTGCATGAGCCTTTACATGACTTAAAACAATAAAAGAAGAAGTAGATAAGAAGGAAGCTACAAGAGGATCTGAGAGGCACTGGAAGCTCTAAAAATGGAAGCTTGACCTTCTCTAGGTGTCTCTAGAAGTTGAACTATCATCAAAATGCATTTCTAGTGCATGAAATTCTCTAAATTAGGAACTGATCATTAATTGTCAGTGCACCTCTATGAATAGTGCACCTGTGCACCTTGATGGCAGGTTCCAAAAATCCAAAAGTTTCCCAAGTGTCAAAATTGAATTTCTAGCATCTGGGTTTTTTCCTTCCTTATTCCATAGTGATGTCTAGATGTTTATTCTTGAATTTCTCTATGATCATTGCTACTTGGGAAGCTTCCAAAAAATCCAAAGCTACATATTTATCTTTAATTGTTTTCCAGTAGTTACTAACCTCCATATGGGTTAATCCTCAAGTTTAATGTCCAATTCCAACAATACCTCTTCAATCTTAAATGCTTGCCTTATATCTTCATTAGATGAAGCATCCTCAAAAGTTATTTGGAATTGTTGGACTATTGATTACATTGAATTGAGCTTGGCTTTCGACCCATCTTCAAAAATGTTAAGGCAGACAACATTGTAATAGTTCTCTACTTCCAAAATTTTCTCTTGAGTCAGGTCTCTTAACCTTTGAATATCCTCATGTAGTCCTTCCATGACCTTATTTCTAACAACTATCTTCTCAATCCAATCCTTGAGCTTGTCAAGGTCTTTCACTGTATATACCTTCATCAGTGTATGATACCTTTGACCTTTCATTGATGTCAAAATCTTTAGGTCTTTTTCCTAGGTATGTACCTCATCCATTAACCCAAAATCTTGGTTCACTATGCACACCAGTTTATCCACACTTGATTGAATATAGTGCAATAGGTTCGAATTTCCCTGTATTATTTGTACACCCTTCTCCTCAAAATTGTCATGCCATTGCTGACATGCTCCCAAAAATGAATCCATATGTATCATCCTCTTCTCCTTTCTCTCTAGTGCTGCAACAAGAGTGATCTCTGGATGATCTAGGTCTATTGGACCCACTATTCCATAGAGCTAGCCTCTAATAAGCTCATTTTTATTCTACAACATCAACAATTTAGATTCATTTATATCCATATGCTTAAACACTTCTTTTATGCCCGTAGTAATCAATACTTTGGTAGCGTCTACTATGGGCCTTCCTAATAGGACCTCCTTGATTTGGTAATTGTTAGAAGTCAAATCCTCTCAGTGTTAACATTTGGAGGAGGGATGGCTATGTATTTAAGCAAGTCATGATCTTAGTTCTTCATAATGAAGGCTAGTGGTTGTGCATCACCTGTAGGTAGCTTAGGCTTCTTGATCACTTTACTAGCTCATCCATTCCCTCCTTACTAGTTACATTCAACTACCTCTTCTATCGAACCATGACCTCCCTCTTCAGCCAAGAAGGTGTAGTAACCATTGGAGACATATGTTTGATTGAAAAGGGGGTTCACACTAAAGGACCCTTTCCCTTATCAATTATCTTTGGAGTCTTTTCTTGTTGAGAGAGATTACTAGTTTGAGTCTCTTTGTATGCTTGGGATAAGGTCCCAGCCTCGGTATCATGAGGATTTTGTTGAGGTTCCTCATGTATTTTCCCCTCCTCTAATACTTCATCAACTTGCATTTTTTGGGGCTCTTCTTCCTTGACTGCTTGTTCTTTAGAGTCTATTACAAGAGAAAGTGGCATTGTCGAGCCTTTTTCTAGGACTCACTAATCCTAAAATGGCAATGGTGGTAGGCCCAGAGGTTCTTGAGGCTGAGGTGGTAATTGGTTCTAGTCCTCTCCTAGGGATTGACTCATTGGAGTATCCTGGATCTTCTCCCCTACCATCTTAGTTCCTACAAGAATGGAATAAAAAACTAAGAGGTCAAAAACATCTGTCTCTTAACCTTCCATGTCTGCAATCCACTACTGCTACTCATCCTCTGAATTAGTAACCTGAATAGGTTCTTTTAGCATGGATGGTGGCATTATGGTGGAGCTTCTTCTTCTTTCCTCTTCCATATCCCTAGCAAAGTGAGTGTTCTGACTCAAGGGGACATATTCAAAATTTTCCCTTTCTTCTTTTGCTTTAGCTTCCAAAATGGTTTCAGAAACCTATTGGGGAGGAGTATTCTTTTTCTTTAATCTTCTCCTATGTGACCCTCCCAAAATGGACTCAACCCTAGCCTTCTTTGAAACTAGGGGGGAGGCTTCTTCCTCTTGACCTACTAGTGGCACTGTCTATTCTTCTTCTCCTTGCTTTGGCTACTATTTATATTCTAGTGGAGGTACCTACTCAGTCTCTTGAACTTGAGCTCTCTACTTGTTCAGGAACTTGCTATGGTTGTTGAGGCGGTTGGGCTTGGGCTATTTTTTTTCTATCCTTTATCAATCTCTTCCTTTTTGATCCTCTATCTACTTCAAAATACTCAATTTCCCACTCATGCCTATGAACCATTTCTAGCCTCACTGGTGATTGAGCCAAGAAAGTTGGTACTGTGACCTTTACACCTTTGCCTTTGATAGGCCATGCTATAGCTTGTAGAGAGACAACCTATGTAACTAGATCAAGTTTGAAGGGCTTCTTGATCCATTCCCTTGTTAGCTAGACTATATGACGGGCTTTATTGTTGATGTCAACATTCTCATCTCTACCAAATTACACACTCATGATTGGCTTGTGATAGATTTTTTCCTCATTATACAATGGATCTAGGATATCCTCAGTGTCTTTCTCGATAGCCTTGAGTGAGATCTTCATTTTTATGGCATTTTCTACCAGATATAGAGTCATTCTATAATAATCCCTTATTGAGACATCACAATTATCTATTACGCTCATTTAGTGGTTTTCCAGTGCATCCTCATGTACAAACTACTTCCTTGCTAGATGCTGCACCATCCCAATATTATCAAAGTATGGGCAAAGGGAGTTGTATTCTTCTAAGGGATATTTATCCCATTCTAAAATGTCATGATGTCTTCCTTTTGCTTGAACTTGAAGGAAGCTATGGTGATCAACCACATCCATAACTTCTTGTGTTGTTTCCTCACTCTGTCATATGTAGATGTGAGTTACCTAGAAATATCCAAAAGAATGAGCCTATCCAAAGGATATCTTGGGAGCTTTATTGGGTTCACTTGTGTGCTTGTGACCCTAAGGTACATGAATTTTTTGAATTGAAACTAGTAGGCACCAATCTCTATGATTTTGATTACTACCTCTATTAACATCCATTTGGCATAATCACCCTTTATGAATCAGATGATTGCTAATATAAAGTTGTCATTCACTATCCTATACTCCTTGCTCAAATCTAAAAGCTTCTTCTTCACTAGTTGAGGATATACCACATAAGGCTGTGCATTAGCATCTTGCATGCTACCTCTTTTGTAAACTCCTGGGTAGTAGTTATTCTGGCCACCAATAAATACACCAAATATGATATCATGTAGAATTTGTGGTTAGTCTTAACAACTATTAGTTGTTCATCCAGGTTATTGCTCAAAATTGTAGCCCAATCAATTGGTGTCTTGGCCATTTAGATGGTTTCTATGAAATAAACCATCTAAACATTGAAATGTCTAGCTGCTAGTAGACCCATGACTCTTCTCAAAAGTACGATGGTGTATCTAAAATCATCCTTCATATATCCTTGGGTCATGTCTACCTTACTGACTCTATGGCCCACTAGTGTTCTATCAATAAAAAATGATCATTGTATTATCTCTTTGGCTTCCTTCTCATGATCCTGGTGCCATCTCTCCACTCCTTCATAGGATATGTGAACATATTGATTGACTCTAGGCAAGTGGAAGACTTTCTCAATATTAAGAGGTCAGAGGTCTATGACTATCTCACTTGTGACAGTTTTGACAACCTTCTCCTCAATGTCATAGTTTTTAGCGAGAGCCATAAAAAGTTTTGAAGATTGCATGGAAGTAGGATGTGACACTACATTGACTAACCTGATTGGATGAATGTTGAAACCATTTTAGATCTCTCTTTAGGGTTGTTGCAAATGGTGAGGAAGGCATTCCAATCAATGTGACCAAGTTTGGTGTCTTTGATTTTGAAGTGTTCATCTTGAAAGCAAGATTTTTTCGGTGTCTTTGATTTTAAAGTGTCCATCTTGAAAGCTGGATTTTTTTGGCGTATCTTGATATTTGAACACTATAGGTTTGGGAGCCATATTTTTTGGAAGAAAGGATGATGAAGACACCATTTATCTGCATAAAAAGTAGATATTAGTTCAGAGAGCTAAAAAAAATCTAGCCCAAAACAAACCCTCATTGACAAAAACCTAGCCCAAATGTTTCAAATTAGTGAAAAACCATTTCAATCCCCCCATAAACCCTAGAATTCAAAATAGCACACCTAGCTCACCTTGATAGGTGTACTAACTGCATTGAATGGTCATTTTAAGGCCATTTTAACATAGTTATGCACATGTGCACATGCACACCCTAGTGAGGTGCGCACATGCGCTTGGAAAGTGCATTGTGGAGGGGGGGAAGGAACTTAGTCTTTCAATGTTTGGAGTGCAGAAAGGGTGTGCACATGCACACCTTGATGGCCCTTATGTTTGACTTAAGGTTTGGTAAGCACTTAAAAGGTGTGCATGTGCACACCTTGGGGAGGTGCACACATTTTCACCTTTCCTTAGGCTTTTGTTTCTTAGTCTTAGGTTGCAAAAAGAAAAGGTGCACACATGCACACCTTGAATAGGTTTTTAGGTCTATTTATGCTTTAGGTTTTAACATGAAGATTGGTGTGCACATGCGCACCTTGAAGAAGTGTGCATGTATGCACCTTTGGTGTCTAACACTTATGTGTTTTGTACCTTGTGTTCAGGGTCAAGTGCACCTTTAAAGGTGTGGAAGTGTGGTTGAACTAGGAGCATAGAGAGAAATGAGGAAAGGGGGAGGGCTCCTAGGCTTATATAGGCCCGAGCTTGGTGTGCACACCCTTTGGAGGTGCACATTTAGTGCACCTGCACACCTTGGATAGGTGCACATGTGCGCTAGTGCACTAGTGTACATTTATGCACCAAACACTTAGAAAATTTCAAATTTTTCCAATTTTTGAAACCTCGAACTCAGCTAGTCAAAGACTGAGGTTTGACTGAGATTTGTGAAGAGTCCTAAAATGACTCAGGCCCTGGACTAGGGGTCTAGGAGGAAAAAAGTTATACTATGGTGTCCCCATTTCTAGGGGAAATGGGGTGTGTGTTGTGAAACCACAAAAAATACATACATATACACATACATATACAAATACACACACACACACACACACACACACACACACATACATGAAAACAATAATGCACTTCCTAAGAGTTTACAATTATTCAACAAAATTAATTTTTTACAAGAAAATGCACCTAAAGAACTATTAGCTTAGAAGCAAGAACATGGTGTTGAAATAGTATAGAAAGTGCTTGAAATGAGAGGTCCACAAGTGAGGGTGTTGACCAATCTTGAAAAATTGAATGTTGAAATGAAAGCTATCGATGATCAAACACCTATGCTAGAGTTACAACACAATGCGAAGTTGATTTTAGATATTGTAGAGTCCAAACATTTAGAAGTTTGATAATTAAAATTTAAGGCCTGAGAGAGAGTCTGTGGAAATATACCAGAAGGATAAGGAACAACTTTAGAAAGAGACTACATGGTACAAACAAAAACTAGACATCATAGAGGATATTATGGAATCCAAGAAAGTGTTGTAGTAGTTACTATGACATTGGAATCACTTGCAAGTGACTTTGATAATTTATAGTCCAAATATTAGGAGGACTAAAAGTTGTGCAATTTGTCATGGATTGCATCTGCATTTTCTTATAAGAGTGTTTCAAGTATTGACACAATCTCCCTACAATGATCCCAAGTATCCATTACTTATAAGAGTGTTTCAAGGTTGGAAACCACTTCAATATCCTTTGCATGGTTTAGTGGTAATGTCATTGTGGCAGAGCCTTCTACAAGGGAATGAGCCTCATGATTATGGCATTTACACAGAAGAAAAACTTACTTCTTCAACTCCTTACACTCAAATCTTCACTAAATTTATTCTTCTAGTAGTGAGAATAGTTGCTAAAAATTCCTGGGAGCCAAGGGACCCTAAACCTATGCTACATTTTCTCAAGATATATGATAAGTTACTACCAGTTTCAATACTTCATTACATTTTGCATCATATAGTGATGCCCAAATTAACAACAACAATGGATACTTGGGATCCTCATAGGGATAGTGTGCCAATACATGCATGGTTACATCCTTGGATACCATTTTTGGGTTGATGTATGAAGCCTTTATATCCAATTATTTTTTATAAATTGAGGAATGCACTTCATGCCTGTCATGCAAGTGATGCATTTGTATATGTAATTTTATCACCTTGGAAAACTATATTTGATCCTACTAGCTGGGAACAACTAATTGCTTATTTTATTATACCTAATCTAATGATAGTTCTATAGGAATTTTTAATCAACCCAGCTAATCAACAACTAGACCCATTTAACTATGTTATGTCTTGTTTCTTTTTGAAAATATCTATTATGATATGTTTTTGTAAAATTTCTTGTGAACTCTGCCCATTTTTCCTATTCTACATTATTTTTGTGCAGGATCTTGAAGTAAGTCACTTAGCACAAGTTGAGTGAGTTTTATTGTTTTATTGTTTGGATTCTGGAATATGTATGCAACTGGATCAATTTTTCTATTTTGCTAAGATATAATAAGAACCTTAAAAAAGATCTCTTTGTATATATAAAGATATACATGTTTAGAAGGAAGTATAAAGAGATACATGTTTACAAGGAAAAGAAAAGAACATTTACATATCCCTTGAAGAAAATCATAGAGCAAGGGCATAGAGATCATAAAGGCATGACATGACAATGAAATTGTAGAGCAAGGGCATGACAACAAAATGCAAAGATCACAAGGGAACAACAACAAAATGCATTGATCACAAGGGCATGACAATGTTCAGAGCTCTCCACCCTTGTTCAGAGCTCTCCACTCTCTTTTGTGTGTAACTCTCACAATCAAAACAAATGGGGAATGATTTATGTCATGTTTTTCTTTTTTTTTTATACTCATGTGGGTGTCAAAACTACGATGCCAACATCAGTATTGGAATGGTGTCAGGGACAATTACCAAAAAAAAATAAAAATCACCACAAATTACATTGTCATCATAAATTGATGTTGCAATTTGACTCCAAATGTTGTAGTGATCCCTCGCTCCTGCAAGCAGTTAATAAGGATGTGTGGAATATAGTGACCAATTAATATTTGCAATCTAACAAACATTCAAAGCCAAAATGTTGCCCATAAACAAGAAATTATTAGGGAATCTGAGTAGAGACCAGAGACCTGACATTTTGATGATCCAAGAAACAAAAATGAAAAAAGGATTCTTTGAGAAATATTAAGTTCAGTAACCTGATGAGCGGGGAGGCTTTGGACTCTGATGGAGCCTCTAGGGGTTTGTTGACATTATTCAAGACAAAAAATTTTAGGGTGGAATCAATCTTCAATGAAGGTAACATTCTTTTCTATAAAGTGTTCCATATCCATTCTAATGAATTTTGGTTTTTGCTCAATATTTATGGTCCCAATAACAAGAGAGATAGAAAGTCCTACTAGTCTAGAGTAGAAGGGCTGGTTCAGAATAGTAACATGAAGAAAGGAATAATTATGGGAGACTTCAATACCCCTCTTCTGGACAAGGAGACGAAGGGTGGTCTACCTCAGGACTGGGATAGCAAGCATGACCTTTCTAACTTCATCAATGGACTGGATTTTTTGGATCTAGACCTAATGGGAGGTGACTTCACTTGGTCCAATAAACGCATAGGCAAGGATTGTATTCAGGTTAAACTAGATAGAGCTCTCATTTCTCCTGATTGGCTATAGTCTTCCTCTTGCAAGTTAGCTCTTTTGCCTAGAGTTGGGTCTGACCTCTCCCCCATCTCCCTCTCGATTGTTCCTTTTGATCCCTTTAGACCTCTTCCCTTCCATTTTGAGAAAATTTGGACTTCCCACCCTAACCTTTTAGAAAGAATTAAGGTCTGGTGGAGCATAGATGTGGAAGGCACTACAATGTTTAGGGTGGCTAGAAAACTCAGCAATGTAAAAAGGATGGTAAAAGCTTGGAATAAGTTAGATTTTGGCCATCTATTTTCTCTTAAAGAGGATCTCTCTACAAATCTCTCTTCTATCCAAGCCTCCATTTAGGAAAATGGGTATGATGCCTAGAATAGGGAAGAAGAGATGTCCATCCTGTCTGATTTACATGACATCATTAACAAAGAGGAAAAGTTCTAGAGGCAAAGATCTAGAATCAACTAGCTCAAGGAAGGAGACTAGAACACAAAGTTCTTCCATTTATCTACTCTTAAACATAGATCAAATAACAAGATTTCTGGCTTGAAGAAAGATCAGGGTGTGCTGACAAAGGAAGAAGATATATCGAATGAAGCTGTTTCTTTTTTCTCCTCCCTGCTATCTTGGGATCCTTTGCTCTCTAAAGTGGACCAGGATGACATTGTTTCTTGTATTCCTTAGTTCCTCAAATCGCACCATAAAAATCTACTCTGGGCCATTCCTTCTAATTTTGAAGTTAGAGAAGCTCTTTTTTCTCTTTCGACGGATAAATCGCCTGGACCTAATGGTTTTCCCACCTTCTTTTTCCAATTGTACTAGCCCATCATTATGAAGGATGTTGTAAAGGTAGTTCAGGAATTCTTTTGAGCTAGAAGTATTCTAAAGGAAATTAACTCTAAATTCTTAGTTCTTATTCCCAAAGTACCAGGAGCTGACACTCTAGATAAGTTCAGACCCATGATTTTATGCAACTCATTTTATAAGATCATCTCGAAGGTGCTCACTTTGAGGCTGCTTAAGTTTCTCCACCTAATTATTTCTCAGCAACAATCTGGTTTTATCCTGGGCAAACAGATTTTAGATTCGATTATTATGGTGCATGAAGTGATTCACTCTATGGAAGTTGGAAAGAGAGAAGGGATGTTACTCAAACTAGACATGTCCAAAGCTTATGATCAGGTGGATTGGTCTTTTTTGGAATTGGTGTTGAGGGCTTTTGGCTTTGATGTCAAATCGTATAAGCTAATCTCCCAGCTGGTTACCGCCACCTCTCTAACTATTTTAGTGAATGGATCCCCCTCTGATTTCTTCAAACCTACTAGAGGCCTACATCAGGGGGATCCTCTATCACCTATACTCTTCATTATCCTAGCGGAATGTATTGGCAGACTCATGGAGAAGAAAAAGAAAGAAGGGAGGATCAAAGGTTTTAAACCTTCTTCCAAATGCACCCCCTTTACACATTAGCAATTTGTTGATGACACTATTATGGGTGGAGAGGCCTTAGTCAAGGAGGAAAAGGCTATGAAAGAAACTTTGGACACCTATTCTAGAGGGTCAGGGCAGCTCATCAATTGGGACAAAAGCTCTATTTTCTTTATCAATACTCCAGAGGAAAGACATAAGAGAATCTCTAGAATCCTAGGATGTCAGGTGGGGAAGCTTCCTTCTACCTACCTTGGTCTCCCCTTGGGAATGACCCCATCTGAATCCTTCTTGAATGGAATCATGGAAAGGTTCAGTAAGAAGTTGGCAGGCTGGAAAGGAGGCATTCTTAGCCAAGCTAAAAAATGTCAACTTGTTAAATCCATCCTCCAAAACTTGCCGATTTATGCTCTGAGCCTTTTTAGCATTCTGGTGAAATATGTTGAGAGGATGGAGAAAATCCAAAGGGATTTTTTATGGACGGGAGCTGAAAGGAATAAAAGGTACCCCCTCATTGCATGGGACAAAGTATGCCTCCCTAAGAAGAAAGGAGGTATGGGAATTACAAGGCTCATTCACCTCAATAACGCCCTCTTGGCAAAGCAAATCTGGCACATCTTTAGTAGCATGAGGGAATGGAGAGACTGTGGTAAATAAGTTTTTAAAAAGCCCTCTATTCAGTTCACCCTATTTAGTGAAGATATCCCAAGAGGTTCTGTTGTTTGGAATGGTTTCTTAAAAGCCAAGGACTTGGCTAACTCAAAAGTATCCTAGAAACTGGGTAATGAGGATAACATTCTATTTTGGTCTGACTGTTGGCTTTCTCAGGGCCCCTTATGAACAAACCTAGCTATGGATTCTGGGCTAATGATTACATCAACCTTTATGGGCACAAAGTTAGCAATTATAAGACTGATCAGGGGTGGAGGGACCTTTCAATTATCTTAGAGGACCTCAAACCAATCATGATCATGCTTAATTCCTTATCCCTTAGCAATAATAAGGATGAACTAGTTTGGAGGGATAATGCCAATGGGCTCTATTCGGTTGCCTTTGGGTACTCTACTTTATGGAGCTTAAAAGAGTCTCCCCCTTGGTCGAGGGCTTGGATCCTTGGCCTCATGCCAAAAGTCAAGATGTTTTTTTGGTTGGCTCTTTAGGAAAAAACCCTAAACCAGGAAAATCTCATCAAAAGAGGTCACATCATGCCCAACAGATGTATTTTGTGTAAAGAAGAGTCGCAGACAAGTAACCATATGTTCATTCATTGTTCTTACTCCAGGACAGTCTGGGACTTCCTCACCTAGGACTTAGGCCTCAGATGGTGCTTTCCTTCTAACCTTCTGGACTTTTTTTGTCAATGGCATGACATGGTCAATGGGTCTACCTTGTAGGAAATTAGCTCCTGGATCCTAGCCCATTTTTGTTAGAGCATATGGAAGGAGAGAAACAATTGGATTTTTAGAGATAGGGTAGAGTCAGCTTTAATGGTAGGGAGAAAGGTCTTCAGTAACATAAAGGAAAAATTTTCTATGAGGAAGGGGGGAGATTTTGAGATAGGAGGTAGGAAAAAGGACAAGGCAAAAGATAGAGTGAGGAAAAGATAGGAAGCCAAGTGGCTTCTCCCCCTGAAGGTTGGCACAAAGCCAACTTCGACAGAGCCTCCAAGGGCAACCCTGGATCTTCGAGTATTGGAGGTGTGATAAGGAATGAAAATGGAGATAGTATTGTGGCTTTTTCTCTCCCGTTGGGATTCCAAAAAAATCATTTTGCAGAAGCCAACGTCGCATGCAATGTAGTAAATCTGGCTTTTGAAATTAGTGTTACCAATTTATGGCTCGAAGGGGACTCAAATAACATTATAAAGTGCATCAATGGAAACTCACATCCATCATGGATGATTGAAAATCTTATTGATGAGACTCGTGTGACCCTCGCCATGTTTAATAGAATCCACGTCACTCATATTTATCGAGAAGAAAACCCAGTTGCCGATAGGTTTGTGAATATTGGGGTTGGCATAGACCAAAAAATGACTTGGCTTCCTGAAACTTGTTTTCCAACGAATGTTAAAAGTTTGATCAACTTGGATAAGATCCAAGGAAGTACGGAGAAAATCAAGCTTTAATTATGAATATGAAGGTTTTAAGAAATAAGGTTACTTTTCAAAATGGAAGCATATGCAGTAATCCATTATTGATTAATCAACATGCTTTGTGGGTTGTTTCTTGCAATTTCTTTTGGGGCAATAGCAAGGTTATTTTTCTCTATTTATTGCTAACTCTCAAAGGTCCATTTCAGTCATAGAGTGAAGAGCACATGAGTAAAGAGGGTGTGTAGTGTGCATAAATGGTAGGCAAGAGATTTAGAAAGGAGCCAGTGGGAGATTTTGAGAAATGGAGAAGTAGGCCGAAAGTGTGGGAAAAGCTTGAAGAGGGTAGGGTTACCAATTATATCATGAAGCTACATGGTTTTGATCAAGAGGTGACCAAAAGTATGGTGTGTTCTTGGAAGGATGGCAGGGTGAAGGTGAATGGTGTTTACATCCAGATAACAAAGGAGGTGATTGTGACTATCACCAAAATCCCTATCGAGGGTTTAAAATTCTTCAGGGATAAGAAGCTCTTGACCAATGTGGTTAGGGACTTTGTCAAGAGTGAGAAGGAATTGAAGGTGCTGAAAAAGATTGACACCTACTATGTCCCCGACTCCATGAAGAAGCGATGGAGGTATGTTTTGAAAGTTGTTATCGAGTAAATTACTTTGGACCCTAGGTTTGATAAATCTCATGCCCACCACTTTGTTATATTGAATCATTTCCTGCATAATGTCAATATTTCCTTCCCATTTTATTTGTTAACCTCTATGAGCAAGGTGGTGGACAGCTTCAAAAAGAAGCCCACCGCAAATTTGGCTTTGAACGAGGGGCTGTTGCTGCTTATCCATGAGCACTTCAAGGCTTAGACTATAAGCATCGCTCCCCCTTAGGCAGAGAATGTGGAGTCTGGTAGTTCTAGTTACTCCTCTGACTCAGATGAAATATAGAGCCTCGGCTCTGAGAAAGGAGGGATCTCTTCTTCGGGGAAAGCAAGGAATTACCAAGCAAAAAAATCACTCTCCCCCATAACCCCTAGCAAAAAAAGCCCTAGGGATCTCAGGCAGAAGCCTCCTGAGAAGGCTAAGGAGGGAGATAGCGATGATGAGGAGGAGCCAGAGTTTGAGGAGGTGGTTAAGGAGACATAGGAGGAAATTAAGGATGAAAGTGGAAGGAAGAAATGCAAGAGGGAGAGTTTGGAGGAAGTGCACTCTCAGTTTTAGGAGGTGTATGTGCTGCCCCTATCTCCTGTCCATCTCCAACCTAAGGAGTAGAAAGAGGAGAAAGCTAGGTATGCAGAAGGGGAAGTGTAGACCAATGATAGGAGGAAAGCTTGGATAAACTTCAATGTTAAGACATCAAAGATGGGCATCTTCAGGGAGGCCATGAATCCCCAAATCCTCATGGACAATCAAGAAGAACAACGGCTAGAAGAAGTCATTGACCTGGTGATTGTGGCTATTTTAGATAGAGCCAGGGAGATAGGGATGAACCTCTTGAATAATGCTCATAATAGTATGATTGACAATTTTAGATCAATCAAATGGCTTTTCCATGACCTGGAGGAGGTCAAAGAATAGGTGAGACATATTGAGGCAACAAGGAAAGGGATGGATGCTAACAGGAGGACAGATTCGGATGACAGGCTTAGTCTAGTAGAAAAAGGATACATAACCTAGAGAACTACAATCACAACCTAGCAAATCAGATGTTCTCTTTGTTAAGCTCTATTAACAACAACAACATCTCTCTTATGGGCTGGATCAAAGATAGAGATATCCAAGATGATGAGGAAGGAAAAGATAGGGATGAAGCCAGAATGGAGGATGACTTTGCAAAGGACAACACCATTCCTCATCAGGACCAGGGGGACCAAAGGGTGCAACAGTTGGAAGCAAAGGAGACTCAACTGGCCTTCGAGGCTGCTTAGGTTATGCAAGAGCTGGAGTGAAAGGATGAGGAATAACTCTTGCCTATTCTTTTGTTTCTCGTTGTCTTTTGGCTTTTTGTTATGGCTTTATTCCGCGATTTTGCTTGTTTTTTTTCCTGGTCTTTTCTCAGAACTCTACTTTTTGGCTGGGCTTTATGCTTATTATCAGCCTATGAACTTATACTTTTTTGGCTGGGCTTTCACACTTATTATTAGCCTTTTATGTATTAACTTTTGGGTTTCAGGATCCCTGTAAAACCTATTTATCTAATCAAAAACATTCAAAGCCAAAAAATTGAGGAAGAAAAAAAGTTTTACAAGAAATAGGATTGATGTTGCAAATGATAGGTGCAATATCAAGATGTGCATATTAGAGATGTGAAACCTATGGTAGACCTTATTTTAAAGGCCCCTATACATAATGGTCCTCTAAGAAATTATAGAGCTACTGAGGCTTTGACAAGAGCACTATATAATGCTACAAACCACATTGATGAAAGCAATATATTAAGACCACAAAACCAAAATCAATAGTGATTTTTAGGGGTGTTGGAGGGGAATCAATGATTCATACCATTAGACTCAAGGAATAATATTGAAACTGAGCTTAAATTATGATACATTACTTATATCCAATTATTAAAATAATTATATTGTAATAGAGTAGAATGTAGTAACCTAAAAACCAATTTTATGACTTGAGCCTTAACATTGATACAAGGTAGGCCATCCAGTTTGCAAAACAAATCCATACCAATCAAATTCACATGAATCAATATGAACATTTTCCTCTTACAAGTATTTAAATAAGGGACAATAGTTCTAGCCTCTAGGGAATAACCCTCACACATGCACCTCTCTATCATAATCAATAGTATTCTAGAGATTGACTACTGCTTTAAAATTCCACTTCTTTTCTAGTTGCATTTGCCAAATCACTAACAATGAAATCAGATATCTAACAAATTGATAGGTTATAAAATGTAGAAATCAAAGTTTCTTTACAAGAAAGACATCCATCATACATAACTAACACTTGGTGTTTGTGGTATAGATCACCAAAATCTCCATGGATCTTTGTAAGGTGGAACATAATTTTGTGTTGGAGGAAGCAAAGAAAATGAGGATATGTTGTTCCAAAGCAAAGGTTCCATCTGCAAAACATATCACACTAGGCCTTATCAAACAAAAATTATATGTGAATGACATGTCGACTATTTTTTTTGCCAATGGATTATAATGAAAAAAATTTCATTTTTCAATTTCAAGATAAAAGTCATTGGACTTCTTGAGCTTGGAGACTCGAGTTAATAATATCAAACCACAATTCATTTTGGCCCAAAATATTTGTACAAATGCACCTAAGTTCTAAATCTTTTAGTGCTCACATTATCCAAAATGTAAAACCCTAGATGCATTGAAAACAAGCAATGGATCATAGTTTAACTTATCTTATTCACTAATACTCCTATAATATTAAAAGATCACAATTCTATATAATCTTAATATAATCCATAAGATCATTGAGGAACCATTCCAATTAGGTTAGTAACTATCTAAAAAAGTGAAAACCAAAGAGCTAGATTAGGGTTTTCTTGGCATTAGGTTAAGGGTAATAGGATATAATAGTTGTTTAAGGGTATTTATTGGAGGCTAGTTTGTGTCTTGGAGGGATCAAATATGTATGTAGGTGATCATTATTGAGATTTTTCCTTGTTGTTTGAGGTTACAGAAGTTCACTGTCATCCCAATTCTTAAACCTAAGCATGAGCAGATTTGAAACAAAAATAAGTCAATTTAATTGCATATTGTATTATCAACTAGGTACATTTTTTACTTAGTCAAAATGGTAAGAAAATTGTATACCATATGAATAAGTATTAGATGTGTAAAGGTGATGAGATCATTACCTTTTCTATGATTTTGTGACTGGAAATCACTTATTGCTACCCTATAACAGTAGTAACTTTTATAAGCCATACTGCTTCATATGTTGAAATGATCACCCTATACTTTATTTCAATGGATGAATTTCAACATTAAGTTGCATCTTACATATCCATGAAGCAATGACAGTCCCAAAGATCAATTTAGTCTAGAAGTTATTATCTTAGAGCTACTGTAACCTTCCCAACCTAAACCTAAAGCAACAAGAAGTTTGAAATCAACATATTCAAATATTTTAATATAGAGCTTTGTGTTCATTGATAACATCACAAAACCTACTTTTTAATAAAATAGAAATTGACACAAGATTGCAATCACATAAGATAGTTTTTGATGAATAGAAGTTAAGTAAATCAAATATTTTACACAGTGTTACATTGACTACTTTACTATCTAGTTCTTTAGTGAACTTAGCTCTTGTATTTATGGGTGGTAGTTAAACACTAAAAATTAGCATTCTAAATCACATGAAAATTTCTTTGGTGTGCTTCATTTTGGATGAGTATCTTTCTATATGTGTAGCCCACTTCAATTCAAAGATATTAATGAACCAATCTAAGATCAAAAATTTCATAGTTAAGCTTCATATCTTCTTTCACTTCGATGATTAAAATTTGATGATTTCTAGTAGAGAATAGTGAACATATAATGAATCCTTTCTTTCTTTAAACTTGCTTTCTTTTAACTAACTTTGCTACAATTTTCTCTCTTGTTTCCTAGAAAATACGTTGAAATAGAAAACATATCATAAAATTTAGGGTTTTTCTCTCATTTTTTTCTCTAATGTTAGTGTGTATGGTGAAATGGTTATCATTGATAGATGTAGAAAATACAATCAATTGAAAAATGGTACAAGCATAAGATCCCATGAAGAAGGATCATGTCAAATAATATGAGTGAATCAAATCAAAATAGGAAGACAATTGCTAGATTGTGGCTTTCAAAGAGAAGGCAATGACAAATATTATTGTCCCTGCAAGCATTGTAAGGGTTTAAATAGTAGAAGGCTCAAAATAAAAATAGTTAAGAAACATTGCAAGGACAATGGTCAAATTGAAGGGGGGTTTAATTATCATCCATTGGAAAGTTGTCCGTTATATTATTTTAACAATATATATATTGTTAAATTATATATATATATATATATATATATACATACATACATACATACATACATGAAATCACTTGATGATGAGATCATGATCATGGTTTATTTATGTTCATCATTTTTATATAGGTGAATTTTCCAAGGGGAGTATGCAATATGGACCACCACATCCCATAGAATATGGCTTTAGAAGTGGAGGAACATGGAGGTGTGAATAATGAAGCTAAAGATCATGCTCCCATGAAAATTGACGATTGTGCAATGCCATAAAACACATTTGAAGATGATGGTAAAAATAAATTGATCAATGATACATTTGTTCATGGTGCAATTGACAATGCTGACCATGATAATGTTGATGTTGTTCAAAATTTTGTTAGGAAGCATAAACTTGATATAATGGTGATCTAGGAAACAAAATTGGACAAAGGTAAAGCTAAGAATTTGAACTTTTTCAAGAACTATTGTATAATGGCTAGTAGTTTTGAAGGAGCATCAAGTAGTACTCTAATAATATGGAAGAATTCTATGTTTTTTGGTACACTTATGGATGCCAATAAGCACTTCATTGCGGTTAAGATCTAGAATTTATCTTAGGATAAAAATTGGTATGTATTTAATGTGTATGCTCCTAATAATAAAAATTCTAGAAAAAAGCTCTAGGACTCTCTTTCTAAGCTAAAGAGCTTAGATTATAATAGGAAATGACTATTCCTAGGGGATTTTAATGTTCCTCTCTATGAACATGACAAGAAAGGAGGAAATTCTAGTCAATTGGAAGGAAGGTTGGATCTTATGGATTTTATTAGTAAAGAAGGTTTAATGGATTTGGACCTCCAAGGGATTGAATTTACCTAGAGTAATAAAAAAATTGGAAATGAATGTATTCAAGCTCATTTGGATAGAGCTCTTATTTATCCAGAGTGGACCGAAGATTTTGTTTGTATTCTTAATGCTATACAGAAGATTGCTTTTGACCACTTTCTGCTCTTGCTATTCAAAAAGGAGGAATGTCTTGTTTGGATTTGAGAAAATGTGGATGCAACACCCTAATTTTGAGGTTTTATTGGTAGATTGGTGGAATATTAATTTTGAAAGAATAACTTGGTATCGAGTTGCATCCAAACTTAAGTATGTTAAAAGAAGAGTGAGAGAATGGAATAAGAAGTCTTTTGGGAATATTTTTGAGAATAAGTTGAATCTAAGGGATGATCTAAAAACCATCCAAGATTGAATTTAGTAGGTAGGTTATTCAGAGGAACTAGTTAAAGAAGAGAATGAAAAGTTGGTTGAATACCATGAAATCATTTCTAAAGAAGAAACTTTTTTGGAGGGATATGTCTAGATCCATCTAGTTGGAAGAAGGTGATAGAAAAACTAAAAATTTTCATCTAACAACTATGAAACATAGAGCTGAGAACCAAATTTCTAGCCTTTCAAAGGGAAGAGAGAAAATTACTAATGAAATTGAGATTTTTGAAATGTTATCCTACTTTTCTTCTCTTCTAACTTCTGACCATAATGTGGATGGTACCAGGCAGTTTGAGCTTCTTGAAGCTATTACTCATCTAGTCTCTAGTGAGAAGAACAAAATTTTGATAGCTATTCCCAATGGAGAGGAAATTTATAACGTAGTTTGTTCCTTTGAAGGAGATAAATCCCTAGGCCTAGATGGGTTTCCTATGTTCTTCTTTCAAAGAGAGTGGAAGATGGTAGGTAAAGATGTTTGTGATGCAATTAAAGAATTCTTTGGAGCTAAAAGAATGTTGAAGGAGATTAATTCTACTTTTCTTTGTCTCATACCTAAGAAGCATGGAGCTGACTCCCATGATCTATTTAGGCCTATTAGCCTTTGCAACCCGATTTACAAAATCATTTCAAAAGTTATGACTTTGAGGTTACTGGGTATCCTTCCTAACCTTATCTCTAAACAACATAATGGTTTTATTCCTGGAAGGAAAATCTTGAATTTAATTATCTCAGTCCATGAAAATATCCATTCCTTATCTCTATCCAACAAATGGGTTTCATTATGAAAGTGGACATTGCTAAAGCTTATGAAAGAGTAGAGTGGAGTTTTCTTCAAAAGGTCTTATGTTCTTTTGGCTTTAATTATTCTATTATAAAGCTAATTGTTTAGCTTGTTTCTACCTCTTCTCTAGCTGTTTTAGTCAATGGGAGTTCTACTAATTTTTTTATGTCTGAGGCAGGGTGATCCTATTTCTCCAATCCTCTTCACTATTATGGCTGATAGTCTAGGTAGGTATATCAGGAAGATGGTTTTGAGAGGGTAAATTCAAGGGATTAGACCTATTTCTCATCTGCTTATTTTCTCTCATGAACAATTTGTAGACAATACTATTTTCTTAGGAAAAGATGATGTCAGGGAGGCTAGAAGTCTTAAAAAATATTTAAATCTTTATTCTACTATCTCTAGGAAATTGATAAATTGGGATAAGAGTTCTCTCTTTTTTTTCAACACTCCTAAGAATAGACAAAGGAAAATTGCTAATATTCTTGGGTGTTCTATTAGTTCTTTACCGAGCACTTACCTAGGTCTTCCTACGGGACTTAGTTCTTCTAATACCTTTTGGGAGGATCTAGTCAAGAAATTGAACAAGAAATTAGTTGGATGGAAAAGAAACATGCTGAGTCAAGTAGGTAAAGTAACTCTTCTAAAATATTTTCTTCAAAGCCTCCCAACTTATGCTCTGAGTCTCTTTAGGATTCTAGATAAATTTGTGGATGATATTGATAAAATTCAAAATAAATTTTTATGGTCTAGAACTGAGGATAAAAAGAGATTGGCCTAGATAGCCTGGGAGAAGGTCTGTAAACCCAAAACAGAAGGAGGATTGGGTATTAGATCTATCAGAAGTATGAATTAAGTTTTATTGGCCAAAAAAGGATGGAGAGTGTACCATGATGACAAGGAATGGAGTTCTATTTGCAAACAAAAGTATCTTTATAATGCTCCATCTATTTCTAATTTTTTTATCCTACCCTAGTATCCATAGTTCTTCTACGATATGGGGCGTTGTCCAAGGTGCTAAACATATCTTGAGTAAAGGTTGTAAATGGAAAGTTGGTAATGGAAGTAAAAATAGGTTCTGGGAAGATGAGTGGCTTTTGGATCACCCACTGGTGGATGATTTTGTGGATTTGAGTTCTATAGACAAATGTAAATAGGTTTACGGAGAATTTATGGAGAATTAATAAATTATTTGTCTAATAATGGTTGGGTTAATATTGTTGAGATTAATCAAGGTTTTTCCAATATCCAAATTCCTATTAATACTTGTAACCTTTATCGTAATTAGGAAGGCTTATCTACATGGGGGATTGAACATAGTGGATGCTTCAAGGTCTCGTCTATGTTTAAAACTGAGGATAAGGTCAATTCCCCTATGTGGGCTAAAGTCTGGATCAAGGATCTCTCCCCTAAAATTAATATTTTCCTTTAGAATTTGCTTCAAAATAAAATTTTAACCTTGGATAATCTACAAAAAAGAGGTATTTATCTGGTGAATAGATGTTGTATTTGTAAGATGGATTTGGAAGATAGGAATTGCCTTTTTTGAACTGTAGATATAATTAGAATGTTTCAGGATACCTCCTTCAATATTGGAACACTTGGTAGGTTCAACCTAATAATATTGATGATTGCTTTAAGAATCAAGGATTTGTCCAATTTCTTCCCCATCTTTGTTGGTGTATTTGGAAATAAAGAAACCATATAATTTTCAAAAATAAAGAAACTCCTGAGTGGGGTGTGGGCCAAAGTATCATCAGAGCCATTAAAGATAATTTTAGATCTCAAAACAAAAAATAGTGATGAAGCCCAAATTAATAATCTATGAATGGTATAGGAACTAATACTAAAAAGGATGACCGGAGACAATATGTGAAATGGAAATCTCATCCTCTGGATTGGTTGAAAGAAAATTTTGATGGATCTACTAAAGAGAATCCTAGAAGAGTGAGATGTGGTGGAGTTTTGAGAGACCATTAGAGTAGAGTGGTGGATGTTGTTTCTATTCCTATTGGTCACTTAGCTAGTCATAAAGTTGAGGCTACAATGAATTTGTATATTGTTAGGTTGGCAATGAAATTTGGTTATAGGAATCTATGGCCAGAAGGGGATTCTCTTAATATTGTCAATATGTTGAATAATGTGAGTATGACCATGTGGAGTATTGATGGTAGCATTATGGAAATTAAAGATCTTATTAAAAAGTTTGACAAAGTTATTATAACTCACATCTTCTATAAAGGGAATAAAGTTGTTGATTGGATTGCAAATAAAGTAGTTTATAGGGATGAAAAAATGACTTGGCATGATTACCTCAGCAAGGAGAGTGCACTGGCGGTGACTATTAATAATGATATGCCCGATTCTACTAAAGGAAAGATTACAAAATATTGAGCAATTTATTATGATTAGTGATGATTTTGTGGGAGATTTTTTGTGTATCTCAAGGAGATACTATTGTGTCATCATTAAAAGTACTTGGAACATTTTAAGGGTAAAACATTTTCTTGAGATTAAACATACCTTGATCTTAATTAATGTTACTGTTTCTCAAAAAAATTGTAGAGTAGGTTATGTGATGGGTGCAGAGCTGAGGAAACAAGAGTCGATGACATGCAAGGAGTGGAAGGCAAAATATGTGGTGTGGGAAATACTTTCCAAGGGCAAAGTGATAGAGTATATCAAGAAGTTGCATTACTACAAGCCCCATATCATTGAGTACTTCTTTAGGAACTGGATTGAAGAAAGGGTTACTATGCATGGAGTTACAATGAATTTGACAAAGGATTTCATAGTGAATATTACCGATCTTCCTATGGGTGGGTTAAAATTTGGAAAGGAAACAAGTATCTCAAATGTAGCTTTCAAGAAATTCCTAAAAACTAATGACGAGGAGAAAAGGCTGCTAAAGAATGGGGATTTCTATGACCTGGACCAACTCAAGGCTATATGGCAAGATGTCTTGTCCTGCATTCATGAATACTTCATTCCTAATGGAAGATAAAAAAGGGTACATAAATTCTATTTCATATTTTAAAACCATTTTTGGTATAGAAATAGAATGTCTTTCCCTTTTTATTTGAAGTTTTCTCTGCTTCATAGTCTTCATGCCCATAGGAAGAAAAAATCTAGACTAGTGCTCCATTAGGGTCTTATTTTATTAATTTAAAATTACTATAAAAATAAGGCAGTAAAAACCTCCCCTATAACACAGAAGAAGAATAAATTGCTTGGTAGTGAGCCTCATCAAAAGATGAGTGCTAAGAAAATTAAGGTTAAAACTAAGGAGGGTTTTAGTGATATCAAGGGTACTAAGAAGGAGATTAAGAGGAAGAAAAAGAAGAAAATTATTGAGGAAAATACAAAGTCTGGGAAAACTGGATATAAAGATGATAATACAGGGGGGACTTGAGCTCAAATTTGGATGGTTATTCTTGAAGTAGAGGTATTTCTACATTTAAGCATGAGGGGGAGAGTAGTAAAGATATGAACGTGGAGTCAAAATATTTCTCTAAAGCCTTAGAGTAGGATGAGGGGAACTAGAGTGATTAACCTACACCAACTAAAAAGGATTTTTCTAAGGTTAAGAGTCTGAAGGATATAGAAACTAAGAAGAATAATGAAAATAAAGCCCTTTTCATTAAAAACCAATGCCTAAATAAAGAGAATTAGAAGGAGATAATGGAACAAAGGGAACAATTTCTTAGAGTCAAATCCATCTCAAGGAAACCCAGGAAATTACCAATGATTCTAGTAAAGATTCTGGTGATGAGATCAGAGATGAAACTAACTCGATCAAGCTATCTTTCCTTCATAAAGCCAAGTTGAAAGTGAATGCTTCCCTCCAAGTAGACTCCTAGCTCTATAATAAAATAACCATGCTTAAGAATAAAATGAGAGAAATGCAGAAAGATCTGTAAGAAGAAAGAACTTAGAGAACCCAACTGGAAAATCAAGTTGGGAATATTCTTGAGAAATTGAAAGAGTATGAAATGGAAATTTGATAGCTAGTCAAAGATAATGGACAAGAAATGGAGATGGTGACATCTATTTTATGTGTTGTAGCTACCAATTTAGGGAAAAAGAGAAATGAGGAGATTATGTCTCCTAAGGTTGTGGTGGCAAAGATCCTTGGTGGGCCGAGCAAAAGAAAAAGGCATATTACTACGAAGGCAATTGTTGAGCCTCCTGGTTCTACTATAGAAGAGATCCTTCAAGGTACAATGAAGGCTGACAAGGAATTAGCAAAGGTCATTAAAGAGCTAATTTAGTCCCTGGTTTGGTTTGCATGTGTTTGGTCTTTGGTCAGTTTGTTGGTTCTAGTTTCCTATTTTTTGTTGTTTCAAGCTTTTTATAGTTTTAACTCTAGGTTCTAGGTCCTTGTAAAACTTGGGTTAGTGCTTTGTTTAAATACTCGTTGTAGGTCCCTGTAAAACCTAGTTTTTTGATGCTTTGTTGTGAACTTTAGATTTTAAGTCCTTGTAAAACCTGGTGATACTTCCCGTATATCTTATGTTTTTGTATGGGGTTTTAGGTCCCCTCAAAACCTATTTTTTCATTAATCTAAAACATTGATGTCATCCATGGTATAACTCTACTTGAGAAGGCAAACATGACCCTTTACAAAGGCTCCCAAACAACTCCTCTTTGTAGTATTGTTGTTGGTGAATTTGAAAGTTATGAACATAACAATGTTGTGTATGCTAAGGTATGTCATATGTCAATAAAAGGTGAAATTTGTATCATTAATATTATTTATACTAACAAATTATATTTTTTTGTTGTAGATTGATAGTTGATTTTTTGTTGCCATCATCAAATATTCTCCCTCATTCATACCGAGAATTATGTGCTACTATGAAAGATATTGGAATGACGTATCAAGAAATAGATGCTTGTCCCAATGATCATATTATTTATCATAAAGAACATTAATTTTTAATAGAATGCCCCAAATTTCATATGAGTAGATATCATGTAGATCAAATAACAAAAAAGGTGCCTTGTAAGGTTCTTCATTACACCCCCATTATTCTGTATTTGTAACAATTATTTAGGTGCAACATCTTGACACAATTTATGGATTACCATGCACACAATAGAATTATCTAATATTATTGTTTATTCAACTAGGTAAGTACCAAGTTAAAGATATGAATATGTATATTGAGCCTCTTATTGATGAGTTTCTAGAGCTATAAAATGATGTCACTATGTATGACATCTCTAGACCAATCAGGCAAAGACAATTTCAATTCCATGCAATGCTTGTATGGACAATTCGTGATGCCCCAGGGTTAACACAATTATGTGGTATGTTATGGTGAATTCAAGTTGCACATGATAATTCTAATTATAAAAATTAACATATTTGATCCAATTGTATCATTAACTTGTAGGTCTTCAAACAAAGGGAAAATTTGTCTATCTAGTTTGTGATCCAAAGATGAAATATCATCATTCAAAAAGTTTAGGAAAGTAGGTGTTTGATGAGTATAAGCACTTTATTCATAGACATCAAAAGTATCAAACTACTAAAAAACATCTCCCACCACTAGCCATAGAATAGTAGGGGCCTAGCGGCTGTGGTGGGTGGAATGGAGATAGCCTAGCCAAATAATTGATGCTGAGGAGAACCCCACTATTTGAAAGAAGAGACTACAAAAAAGCCATGAAGGATGACACCTCGCCTATGGAAGTTGGACTATAATAGAATCAATCGTCAAGGTAATGTCATCCTGCCTAATGGTTTATGTATGCAATTTATATATTTTTGTTGTATTTTGTTTGTTAAATATGTAATTGATGATTGTGAAGGTTGTCACAACATCACTAAAAACCTTCCAAAGGGACTAAAATGTTATCCCATAAAATTTAGTAGGTTTCCCTACTATGAGCAACTACGAATTGTGCATTTGTTTGATACTCTGCATATTGGAAAGAATATAATAGAGACATTGTGGAAAATTTTAGACAGAAGGCATGACAAAGAAAAAATTGTCAAAATTTGTAGTGACATTCATGAATCCAATCATGCAATGAAAATTTTCATTTAATCAAATAAATGGAATTGGATTAATAAAATTTCCCTTCCTTGGTTATTAACAAAGAAACCAAGTAATTTCATAAAAGAAGTCATTCAATAAATTAGGTTTCCTACAAGATTTGCTGCAAATATAAGCACTCTCATATCAAAGAAAAGTGAATTTGGGCTAGGGTTGAAAACACATGATTAGCATACCTTCATCAAGGTAAGTCATGTTCTTCTATATTTATAATATATTTGTATAATGAGATGTACTTTTCATCATATTATTTCAGAGAAGAATGAAATGATCAGTTTATAATTGTTCCAGTACATGCTACACCTATCTCTCCCTTTGAAATTTGAGAACAACATCAAAAGTCATATACAATCTTGGGAAATACACGAGGTAAGTAGTGGTATCTATTCAAATTATTGTATATATTTATTATATTTGCAATTTTTTTTTCTTAGTATGTGCAAAGTCTTGTATTTTTATGTTTTCATGTCTTGGATCTCTTGTAGGTTGTTGTCATCTAAAGAAATCAATAAAGAAGATATAATATATTGGAAGAGAAGAATTCTTCATCTAATGTGTGAAATGAAAAAGTGTCTACCTCCAACTTTTTTCAATGCACAAGAGCACTACCTCATACACCAAGTTGAGGAGATTGAATTGTGTGGACATGTACATCATAGGTCAATATGGATGGTTGAGAGGCACTTTAAATTTTTGAAGGCTTTGGTTCAATAAAGAGCACACCCTAAGGGTTCTATGGTGGAAGGATATATGGTATAATAGATTATGGTTTAAGTTACTCAATATCTTCCTAATCTTGCAGCAAGGGCTCATATAGATTGCATGCGGGATTCCAACTCTATTAAAAAATTTGAAGAGGATTTCTTGGTTGGTAAAGGTAGATTGAGGAAAGTGAAAGATAATAAATTATAAGTTGTTATTGTAGTTAATTAATTCTTAATATTCAAAATAAATCTGTTCAATCTCGTCTATTTATTTTTTGTATAGTTACTAAAGAGTGGGATGCACTATATTTTTATATTACAAACAATCAAAGATTGGATGATGGTATAGATTGAATGATGTCAACATTATGCTTGTAGATTAACATGGGAATGTGTGTCTTCATTGGTTAAAGAAGCTTATTATAATGGAAATTCCAATGTTAAATAGAGGAAATAGATTTAGCATATGTTTAAGCAATTTTCATGTATGTATAATTTTGTTAATCACATGTGTTAATCAAATCATGACGAAATAATTTATACATGTTTATCATATTATTGTAGGTGAAACACCACAAGGATATGTTATGAATTGGTTATAAATTTCACATCAAAAAATTGGATGACATGAAGAAAACTTGTGATTGTGGGATAAATGCAATCTTTTAAGTGACTAATATTTTATCTAGAAGCAACTTACATCCTTGAGAGTCTGAAAATTGATACTATGGAATTTTGGAAGATATACTTGAGTGTGAATTTAATTCCTTCAAATTAGTTCTCTTCATCATAAAATGGTATATGTTATGACTTAATCAAAATGATCCTTATAGAACCATTATTGAACATGACAAAAAATTTCCAATGATTAATACAAGGTTATTTGAGCTAATTGAGGGCAAGTCCTATGTTCTTCCAAGCCAATGTGAGTAGGTATTTTACTCAAAGGTTCCAGATAAAATGGGTTGGCCATTTTTTACTAGACATGATCCAAGAGGAAGACCAATAAAGTATAGTACAATGGAAGAAGAAGATACCGAGGAAGAAGAAGAAGTAGAAGATGATGTAGATAATGATCATGATTGAGAGTTAATCAATGATGTTCTTGACACAAATAATCTTGAAGAAGAAGATGAAGATGATGATGACAATGATGCTGCTACTAATGAAAATCATGATGATGATGATGACGACGATGATGACAATGATGGCGGTGGTGACGATGTCAATGTTGATGATGAGGTGGATGAAGAAGAAGACCAATGACATGAATGAAAAATATAGTTATATGATCAATGCTTATGCTATTTAATATTGATTTCTTGATAGAAGTGTATAGTTATGAAATCAATGCTTAATCTGATCAATTTGTGTTGTACCTTATAATGTTTTTAGTTCATATGTAATGCTTATGGTGGTAGTGATACATTCAGACCTATTGTTGGTATTGATTTCATGTTATGTTTTGTCTGATGCTATCATCCTTGGTGGAAATAGGTAATTGACTACAAACATCGTCAACCCAGCTTTTGTTAAGGGTCCTTTATAGAAAACATAAAGTAAAGATAAGGAATGAAAAATATATATAATAATTATGATGAATGCATATTGTTCATGGTGTCTACTATGCAATTTTTTTATACTTATCATGAATTTTGTAGTTAATGTAAGACAATTGAATTACATATGCAGGAACACGAACCCCTTTCACAAGCATCCCACACAAGCTAATGGATCATTAGGTACAAGTCAATACACCCTTATATACATATTAATGTCTTTTAAAATTTGTAAAATATCTCTCTCATTTCCATCTATCTCTCTCATTTCATGAAGTGCAAGTACCAACAAATAGGTATTTTTCAGATGTGTCTTCCTCGAGCGAGGGAAATATGGGAATGGAAGAAGAAATTGAGACATTTAGTAGGTCTAAATTAGAAAGATCAAGTAGAGGTCAAAAGATCAAAAATAAATTTAATAAACGCATGGACTTTTTCCTTGCTCAAGGGGGTTCGTGTTCTTATGATGATGAGATAAAATGCAACTTTGAGGTGCCCCTTAGGTACCAACATCTACAAAAAAATGGGTCCCTAAGGAACTTCCTCCAATAAACACTAATTTTTTGTATTAGAGAGAGGATATATTGCATAAAACCATTGTCATTACATGGTTTGGGCCTATTCTCCATGGATGACATAAATGTACCCTACAATAAAGTTGTCAAATTGATGGAGTATGTTAGATCTTGTTACAATTACAATACTTGGATGCAAATTGTTAAATATAAAAAAAAGTATGTGTAGGTATGCACTCTTGACACATTATATACAATAGAAAGACAATGATCAAAGTAAAATAGTAGCTATATACATTGGTGAGAGGCCAAAAGCATTAGGGAATATTGTAGGCTTTATAAATAGTATGTGACCTGCATCAACTATTAAGCAACCCAATTGCATTTTTGAGGCATATGAGGGAAATCACATATTTTTATGTGTGATAAAATCAAAATATGTGCAGGAGAAGAGCTTCTTATTGAGTATAATTTGAGTCACATAGATATAAAGAAAGCCACTATCATGGCCAAAGTGGTATGTACTATGCACCATTTAAACCAACCTCTAATCAATGACTTGAACACACCATTAAATTATTAAGTTTATTTGCTAATGTTTCTACTAATATATGTGACTCTTTTCCTATACTATAAACTATTAGTACTATTCAAGATAATTGAACGTAATTAGCACTTGTTTTTTCTTAAATATTTATATTTGTTTATAGACTCATATTTTGGTATTAAATAGTAAAAAAAATGTGTACATTATTTAAAATATTTTAACAAGAAAAAATGAGTTATACACAATAATTGTATAGTCTAATTATCTCTTCTTTTAATTGAATCTCTCTTATAATTTTTTGTTATTCAAAATAACTTAGAATAATACATGTGTGTTAGCATATCTTAATGAAACTTTGTTGAAACAGAAGGCTACAATATGGAGCAACCACATAGACATGATGATGATGATCCTCCATGCACTTCTTCTTCCTAGTAGTTAAACCTCATTCTTATCGTGCAAATTAGATACAAGCAAAATGTTAAATAGTATTTTTATTGTGTTTTTTCTTCACTACATAATGCTAATAATATCATTATCATCAAATGAGCTCTGAATAGAGAAAGGGACAAGAACATGGAGTCCTTGAGGAGGAGTCCTCTGAAGAGGGCCCATTCACTATTGATTTTTCATAAGCTCCTAATCTTAGGGCTGCAATTTAGAAGGTCCTCCGTAACATTGGGAAAGTATTGGATCGATTGGTATCTATATACCCACCAGCTCCCAAGTCACAAAGTAGATCATATGAATTGATGCATAAGGCTGAAAATTATAGAGTAAGTATTAATGTAAATTTTAATTATAACAAAAGTTCAATAATGGTTTTAATGTTAGACTCTTTTCTATCACTAACTAAAATTTGGACATGCTATTTCTATAGGCTATTCTTTTTTATTATGTACGTTGATGTGGCCTTGATGAGGATGCTTCAGGTATATCACATGTTCTATCCCTCGCTTGTGTTTTCTATTGAATATAAGCTCTCTTTTTTTATGCTCTAAAAATCTTATCAATGATAGTCCATGCTTTTTTTATGCTCTATCTTATTCTTTAGGAACTATTAATGATCCTATGGTGATGTCACATTATATAAGGAACATAACCCTAGATATATTGCTAACTGCAATGTTGACAACATGCAACATGGGCACAGATGCTACTACACCACCTATTAGTACACAAATCCCTCTTTTCTCTCTCTCATTTTTTATGTGTTTATTTCCATTGAAGTATTCTTTCCAGGGGCCATATTTTAATATTAGATTTAGTGTATGCAACAAGATATGACACACATGAATAATTTCCTAGATGAATCCACATTCATTGTATAGGAATGGTGAAGGATTGTGACTTGCTCATCGGTGATGAAGATGGACTTCCCTTGAAAGTATCCAAGCTTCTAGGTACCTTAAGTTGGTTATGTTATTGTACAATCTTATATTCATAATCTAATGCAATAACCCCTCATGCAGACCCTTGCAATAAATAATGATCCCTTGATTATTTTGTAGGGAAAAATAATTTTTGTGAAAAACTTAATGATGAGTGCTTGCATATATTCAGGCCCACTATACATACAGGATATAATATTATATCTAAACTAAAACCCCAATCCACTATTTTGATTTCATATCATTGATATAATTTTTTCCTTTGATCCATCCATAATCTAAAATTTTCTTTTCTTCTTAAAAGGTAGAAATTCCAAGATGGAAAGTTAAAGGAAGCTCTTCTTGATAGTATGATAAACTATTTTGGACCTTACACTTCTCAGAAAATTAAGCTCATTGAGAATTCAGGGTCTTGTTTGAGGCATTTAAGGGACCACTACAGGTTGAAATTAGAAAAAAACCCTAAGTACGTGCCCCTCTGCATTCTTGAATTAGAGTGGAAAAACCTTGTTTTGGCTTGCGGGGGAGGGGGGAGAGAAGATAAAGACATAATTTAGGACCTCCAACAAAAGATGGGAAAACAAGGTATGTAAAATTGTAAAGAATGTAAATATATACTAAATAATATTTATATTTATATGATCTAACATATTTCAAACTTTTCAGAGATTGCCCAACACATCAAAGGCAACAAAGGCAAGAAAACAAAAGCATGAGCAACACAAGCTTAGCTCTGGTGGTTACTCAAAACTTGTTGCATGAGTTGTAAGTATTAGTAAATGAAAAACTTAATGCATATATATATATATATATATATATATATATATATTTCAATCAATTTGATTTTGATGAAACAATGCAACAAAAATTCCCAATAGCAAACAAAAATATAAGGTGCAGAGTTCAAAAGAAAACTCTCTGAAGAAGATAAGAAAATAGCCTTCAAACATGGCTATCAAGTTGTTGCAAATAGGTTACAAGAAATGAGTGGGCAAGGTTCTAGTGATGGATTTGTCATGGTAAATAAGTGACCAAATGATTTTGTTTGAAATTGAATACTTTAACAATAGTCTATTTGATGTTAATTTCAACTTGAAGTGAGTAAATTTATTTTAAGTAAGCAACCAATGATAACAATGTGCTTGATATTGGAATGCAACCTACCAATATTGTAACACCACCCAAGCATGGTGAAATTGCTAGTTTAGATGTGCATTAGAGTAGTCGAGGCATACATTTTATATTTGATTTTTATATAATTGTTAATACATGTAAATGTTTTAAATTGAAATTGGTGTACTTATACCAAATTTAATTGTTTTGGGTGTTTGGATTAATGTAGCATTTTGTATTGTAACTACAATGGACATACATGCTTCTATTCATGGTGATCATGTTGAGGTTGACGCCGCCAAACAAGATGATGTGGCTAGATTAGTTCAAGAGCACCACAATTATGTTCTTTAGAGTACTGAAGTAATTGTCACAATTATAATAAAATATTCTTAATTTAACCCTTTTATTTGTTATTGCGGAGGACTCCCCTTTGCATTATGAGTGAAGGACTAGGCATGCACAACTGAGATCACAAGAAGAGCCAAAAATAATAACTACTGAGGGGGAAATAATGATACTGATGACATGGATGTTCCTCTTTGATAATTCAAGAATTCCAAAAAATCAAAGAAAAAAAAGAAATGATTGTCATTTATGAAACTTAATTGCTAATGAATGTTCATAAATTATATAATGTGTTAATGAATATTAATGATTGTTAATGATCTTATGTGTTAATGAATGTTGTTATGTGATAATTAATGAATGTTACATTTTATTTATGGATGAAAGAAAGAAAGAATGGTGTTAGATGTTAAAGGAGAATTTAGAGTGATGTTGGGGGGGGGGAATGAGCTTCCACCTTCATGTAGTTGGCCCTATTTGGTAGATAATATTAAACTATTGTCGAAACAAAGTAAAGCTCAATAAGGTTCCATGTGCTTGAAGTCATTGATAGGTCATCACTTTCTCATAATTTTCCAATTCTAAGGTGATTATTAGTTGTACACCTTGTGATAGCAAGACTTTGACATTTTCCTCCATTGAACCTTTATTCAATAACCTATCCAAGGTTGAATACTCAAATATCATATCAGTATCAATGTAATAATGTTGAATATGTTGACACACTTTAAATGTGTATGCTTTTGTTCTACTTGATTAGCTATGTGCACTTTAAATCTATGTTGGACATTGGAAACTCATGATTCTAAATCTTCATGGAGCTATTTATGTTTTGGTAACCTGGAGCTCTTGTTTGATAACGTACATCTTCTTGTTTTGTATTTTTTTCCTTACCTGTTGTCATGTGCAATGAGTAGGTGTTCATGTTGTATGAGCATTGACATCCTAGTTACATGGAGAAACATCATTTTGTTGATTTGTGCTTGTTCCATTATTTAGATGGCATGTATAATGTAAATGTTTGGATTAATAGAGATGGTTCTAAAAGTTCTAGTTCTAAAAGTTTTACATGTTAACCAAAATCTGCGGTAAGACTAGGTTCAGGGTATTTTTGATAGAGATAGTTACAGGTGTGCATGACTTCTTAGAAGGTTCATATTGATCTATTGTCACTCCAATGTGGCTTTTTGGAAGGTTCCTATTGATCTATGATAACTAATCATAGATGAAGATGGATGTTCTTAAGGATGATTACATATCATTTCTCACTGTAGTATTGTTGCACTCTCACTTTCACCTGAAAATAGGTAAGAACCCATAAGCTTTCTTGTGTTTGACAAGTCTTTAATTTTAGTTATAATAGTCTTCATCAGATTACAATTTATTATTATTATGGGTAAAAACACAAACATGTGTCACCCTTTGTGATATCTAGAGGGGTTACGGCCAAAACACTTAAGGTCGTACGGGTTACAATTGCACGTGTTCCACCCATACGTATGTGGCAGGTTTCACTATCTATGTGGCCTGTACCGTTACAATCGAAACCCTTTCAGCCCAAAGGCTTTTAGCTGTAACCCTACCGCTAAAATCACTTTTTGGCTATCATTTTTATTGCAGCAGTTACAAGATTTTTGGAGAGCGGTTAAGGTTCTCGGCCATAACAGGTTAGCGATTTTTATTTTTTTAAAAGTTTTTTTTTATTAGTAAATGTTAATGTTAGTCAAATTAATTGTTTTTTATGTGTTTTATTAGTGAATTATTTAGATTTGTTATTTTTTTAATATATTTAAATTGTATTTTAGATTTGTTAGTAAATTATTTAAAATATAAGCAAGAATGTAGTCAAACATTGGGTAAAAATGTAGAAAAAACATTAGGTAAAATGTAGTCAAACATTAGGTTAAAAAAACAAAATTAACTTTGTTATATTCAAATTTGAAATTAAAACCTATCATTAACTTCTAAAAAATTATACAACACTTGTACATTTATATGAAACTTAGAAAAATTGTTTAACCTTGTAGCTAAATCAAAATCTAATTTAGTAAAAAACTTAAGTTGCATGTATACACTTAGTTATAATTTAATCAATTTTATTTTATTGCATATACATGTACATGTACGAACCTTTATTTTTCATATTTGCATGAGCACGTTAAAATACATTAGATATGATCTCTAAGATAATTTGTTTTAAAATACATGTACATGATTGAATAGCACCATACATTTAATGTTGTGTATTTATATACGTGTGTTTCAAATTTAACTTTTAATTATTTTAATTTATACACTTGTATGTTTATATGTGTATATATATGCATGTGCAGATCTCTAGATAGTTATTAGATTTTGTCTCTTGTAGCTTCACACTCACATCCTCATACATTATATACATATACATTACGACATCTAGTATCTTTAGTGGATGCTAGTGTCCATAGAGGGGGTCAGAGTGCTGAGTTTGGCACAACATGCACATCCACATCCTCCACTGAGGATAGACAAAAATTATATAGAGATACACTTGCCAGATTATCTCGTGCTATAGAGGTTCTCGACTCCTCGCTTTTCTCTTCTACTACCCTCCCTAATAGGGAGAAGATTATTGTGATGCGAGAGGAGTTGTTTTATCTAATTCATACCATTGAATCATACAACCCTTTTTGATTATATCAGCATTGAGACATTTTATTCTTCTCTATCTTGCAGTGTCATTGGCATTGTGAAGTATAGACAAGTTGACACTGAAGTCTCCACTACCATGGTGAAGACCATGTTTCCATTTCATATAGATAGAGCTAGAGTTAGAGGCTACTCTGCAACAAAGTGTAATGATGAGCTCATCACACCATTTATATATCCTTGCTGGTTAGCTACTCATCATAGATGGACACAAAAGGATGAGTTCCCTCTGCATTTCTGCAAATAATTGTTTGTAGAATTTCATTTACAACACAATGTTGATTACACAGATTATCTAGATCATGTTGGGCAAGGTCTGGGTAGACTTTTAGAGAGGTTCAAACCCATGGACACTCCTACACCCATTAATAAATGGTCAATGGTGGGTCCAAACCTTTTGGTTATGTTGAGAGGTCTAGAGATGGTTGATGTAGGCTTGAGTGTTCTTGATGACACACTCAAGACATAGATTTATTTGAGCATTGCCATCGTTTCTACACAATTGCAAGAGATTTCTTCTGATCAGTGTGGTAGATATATGTTATGATCTCGAGGTTGTGTTCCCATAGTTGCATCATCTAGTACAGGGGTTAATGATGTATATGGGGTAGCAGACATACCTTCTCCACTAGAGGTTTTTACAGTTTTAGATGTGGATGTATTGCATCATTTGGGATCTTGTTTAGCATCTAATCTTTTGGATTCATATCGAGCATTATCTACAGTCACAAGGATTCCACTTCATGACATCAACACTGAGATTAGTCATATTTTATCACGTACATCAAGATCACAGGGTTCACAGAGGTAGGAGGACATTCCTATACCTTCTACTACACCTACTACTACATAGGCCCCTATAACACCAGCCCCAACTATCCAAGACCCTATAGCACCATCCATAGCTACTCAAGACCCTACAATACCCCCCCTACTCAGGATTCCACTGTTAGACAACCTAGTCTATTTACCTCTATGCTTTCAGATGACATTATCGACTTGGACGCTGATAATGCTTTATCATTGCATGATTCAAATATTAGTCAGATCGGTAGAGCATTACATGATGCTATGGTAAATATGTTATATGTTTAAATTTATTTTAATTATGGTAAAATTTACACTTAAACATATAGGAACAAACATATATTCTTGATACAATCTAACTTGTGTGTACATATATATACGTATATATATGTGTGTTATAGGGTTTGAGTGATAGTATGTTACGTTTCAGTGATCTGCAGACATTGACAGATCCTACACATCATGAGTCTCAGGTATGTTACAATTTTAAATATATATTTAATTTATATGTATGATATAATTTTTTTGTACATAATTTGACACAAGGTTCAAACGCAACTGATAGACCCTTTTGGGGACATGGATCGG